>OX336366.1:48733925-49207031 GCA_946902895.1 Fragum fragum
AAATGGGTTTATAGAAAATACTGTTCGTCGCAAGTATATCTTCAGTTCTTTCACCTAATTTTTGAGTCTATTCAGAGAGAATCTCCTAATATTGTCACGTCGACATTTCGACGCAATGAACTATTATAAAATCAGATCACGAAATTCGTTATCTCCTGACCTGTACCACCTTTGTCGTTATCAAGGCTAGTTAAAGAACTAATCTGACCCTAAATCCGCAAGAAATGCAAAGGCAATCAATTCGTCGATACAAAAGATGTGTTCGGAAAGATCAATTCGTCGATGCAAAAGATGTGTTCGGAAAGACTTAATATCTTAATTGTCTTAATAGTCTTTCTTTCCGGAAATGTTTTCATATTTATAAAAAAATGGGTCATATAGCAATCGCTAAGGTTAATTTCCTTAGTTAGAAATTATCAATAAAGGGCAAAATGAAATTAAGGGCGCATACCTGCAAAAGCATTCCAATTACATTTAAATATACTATAGTGCTAAAAAACAAATTCGATTGATATGTCAATATTTAGAATAAAGTCAGGTATTTGGTTTTTTTCTACAGAACATTTGCATTTTCCAAGACTAAGTCGTATTCTAAATGCATGATATCAAGGTATTGCGAAGAAACAATAACTTGGGAGAGAACATAATAATTTTCCAAATTCCATCAGACTGAAATCGGGGTTCATTTCATTGTCGAATCATAGTTTTGTCTAGCAGGGTTTACCTCTTTCCTACTTAATCTCCCTTTTTTACGCTCTAAAGAAAAAGTCTTGAGAATACATTGTGGGAAATTAAGAAATTGCTTGTTATTAGCATATTCTTTATTTGTTTACTACCCCTAAAGACAAAAAAATATCGTCTGCAACTTCTTTCAATTTGGACCAGTCTAAATTTGTGTCATCTGGTAATGGGTTAATTTTGCCGTAAAAGAAGTTTATCATGCGAAACTGGAAAGTCTCAGAGAGTGTAAATCAAAGTACTGAAAGAACTGTAAGCTAGAAAAGCATGGTTGAATTTAGAAAACTTTCCATTGTTGGGTAGAAAACATTGTGGACATTGAAGAAATTGCTTGTACAAGCAATTTCTTCATTGTCCACAATGTTTTCCAAAGCCTTTTTCCAAAAGCGGAATTGATTGGGAATAGGTTAAATAGCGTGCTTTTGACAGAGTTCACTACAATTTGTATAGAGTTTGCAATATTCCTGAAATGCATAAGAACTACTTTTAATGGCGTTGGCATTTAACAGATTTAGTGGTTAAGCCTCCAATGGCAGTTTGCACTCGTTGAACTTTGAGACGACCTCGAAATTTCGTTTGTTTACTTGAGCTATCAAAGCTGTCGCTTTGCTAGCTAAAAAAGTCGATGCTGGTGGGAAGCGAGGACTGCTAAATATGGTCAAACTTTTTGCCTCTGGTAGGTTTTCGGAATGTTACTTGGTCAAATGGACCGCGGCCATAAAGCAGTGGTAGTAAGTAGGTCTCCTAGTCATTGAGATCCGGGTTCGTACTTCGGCCGTGGCGAATATCCTTTCCGACAATTGTCACCCACCAATGGATGGATTATTGTAAACCTTAGAGGACTGAGCAGCTGGAGGCTCGGAAAGGATGTAGTCGTGGTACTGGTGTGAAAAATATCAGGAGCCCATGGTTAGGCGGTCCACCCGCCCGCGATATGACTGATATATTGTGGCTTTAACCCCCATTCAATCAATACTTGGTCACTTAAAGTAAAGACACATTTAAGAAATGAAGAGAACATTTTTTGTTTTCATTGAGGTAGATTGCAATAACTTAATCACTCTGTGTGAAATCGCAAATTTTGTCGTCTGGTAATTGGTTAATCATACTGAAGACACTTTTCTGTATACTTAAATACGTAAGAAAAAAATCTCTCCCCTTTTGTCTACCTGTGAAAATCACAAACCTTATTCAAACTGCATCCATCATTCAATAATCCAGTAGGCATTTATTGCTGCTGAGCTTGTAAGTAAACTGGAACTGGTCTGACTATTTGTTGTCCTTATGGAGGTTTTAGCTTAAATAGGCAGCGAATCCAAGTTACGTTCGAAGATAGGACATACGTCTGTCCGATAGCGAGGAATCCTCACACGGATCCTTATCAGGTAATATAAAGGACTCACAGCCCTTGGAATGTTGTCCTTCACTTTATTACTCTTCCATCAAAATACATTTTATGTTAACCCATTCCCAAACAAAGACGCTTTTCGTTACTCCTTCAACAAAAAGGCTTTGGAAAACACTGTGGATAATGAAGACATTGCTTGTTACAAGCAACTTCTTCATTGTCCTTAATTTTTCTATCATATAAGTCAGAATAATTCCACAAACTTGAGAATGCTATCCGCAACTTCTTCAATTTGGACCAGTCTAAATTTGTGTCTGTGGTAATGGGATAACCACTGTCAAGCTAAAAAAAAAAAGAAAGTCGGATGGATCGGTACATTGATCGATCACCGCTGACTATCAAAGGATCGATTGACCAATCAAAATTATTAATGTAGACCAGAAGAGAATGTTGTACCCCGACATATATGTTAACCATTTTTGTTGGTTTGGAAAAAATACTTGTCATAAAATTCAAAATTTTCTGCGGGCCTAAATAAGTCATTGGATTGGTCAACATAGTTTTGATTGACAATTTGTCTCGAAAATTGAGTCCGTTAAAGGCTCAGTGCAATCTACCCGTAAAGATAATTCAATTTTTGTCACACAGAACGTCTCCAAGGACTCAATTTCTGTTACACAAAACCTCTGCGAGGTTTGTGTTTGTATGGCATATCAGATACTAATTCTCATATATTTATACGAGCCGTTTTCAGGTCTACGCCATTCATGGAAGTCGCGGCAAGTTTCTGAACCTACGTCAACGGCATTTGACGGCTTTCATTCGCGGCTGTCATTGAAATAATTAGTCGACCAATGAAATCATTCATTTAGACCAGCACTGAGTTATGAATTCCACCATTTGCCGCCATTTTTGTTTACCCTTTGTGTTGGTTTGGCAACGTAAACGTCGCACCTAAATATTATTCAAGCTGTAGCTACGGCGTTTAGGTCGCCATCAGCCTTTCTATTTTTTTTTGTTATATGCTACTGGAAAAAGAAGCAAATTAACGTAGTTTGAAATCGAACCGGTACTTCCTGCTGGGGTCAGTGGGCGCGGCTAACAGAGTAAGCATTATGAGAGCTGATACTCATTCTTGGATTGGAGGTCTGTTCTAAATTCCGACCATCGCGAATCAAGTCTTGCTTTTCTACCCGGTATTGCAGTTTTGATTGGTTTTTATTTTGTCAGCCCAAAAAAGTTTTTGTACACTGGTAGTAAGTCAGAGGTAGTCTTCATCAATACTTTCGTGGTCGTCGAGGTATTCATATCCGTATTTACTGTTTCAAATATCGGCCATGCTGGTGCCTTATCCCAAAATTCGGACATGAAAAATGGTGTCAGGGTAATAAGTTCCTTTACGTTCTCATTTATTTTCTTGAGCTCCTGTCTCCATGTGTCCAGAGGTAGTGGTGTCAGACTCATTCCGTCAAACAAATCTTTGAACGGTATAGTGTTTGGGTTGAAAAGGTGGTACACCTTCTCAAAAGATCCGGTCTCAGCATCGCAAATCTTTAAAGCAATTTCCACCATTGCCCGTGCACAATAATCGACCGGTGTCAGGTCGTACGGAAAGTCCATGTCTGGATAGGAGCCCATTTTATTCATGCCTATCATTGTAGAGGCGAAAAGATCATTTTTCGGAGCCACCCCATCCGTGCTTCTTCCCGAGACTCGAGCAGGACGAAAGATTGCCCCACCAGGTAGATAGTCAAGGGCTTGCATAACGAGACGTTCACTTGCTCATTTGCTTTGGCCATATCCACCTTCAATTAAAAGAGGATCATCGAAGAAATCGGATTCGCTCAGAATACGTCGACAGCTCGTGCTCTCCGATTTTGATGGCGGAAAGAGGAATACGCTGAGAGAAGATGTTGTGAAAAGATACTTTTGAACTCCAGTCGTGGCAAACTTGATAAATTCCTTTGTCCCCTCCACATTAGCGATTCTGTGGTCTTCATAGGGCGTATTGAAGTTCATCATTGCTGCATTCATGAATACAACATCAATGGCATTGCAAAGGGACTTGTATATATCGGGAGCAATGCCCATGTGTTTCTGAGACAGGTCTGATATCACAACAGCAACTCGAGATGAATATTCGAATTTCCAGAGACCGTACTTTCGCATATTGTCAATAATTCTGCCCATACCTCTGGTTTCCGTTGTCTCTCTTACCATACAACACACATGCGCGCTGCTCTGCTCAAGAATTTCCGATAACAAGAAGGCACCAAGAAACCCGGTAACACCCGATATAAGTATGTTCTTTGGGTGTTTTTTGGATGGAACTATGTGAATTTGAGTTGT
Source organism: Fragum fragum (assembly GCA_946902895.1). NCBI lineage: Eukaryota > Metazoa > Mollusca > Bivalvia > Cardiida > Cardiidae > Fragum > Fragum fragum. The sequence continues at coordinate 48,738,361 of OX336366.1, forward strand.
GTAATGAGTGAATTGTACTGAGCGTCTTCTATCTGGATGTGGGAAGAAGTCACTGGTCAACTCTGAATCATGAAATATCAAGTCACGAAGTTCCTCCTTGGATTTCAGATCACAGAGTTTGCTCTTTGTTTTGATATCCTTACTTCTCTTGATGACTTCTGCGAATTCTTCAAGCGTATCGGCTGTCCCAATATCAGTGAACGAGATTTGAATCTTGAGCTCATCCTCAATCATTCGCATTATCAATACGAGTTGGAGAGAGTTTCCACCCAACTCACTGAATGAACTTTTCCTGTGTAATGAATATACGAAGGATTCATCAAACTTGAAGACACTGCACCAGAATTTCGCAACGAGAAGCTGCGTCTCATTAAGATGGCTATGTCCATGTACTCTGACTATCTCATGAATACTCTCGTCCTTTTCCAGTTGTTTTCTGTTGACTTTTCCGTTTATGGTTTTTGGCAAATCTTCAACTTCAAGTTTCTTTATATACGTTGGAACCATATACTTTGGTAAAACTTTTGATAGATACTCTCTAAGTTCTGAAATGTAGATAAATGTTGGCGCTACGAAAGCTGCAATCGAATTTTCGCTAGTCTGTTCACACTTGGTGTGTGACCACCACCGCCATCTCTATTTTAGGGTGCTGAATAAGAACTTGTTCAATTTCACTTAGGTCTATTCTATGACCACGAATTTTCACCTGGTCATCCATTCTGCCGATGTAGGTGAGATTTCCGTCCAAGTCTAGAAAAGCGTGATCCCCGGTCTTATATAACAACGATTATTTTTCAATGAGAGGGTTTTGAATAAATTTTTCCACGGTCATATTTGATGCATGTCCAATGTAACCGTGAGCCAGCCCCTGCCCTCCGATATGAATCTCCCCCACAACGTCAGGTGGGACGGGTTTCATGAAGTCATCAAAAAGATACACGTCTACCCCATCTATAGCTTTACCAATGGGAAGGTCTCTGTTCACATCTTCATAAATTGTTCCTGGTAGATACTCGTAGCAGGTGGCACACACTGTTCCTTCGGTAGGACCGTAGGCATTGAAAAATCGAATACCTTCTTGTGAGGTCCATTTCATTGAGATATTGAGTGTGCATGCTTCACCCGCAGAAATTACTGTTCTCAAGGTAGGAAGATCCTTTGGGGAGTAAATGTTCAATGCGGAAGGTGGGAGCGTTATCACTGACGCTTTCATTTTATTCATTGCTGAGACAAAACAACTTCCAAGCCTTTCATTTTTTCCAAAGATTGCAAGCGTTGCACCAGATAAAAGTGACGTCAGGATTTCAGATATTGACGCGTCGAATCCGATGGATGCAAACTGTGCAATAACGTCTCCTGGTCCGAGGTCCCATTCAGTAATTTGAGCACGTGCCAGGTTTATTACACTTGATTCTTTTACTTTCACGCCTTTAGGTCTACCAGTGGACCCAGACGTGTACATTATATATGCAAAATCTTCTCTCGTGCTAACTTCTTTCTCCCTCAGATCATCAGGTTTTTTATCACAGGAATTTCTAATACCATAACAACAATTACTGCTTCTATTTAATGATCCCTTTGATAAGATGTAGTCTTCTGTATTTTTCATTGTTGTCTCGTTTGACATGTGATGATCTCCGTTTAACTGGTTGTTGTTTCCATTGATATGCTTGTTGCTTTTGTTTATGTCCACCACAATAATACTCTCTCCAGCTACCTTATGCTTGAGTACAACTTGCATAAAGGGAGTTAATCCATTCATGTCAAGATTATTATAGTCATTTTGCAACATGATCATTCGCTGTATGTTTGCATCTTTCAACGTGAAAACAATCCGATCGGCAGGTAGATCTATTGGTAGTGGAAGAAAGGCAGAATTTGTCTTAAGTACTGCAAGAATTGAAATTATATAAGCAATTGAGTTCGGTACATGAATCGCTATGGTGCCCTTCATGTCGCATGGCCTATCAACAAACTCTTCTAGAAGACTGCTTAAGCTTTTGCTCTCTTCAAGCATTTTGTTATATGTCATGTAATGCGTTGTTGTCTTCATGGCTATGCTAAGTGATGCTGATGAAGTGAATGGTTTTGCCAAAGGAATCAGTTGCGGGGCCAGCTATTAGTCAGTTGCAGACTTTCTGTTCGTTCGTAATATAGATACAATGTCTTCCATGATTGTAATCCATCAGGGCGTCAGAGAACGTCATTGTATGGTAATGGTTTAAATTACGATGTGAGCGAAGCCTACCAACCTGACCGTTTTTAATCGTGGAAATGAATGGTCATAGATGGCCCCCGTTAACTTGGCGGATTAAACGAGTAACATACTTCCAATGTTTAGTGTCGTAGTGTCACACACTTATTGTTCTTGTGAAAATACGAAACTAGACCGATTACGTCAGTGAAATGTCAGTGACTTTAGCTGAGTGTTTATTTTTATTCGATGGTAAATGTATAAAGTTGACAATTGACTAATCGCGGTTCTCATTCAAATCATTCATTCAAAGAAATGAGTTTCGAACTCCGACATTATTCGACATTTTACTACTTTTTGTTTACATGCTACTAGCCATATAATTTGAGCGCGTGCGTGACATTTCCAACCATTACACATGTGCACCAAGTAAAGACTCAGATCAGCCTGTGCATCCACACAGTCTGATCAGAGTCTTTACTCTGCGCTCTGTAGATAGATACTGACCCAAAGCATCTTTAAACAACCAGCGAATATTCTAATTGTCCCGAATGGCTGTCCAGGGTGCTCAATGTGTGTGGGTCACGCACATGCGAATTTGTTGGAAATGTCACGCACAGGCTCATTTGTAAAATAATGCCGTAAAAATTCGAAGCGGGACTATCTGTCGGAGTCAATTGTCTTGACCAAAGGAGTTACAGGGCCAGCGATTGGTCAATTACCGAAATAATGAACACAAATTCCGTTTATTTTGACGTCGATAAGTTCAAGAAAACTGACCTCATGTTTCGCATCCCTTGTCATGCTGTATAAATTTCCTTAATGGATCGCTGTAAAATCAAAGAGCTGAAGGAACTGAAATAACTTGTTGTTCAAAAATCAATATTTCTTTTAGAAATCAATTCCATAAACAACTCTGGTAGGAAAAGTACAAGCAGGAGGTGTAGATCAAGATCAGACTGCACTTATGTGCAGGCTGATCTTGGTCTACACCTCCTGCCAAAGCCGGAATATTCCGGGCTCATAATGACAAATGTTAAGATGAGATCCGTATCTCTAAACTTCTAAATTTCCAGTCACCACACAATTTTTCACTTTGCAATGCTGAATAATGTTATTGAAAACGTTGTTTGGAAAGGAAAATTGCTTATTTCAACAATGGTTTATTTGCTTCTTACTTTCAATCTCGACGCACCTTGAAATATCGCCTGCAACTTCTTTTTATTTGAACCGGTCTGAAACTGTCGTCTAGTAATTGAGTCAGCTGTAAAATAACTCTAATACATGTTCGTCTTTCAGTTGACACCATTGAATTAACCAATTACCACTTGATAAAATTTTAGACCGTTACAAATTGAAATAATTTGCACTAAATTCATTATTTAGAATTTCTGCATCTTAAGAAATAAGTGCAAGATATGGTAGAAAACGCTGTGGAAAAATAAGGAAATGCTTGCAACAGTTTTCAAGCTGCAGATACGGTTTGTAAAATAATCATAGTGCTATCACTTGATTTAGCGAGAATGGATCGACAATTCAGTTTTCATTAAACATTCATTTCAGCTGCATCGTAAAACAAAGGCCTTCAGAGACGGATAATGATCCCCGGTCAGACGAAGCGGCGGTTTTATGCTCGCCCTTCTCCAGTTACTTAATTTCAAAATTCGACCTTGAGCTATCTGAGAATTTACTTATTGTAGAGAACAATTGTATGAAGTCATTTCGAAACCCATCGATTATTTTAGGAGCTATGCATCGGTCATGCCTAATTTTAACGTTTAGCCGCGAGGTGTGACCTTGACCTTGGAGCTATTTGAATATTTCATGAAATGTATCCTTAATTGAAGGAGCTATGCTTAGGACAATTTCAATTTTAATGTTTGAGCTTGAACAGTGACATTGTCCTTGGAGCTATTATAGTATTAAAAAACAAGAGGACCATGGTGGACCTATATCGCTCCCCTGAGTATGATGGCTAAAGGCTTTATGATACATATCAAAGCCCATAAACCTAATTATTTTGGAGAATATATTTGAAGATTTTCTCTTTTAATCCTAGGTATATTGAAGATCGTACGATATAGGGCTATTTTCCAGAGTACGGTAATTCTTTGAAGTATTTGGTAAAATGTCAATAGGCATTGATACGTACGGAATATGCAAGCTCTGGGCATAATGGTTAAGGAAGAAAATATTTTCAAAGATATCCTTCTTTATTCCTTTTTAAAATCTGGAATTGCAAAGAAAAGGGCTTATTTTCAGAGTACGGTTATTCTTTGAAGCATTTTGGTAAAGGGTCATTAGATATTGATACATACAAAAATATTAAAGCTCTAGGCCTTATGGTTTTGGAGGAGAAGATTTTCAAAGATTTCCTTCTTTATTTCTATGTAAAATCAGGGATTGCATAGAAAAGGGCTAATTTTCAAGATACGGTAATTCTTTGAACAATTTTGGTAGAAGGTCAACAGATGATTATACCAAATTTCTAAGCTCTTAGTCTTATGATTTGGGAGAAGAAGATTTTCACAGATTTCCTAATTAATTTATGTAGAATCAGACATCGTACAGAAACGGGCTAATTTTCGGGGTACAATAATTCTTTGGGATTTTTTGATGAAGGGTTAATAGATGATCAATAATGCCTAATATGAAAGGTCTAACCTCATGGTTTGGGTGAAGAAGATTTTCAAAGATCTATGTAAAATCAGATATCGTACAAAAAAGTGCTAATTATTTGAGTACGGTTATTCTTTGAAGTATATTTTGGTAGTGGGTCAAAAGATGATGATTTATACCAAATATTAAAGCTAAAGGACTAAAATTCAGAGCAAGGTAACTCTTTGAAGTAACTGGTAAAGCCCTGGACTTATGGTTTGGGAAGAGAAGTTTTTTTCTTTGGGTTGCTATGGCAACCAAAGTTCTTCATGGATTTCAATTCTTTGAAGTATTTTGAAAGAGATTAACCTAAGGATCATCTCTGTAAAGTTTGGCTGAAATGCCGTGGTTAGTTTAGGAGGCGAAGATTTTTTTGGTGACTTCAAACGGATGGATGGACAGATTGACGGACGGGCAAGTTGACGGACAGATAGATGGTCGGCGTACGATGACCGGTCACAAAAGGTCACCAGAGCACTTCGAGCTCAGATGGAAAAAACAAACAAACCCAATACCAAATCAAATCCAAAACTAAACAAAACAAACAAACAACAAACAATTAAACAACACACACACACACACAAAAATAAACACACACACACACACCAAAAAACCCCAAAACAACCCCAAACAAACAACAACAACAACAAAAAAAAGAACACGGTAAATGCGTCTTCGTAATAACATAAGTAATATACGTTTAAGGTCTCATCCAATTTGGCCCTACGGTTGTGGAGAAATCGGGAAATCGAGAAATGGACGGACGGACGGACAGACGAAGCAGCGGCTTTATACTCGCCGTTCGGGGAATATACTATTATGTAACAGTTTTCCATATCTGTCTATTTGGAATTGATTCCATAGATACGTTCGATACTATCCAAAAGACTCGATAATATAATGATCAAATCTTGGTATGTACTTACCTTCAATAGATATGTAGCTACTTATTGCAAGGTCAAAGTGTGTTATGAGGATATTATGCCAAAGATTGACCATAATACGACAACAGTGTTTTACAAACATCTTAATTAATCTACTACAAGACGACACAATTTTAGATTGTTCCAAATTCAAAGAAGTTGAATTGGTGACAACTTTAAGTTGATAGGATTAAACAACAACAACAACAACAACAACACATACCCCAAAAAGCCAAAACAAAACACTTGTTTTGGGGACTTAAACCGTGGATAATGAAGAAATTGCTTGTTGCAAATAACTTCTTCATTGTCCACAATGTTTTCCAAACCTTTACTATTTCTTCAGGGTATCCAAAAGGTGTAATGTGCGGTAATGGTTGCAGACGACAATTTTAGGTTTATGAACATTTTGATTTTTCAACTTTCTGGGTAGAAAACATTGTGGAAAATGAAGAAATTGCTTGTCACAAGCAATTTCTTCATTTTCATCACCCTTTTCCAAAGCTTTTTTTTCTTTGGGGCGTCTAGAAAGCGTCACTGGGTGGGAATGGGTTAACAATATTTTTCATAAAAAAGTTTCTTTGTGAGTTAAATAAATAAATAAATGGATTGAACTTTTGTACGGTTAAAGGTCAATGCAATGACTTCTGATACAAACACCTTTTCTACAAAATGTTTACTACTTTAAGAAATTGTTACTTGTTGAAAAGTATGGCTGGCTGGTATTGACCTATCAGAAACAGGCCTATCGTATTCACATAGATAATTTTGAAAAAAAACTTCTAGATAGCCTGAAATAGTAGTGAGCTACTCGCATCGAACAATATTTGGACGTTTTAAAAAATCATACAGCGCCAAGCTTCAGTAATCAGGACAACAACAACATTGCCCAATCCTTCAGTGAAGAACGATTACAGTGCCGACAACACCTTGATTGTAAATGTATACTACTGCTGGGCGAAAATCGGCATCGTGCTTGCTGGAGGTCATTGTTTACTAAAAAGGGCCAACTTCAACGCTGTATCCCGCGAGTGTCATTTTATTAAAAAGTCATCCGTTTTACCTATCTCCTAATTTAACTATATTATTTAATTTTGTGTGAACCTAAACACTTAGACACACTGTATGAATCCGCAAGGTTTAAACCTCAATGAAAAAAGCCACTAAATAACATACATTTTTTCAGTACTATTTATATCGTTGCGCAGTAAACTTAATTTTGCATGAATCATGCTTTATTTTTCGATTTTCTGATGTGACCTAGTACATTCAGGTCTTCGGTCCTCTGAAAATCATAATAACCGTAGCTTACTCTACTTATACATCGATTAATCGTTATATTGCAAATTTCCAAATTCAACGATATACGTACGTTTATTCGTGATAAGCGGGATGTATTGTATTTTGTTGTTGTCTTTTATTGCAACATATTTTCATTGTTATACGATTTCCTGATATAACAATTTATAATCTTTGGTCAACCCGGGCAAACCTGTACGAAGAGTTTCAAGTTCAAAATTGGGTTGGCTAACTTTGAAACATTTCTTGATGAGGGGCTATTTTTTTTCCTTAGTGGATATATGCAGATCAGATCAAAATTAGAATCATTTTCCTTATTTTAATAATTGTCAAAATTATTTTTCCTATGCGCCTTCCGCTAAAAACGGGGTTCCCTATAGTTTAACATCAGTATTGAGATTCTGGTTTTGTCAGGATGTATAGACAAAGATCAGCCTGCACATAAGTGCAATCTGATCTTAGCACAAACATCCTGTTTGTTCTTTTCCTATCCAGAGTTATGTAATAATAGATTAATTAAATGGGGTTTATGATTCACATTCCTATCCAATTACTTAAGTAATAATCCTCCTCTTCAAAAGCTCTTGCTAAACTTGAATTAGGAATCGGAAAGTTCTTGTTATAGATCACCACGCCTGTCTCATTTAGCCACGCCCCCATCCATCCGAATGTACCGGCTGTCACTATATTGTGATCACATTGAGTCAACAAACATAAATCTCTACCCTCATCTTTGAATGGGGACATGACAACATTATTCCCCTTTATGTTTTGTCTACACCAGAGTTCATCGTCAGTTACTACTATCAACCAGAAAATTGACGGTTTCAAATATGTCGTAATGTAAGCTATTGACCTATTTATGAAGTCCATTCCAGCAGGTACTCTTCCACCTTCAAGCGAACTCCTAGTCAAAAAGTCCCCCCGACGGACATGTAAACACACTGTAGGTCTGTCTTTTATCTTTCCATTCCGCATAAAAGCGGAAACATCTCTCATGATGTTCGCATTAAAACGAAATGAATTCCGAACCAAGTCCGAGTGGTATTGGAAGTAACGATAACTCTGCCTGAATCCTCCTAATGTCCAGTTGAAGTTCGGTGATACTTTCGATGTAATTTTTGGGTCGTATATCGCAAAGCCCGGCTCCTCAATGTATTTGAAATCCCCTTTCCCGCTAAATTTGTCAAAATTTTGAAGGTTGAATATGTCATCAAGATTTGTATTTACGGGATTGTAAACGGGTTTAAAGCACTTCAATTCAGTAACAGCCAATAAAGAAGCAAAACGAAACAAGTGATTTCCGGTCCTTCCTTTATACTCCACCGTCATCATGTGATGATTTCGGAAAGCATTCGTGCAATTACGCTTTCTTCTCAGATCCGTGAATAAACATGTTTGAATGTGTTTTAAACAGAATTCTCTATTTATGTCTCTTATCACAATCGTCGAATTGGTCAAGAGCAAAGCAAGACCGGAAACGCAAATTAAGACTAGGCAAACGTGACAAATTTGTAGTTTCTTAGGGCACCAATGACATATTAGCTGAAAAGAAAAATGGAGAACATTTCAATCATTGCAACCCTGTAAGCGAATTATAAAAAATCTGTACTCAATGTTTTGGATAAAACGTCGTATCGAGAAAAGCCAGTAAAGGTTGTTAAAACAAAAACAAACAAACAAAAAACAACAACGTGTTTTATGACAGAACGGACACTCTATACCCAAGAAATCTGGACCCTGCTCAGCCAGTCCACACAGTCTGGCCAAGTCCGATTTTATGCCATTTCGAGAGGGCTACTTTACGCTTGGCGGATCACACCGGTCTAAGCACAATATTCACAGTGTATTTAAGATTATGCGGTTAACTCCGGATAATGAGCACTGTGCGGTTAATTTCCCGATCACGATTGTCAACGTTGTTTGCGCATGTCATATTCTCCGAAGATTGACGATTTGAAAAATGCCACCTATCGGAAGATAAAGCGATTGTCAATGACTCACTCGACCAATCAAATCATTCATTTAGACCGGAAGTGAGCTTTTAACTTCGAAGGTAAAGATGTTCAATGAATGCACATGGTACTGAGTCAATCTGAGGAACTTGAATAAAATCCACACATGATATGATGACAAGAGAGAACAAGAGTTTTAAGAGCTTAAGGATCATAACTGTGAAAGATGAATGGACAGTATTCAAAATAGAAAACCAACATTTCTGCCTAATACCGAGTGTATCTGTGATGTTTGAATCAAACTCATCCCGTAGTTGATGCGAAACAGAGTTTCCATCAAAGGGCTATAACACTTTGAAAAGTTAATCGACCGTTTCTGTGACTTCAATATATGTTTCTTTAGTATGTTTTCTGGTGGAGGCTATTACCACTTCTGACAAATGAAATCTAAATGTGTGCTCATACTTTACACAAATGATTCTAGTGATATTGTGACTAGATTTTCGCCCGAAATTACGGCATTTTCTCCCTTCTTTGCTCAGAGTTAGCCGCATAGTGTTCATTATCCGGAGTTAACCGCATAGTCGATGTGAGTAAGGGAAAACCTCAGATCAGCCAGATCACACAAAATGACACATTTTGACGCCTCCAAGCAAATCAAAGCACTGAAAGTACTGATGATGTACGCCCGTGTGAGAATTGCATTAAAGAAATAATTGTGAGAAAAGGAAATATTGCTTGTTTCACAATGTTTTCTACCTTACCTTGGTCTTATTTTTCAATGTCGAAGCGTGTGAGAATTGCATTTAAGAAACCATTGTGAGGAAAGGAGAAATCGCCTGTTTCACAATGTTTTCTACCATATCTGGGCCTCAGTTTTCAATCTCATTTGAATTGTCGTCTGTACCTAGTCCAAATTTTGTCGTAGAATTAAAAAGGCTAATTCAAAATAATAATAAATATATTAACTATATGTCACTGTATAGCTTATCACTCCCGCGGTATATAGCTGGTATTGCCGAGTTCTCAAAGTTGAAGGCAAATTTCTCACTATATAATTGAAAGACTGCACGTTTTGTTTTTAACCGCGAATGCATCTAAGCTGGTTAATAGTAGGTGTTTTCGTATTTAAGAGGAGTCTTTACGCGTTCTAAGAATTATGTTGAATCCTCGTATTAAGCCATTTTCAAAATTAACATTTGTTTGGAGGCGGCAGGTTTTGGAAAAAAAATCGAACCTAACTGGGCACTACTCCTCTTCTAAAATAGAAACACCCTACTGGATTTTCAAAACTGGGTAATATTGATAAACGCCTACGGAGTCCATCAAAAAATCTTCAGAAAACATTGTGGAAAATGAAGAAATTGCTTGTTATAAACAATGTTGGTTTCCCGAACAGAGATTATTTTCATCAACAAAAAATTGTTAACCGCAACTTTTTCAATTTGTATTCTTAAAATTTTGTCATCTGGTAATGAGTTAAATTATTGTCTGAAGTAGAATCTTATAGGGTTCTGGGACTAGCATTAGACAGTTTTGAGAGACTTTTCTACTTATTTCAGAACTATTCTACTTATTTGAGAATCTCAGATTTCCAAAACCTGCGTCGCCAAAACCTATTCTCCACCAAGAAAAGCCATGACTCCGCAACAAATCATGAAAACCAAAGAGGTCCTAAAATGGCCATCCAAGGGAAAGTCTTGTCAAATTGATAATTAATGAGGAGCACTTTTCAGGGAGAAAGTAGTCTTTTTTTCTTTTTTAAGATTTAACTTAATCTATTACCACACAATCCCACATTGTTACATACTAAAGAAATATAGATTTGAAAACACTTTTTTGATTGGGAGACATGGAATTAAGATATATCCAAATTCTCTTCAGAAGTTTTCTGATTCCTGATAAGTTTTTTCTTGCAAATTTAACAAGAGGTCAAGAGGTACAGGAGAGCCAGAGACACTCTACTGGCTCTCTGAAATCATAGTTTCACTCTCAACTGTTTTTGACCAAAGTAAAAAGACAACGATCAAGCCCTGAGTTGTAACCTTAATTTTCCAAATCCTTTTTATCCTTAACTAGTGCTTCGAGTGCTTTCAGGCCTTTGATTTTAATTTAATTTAGATAAGGATTTTATTCAGCATTACAAGAGTTAAAAGACGTTATATCGAAATAAAAGCGAATTCTTTGAAATAGTAAAAAGTTGAGGTTACTTCGTAAATGCCTTTAACCCATTCCCACTCAAAAGAATTTTAGAAAGTCAAAATTGAAAGAAGCTGCAGACAACAATTTAAAGTTGTTGCACTTTTAAAAAAAAATTTTCTTTTGGGGTTGAAAACATTGTGGATAATGAAGAAATTGCTTGTAACAAGCAATTTCTCCATTTTCTACAATGTTTTCTAAGGCCATTCTATTGAGGGGCGTAAAAAGGAGCGATTGAGTGGGAACCGGTTAAATGACGCATACGATCTTATAACTGTATAAAACACCCTAAAATAAAAGCAATTTCATTTCAGTAGATTAAAGGTAAAGGAACCGTACTTTATTTAAAAGAAAGCCCTTGACCTCACATAGCTTTGCACGAGATATAATAACTATATACATAGACATATAGTCAATAAAAGTAAAGCTACGCCTGTAAAATAATGCAAAAATAAAAAAATAAACTGTAGTTACAACGTTTTAGTTGCCAAACCAACAGAAAAATTAAACAAAATTAGGAGCCAATGTCGAAGTTCAAAACTCACTTTTGGTCAAGGTGAGTGATTTGGTTGGAATATTTGATTGTCAACCGCGATTGGTAAATTAAATAACTCCAATTTCATAAAAGCGGAATAATGACGAAGGTCGGATTTTAGTCAGATATAAATAAATCTAGGTCCTATGGACTCGACAGTCGGTTTTATAAGGGTCTTTGCTTAAGGTTTTAGGGTTCGATTTAAACATTGTCTTTTTAACGATTGTAATGTGTTTTATAATTACACTCAAGTTAAAGCATAGTTATATGTCAATAAAAAGGGGACAATTCGTGTCCTTCTAGGGTTCAACTTCAGAAAAGAATTGAAGACTTGGGTCCACATCGGTTAGTTTTGAGAGTGCCTGTAACATTTTGTGAGTCTTAAGACTCGTACAACCTGCGTCACCTAAAACCACATGTGAATATCACCATTTCAGTCACAAGGAAACACCTACAACATTGAGATGTAGGAGGAATATTATCGTGTGAGATGTTATGGGTTTGAAAATAGGATCAGTTATTTTGTTTGAATGGGGTTTAACGCCGCTTTTAACAATTTTTCAGTCATATCGCGGCGGCTGGAGCTCTTAGCAATGGATTCCTGGTATGTCTCGCACTAGTACCACCATAACATCTTTCCCCAGCCTCGAGCTGCTATCCCTCCTAGGATTACGATTATCCACCTATTGGTGAGAGACAAACGTCGGAAAGGATATGTGCCGCCGCCGGGAATCGAACCCATAAAACCCCATGGTCGAATATTGGGAGTCCGATGCTCTACCAACTGCGCTATGACGGCGGCAAAATAAGACCAGACCCAATGCCACAGTGCCAATGTTCTTGATGCAAAGTGAAGGTCAACTACATGAGTGCATATCTTAACCCTTTCCCATTGTTCAATTATAATGATTGGTCCAATGTGAAAGAAACTGCAGATGACAATTAAAGTGAATGTAATCTGAAAATTAACTAACCAAGAGTTCAGAAAAAAGTGTGGTAAAAGAAGAAATTGCTTGTCACAAACAATTTTTTCCCACAATATTTTCTCAAGTACAAAATTACGAGGACGTAAAAACAAGGGATTGTGCTGGAAAGGGTTAAATCAAATGGTCTTTGGCTTGGACTTCATCCTTTAAGATTTCAAGATTTTTATTTAATGAACGGGACCCATAACCGGAGTACAGAGTAACAACATCAATTAACAAAACATATGAAGAACTTTAAAGAAAACTACACAGATCAACAACAATCAGGGAATGTTATGATGGATCAAATAAGGGATGGCAACTAAGGCGCCCCAGAAACTGCACTAGATTTTGTAAACATTCAACAGTACATGTTCCCATCACTCTTTCTGACGCTAATGAAAAACAGTAGATTAGAAAACAATATTGAAAATGATGAAATTACTTGTTCTTCATTATCAACATTGTCTTCAAACTGAAAATGGACTCGTTTAAAGTCCAGCATCTGATAATGGGTTAAACAATGGTATTTTAACTATCATAATACCCGGACCCTTCATTTAACTTAGAGAAATTGGCCGAAAAATAAAAGTATTGGTCTTGCTGACGGTAGCTGTAATAATGATAAGAAAGAACCCTGAAAAGTATTTCAGCTTTTATGCGGTTAACTTTTGATATTAACGATGCCCCTTTCACCGTGTTTTTATTAGGACTCCTCACAATTGAGCGATCGCGATCATCAATCATAATATTTGTTGACCAATCAAATCATTCGTTAGATAGGAGACTAGAGTTGATTGATTGATTGAACGCGGTTAAACGCCGCTCTTAACAGTATTTCAGTCATTGATTGATTGGGGTTTAAAGTCGCTTTTAACAATGTTTCAATCATATCGCGGCGGCTGGAGCACCTAACAATGGATTCCTGGTATTTCAACCAATTTTACCACTACATTTTTTCCTAGCTTCCAGCTGCTATCCCACTTAGGTTTACGATTATCCACCCATTGGTGAGAGAAAAATGAAGGAAAGAACATGTGCCGCCACCGGGGATCGAACCCAGTATTTCAGTCATATCGCGGCGGCTGCAGCAGCAAACAATGGATTCTTGGTATTTCTCACACCAGTACTACCACTAAATCCATTCCTAGTCTCCAGCTGCTATCCCACTTATGTTTACGATTATCCACCGAATGGTGAGAGACAGATGTCGGAAAGAATATGTGACGCCACCGGGGATCGAACCCATGACATCCCATGATTGAAGATTGGGAATCTGACGCGCTACCGACTGCGCTATGACGGTGGCGGAAACTAGTGCTGAACTCTGACATTTATGTAAAAGCAGTTTTGTTCGTTTTGCATTAGTTACGACGTACAGGTCAACCATAAGAAATCTTTGTTTTATGTTCCTTACGATATACTATGCAAACTAATGCAGTTTGATATCTCAGTCGAAGTTTTAAGTCAGAAGAAAGTTGGTGAGATCAGCCATCGGTTACTTCCAAATCGAACAATATTTATAATGATACAACAATTTTTTCAAATGTGGCCGTCACTCAAGCAATATATCGACCAATAAGATAATTCATTCAGCCCGGAATTGAGGTTTGACCTCCGACGGGAAATACAACATTTCTTCGGTCAGTGGAGCAAAACCCGAGTAGGTTTCTCTATAAAACATTAACTTTGTCATTTCGATAAAGTCGTTTGCACAAGAAACAACCATTTTCCCTCCCTAATTATGATTCTATATAAATCTAGACAGGGAAAATATAATTTTCAACTTACGAAAATATCCATACCGACACTCTTAGCTTCTAGATCTTTCAATGAAATGGCCAAGGTTTCGCATATCTTGCCTTGTAAACCATACGCCAGCCCGTGCAATTATATGAACATAATTCCACCTGGTCGCATGGAATTAAATGAACTTATTTCACGTGATAGCATGCGATTATATGAACATATTTCTCCCGCTATCCGCTGTTGTATAATTAACCCTTTCCTGCACAATCCCTAGTTTAAACGTCCTTCTGATTTTATACTTGAGAAAATACCGCGGGTAAAGAAGAAATGGCCTGTATTGAGAAATTTATTCTTGTCAACAATATTTTCTATCCAAAAGAATGGTTACTTTTAATTGTAATCACTTTTAATTATCGTTTGCAAATTCTTTCAAATTGGAAAGGACTAAAATTTTGAAAAAAAGGAAAGGATTAAGTCAATCATGACTGGAAGTGACGTTAAAAACCGTCTGTTTTGACTCGAATTGACGAACCCCCGGCCCGCCCACTGACCGAAGAAATGAAGTTCGACTTTGTACTAAACGGTGTTATTTAAAACAAAAGTGTCAGTAACATAAAACAGACAAACAAACAATAGAAAGATTACTAAAATGGTCGATTGGAGGCATAAACATCGCAACTACAGCTTGACTGCCTTGTAGTAACAAGGTTTACGTCTGAAAACAAAAAAATATATGCTTGAAATACATGTCGGATTTCAAAGTTTACTTCAGGTCTAAATCATCAATGTTATATTGGTCAATAGACTGTCTGATTGACGGTGACATTCTGTTGACTGACAGATCGGGTCTGCCGGTCTTAAAAATCGACTTTTCCCTTGTCATGCTGAACCCGGAATATTCCGGTTTTTGGCAGGAGGTGTAGACCAAGATCAGCCTGCACATAAGTGCAGTCTGATCTTGGTCTACACCTCCTGCTTGTATTTTTCCTGTCAGAGTTGTTATGAAGTTGATTTGTAAAAGAAAAATTGATTTTTTAATAATAGTTCTATCATTGCTTTCAGCCCTTTGATTTGACAGCATTTCAGTAAGGTAATTTATACAGCATGACAAGGGTTAATAATCGAAATGAAAGCTATTAAGGCTGCGGTTACGGCCTATAGTTTGTCAACCGAACATTTTACATTTTTGTTAAATAAACATCCTGCAATATTGGTAGAGAAAACATGATATTTGTTGACCTAATCGCAAAAATTGTTTAATTGAATGGGGTTAAACACCACTTTAAACAGTATTTTAGTCATATCGCGGCGGCTCGGGCACCTAAAATTGGATTCTTGCTATTTCTCACACCATTACTACCATTGCATCCTTTCCTAGCCCCAAGCTGCTATCCCACTTAGGTTTACGATTATCAACACATTTTCGAGAGACAATTGCTGGAAAGGATATGTGCTGCCGAGGGATCAAACCCATGCCATCCCATGATTGAAGACGGGGAGTCTGATGCGCTACCGACTGCGCTATGACGACGGCCTTAATCGCACAAATGAGAATGTCTCATTCTAAATTGAGTAAAAGAGCTTTTCTCTAGGATCCCATACACTTTTGAAAGGAAGGTTCCTTGTGAACAAAAAATGCTTTAACAATAATTGGCCTAATCGAGTAAACCGTAGGACCTTTTTGCAGTTTTTCCTTAATTCGAATGGAACAATTTTATTTACTGTACCATATTCTATGAAAGTTTTAAGAGAATATTTGCGGCAATCTGTAAGGCCCCTTTCCCTAGTTTACTGATCGGTCTTCTCTTATTTCAGAAAGAATGTCCCCTATGATTTAACCCTTTGCCGAAAAAACCCGGGATTTTACGTCACTGTGATTTTATAGTTGAGAAAACATTGTGGAAAAAGAAGAAATTGCTTGTAACAAGCAATTTCTCCTTTTCCCACAATATTTTCTACCACACAGGATGGTCATATTTCAAATTGCATGTATTTCTCATTGTCGTCTGCAACCTCTTTCAAATTGGACCAGTCTAAAATTTCATGAAACGGGAAAGGGTTAAATAAACCTTTAGGATATTACAAATATATGCAATGATAATTGACCTATCGCCACTTTCAATCGAAAATTGGTTTACAAATAAAATAAGACATCAAGTATTTTTTTTAATCTCCAACATTTATTTAAGAATTCTAGTTTCAACTTGTGAAGCTGGGATAATAGTCCTTCATTTTAATCTTCAGAGTCCAATGAATTAACTTGGGGTAATAATCCTTCATTGTAATCTCCACACTCAAATTCAGTAACTGGGATTAATAATCCTTCACTGTAATCTCCAGCGTCAAATGCAGTAGCTTTGGGTAATAATCCTTCATTATAATCTCCACAGTCAAATACAGTAACAGGGGTTAATAACCCCTTATTTTCATCGCCACATTGAAATTCGGTAATTGTGGGTATTATCCTTTATTGTAATCGCCACAGTCAATTTCAGGAACCGGGCTAATAATCCACCTAGTAATCGCCAACGTTAAATTCAGTAATTGGGGGGTATTATCCTTTATTGTAATCTACACAGTCAAATTCATTAACTAGGATCAACAATCTATTTTAATCGCCATTGTCAAATTCAGTAAACAGGGGTAATATCGCCACAGTCAAATTCCGTAAACTGGGGTTTATAATCTTTCATTTTAATCGCCAAAGTCAAATTCAGTAATTGGGGTTTATAATCCTTCATTGTAATCGCCACAGTACAGTTCAGTAACTGGGGTTAATAATCCTTCATTGTAATCGTCACAGTAAAATTCAGTTACTGGGGTTAATAACCCTTCATTGTAATCGCCACAGTAAAGCTCAGTTACTGGGGGTGATAAAACTTCATTTTCATCGCCACAGTCCTATCCAGTACATGGGGTAGTTATCCTTATTTTAATTTCCACAGAATAACGGCTGTTATTAAAAGATTTAATCGACCAATCAATTCATCATTTAGACCGGAAGTGAACCGTGTACTCCGTCATTAGTCGTGTTTTTGAAGATTTTTTGTTGATTGGCTATTTAAATGTCGTTACTACATCTTACTAAAGCAGTTGTTAAGACATTTAGATCGCCAACCAACTATTTAGTTTTTGTTACGTTACTGACTCTAAATTTTGCCAAATAATGCAATTATCATTACCAGACGACAAGATTGGTCCAAAATCAAAAAAGTTGCAGAAGACAATTTTAAGTTGGTGGAATTTAGAAAAAATGTCTTATAAATTAGAAAACATTGTGAACAGGCGATTTCTTCACTTTCCACGAAAAAAGGCGTCATCGTATGTGAATGGGTTAGTGTCGAACAGGAACTTCCTGGCGGAGTGGGCGTGGCGTGCGATCCGTCAATTAATTGATCGGTTTAATAAACCTCCATTTTAATATTAACAGTCCAATGAACTGGCTTCAGAAATCTCCAACTTGTACTCTACAATCCTACCCAGTTACTTGGATAATAATCTTCCTTTTTAAATCTTTTGGCTAACGTCGAATTAGGGGTAGGAAACATCTTGTTATAAATAACTACGCCCGTTTCATTTAGCCACGCCCCCATCCATCCGAAACTTCCCGCTGTCACTATGTTATGATCGCATTGCGTCAACAGACATAAATCTCTTCCCGCGTCTTTGAACGGGGATGGGACAATATTATCACCCTTAATGTTTTGTTTACACCAGAGTTTATCATCAGTTATGATTATTAACCAGAAATTTGATGGTTTCAAATACTTACTAATGTAAGCCACTGCCCTATTTATAAAGTCCATACCGACGGGTATCCGCCCGTCCTTCAGTGACCGAGTCGTCAGGTCCCATCGGCGGACATGTAAGCACACTTTAGGTCTGTGTTTTATAGTTCCGTTCCATAGAAAAAGAGAAACGTCTCTCATGATGTTCGTTTTAAATCGAAAAGAAGTCCGCACAAAGTCAGAGTGATTTTGGAAGTAACGATAACTCTGCCTGTACCCTCCTAATGTCCAGTTGAAGTTCGGCGATACTTTCGATGTAATGTTTTGGTCGTATATTCCCCATCCTGGCTCCCTTATATATTTTGAATACATTTTCACGTTTATTTTCTCAATATTCTGGACTTCAAAAATGTCATCGATTCTGAAAAAACGGGGATCCCATACGGGTTTGAAGCACGTTAATGCAGTAACAGCCAATAGCGAGGCGAAGCGGAACATGTGATTTCCAACCCTTCCTTTATATTCCACAGTCATCAGGTGGCGATTCCGGAAGTCGTCAGTGCAGTTTTGAGGATTCTTAGTTGAAATCAATGCGCGACTCATATAATAGTTATGCGAACGGCTTCTTGTGTAATCGTAAGTTACAAAGGCCAACAGTCGATTATGGAGATCGTTAAAATTGATATGTCTGTCTATGCCTACTGATAGTATGTTAGACCTGGCGACCAGAACGCCGGTAGTCAGTCCAACAACACAGATCATAAAAAGGCGGAAAGAATGGTTTTGTACACTACGGTGGTACCGCTGGCAATATACAGTCTGAAATTAAAAGAGGAAAGTGTTATTCTAAAGTGAGCCTATATATGGATATACTAAAAATTTGTATCGCCACGAGATTAGGGGATGAGTGGGTATGTGTACGATGAGGGTCTATTGGGACTATCTCGTTCCCTAATACCAATAAACCGTGACCTTTTTAAGAAACAACAATAACAAAATGTCCACAAAACTTTCTCCATCAACTTGTGTTTTTAGACGCTGTATTGGTCGATTAAACAAGTCTGGTTTTAAGAAAAGCATGTGATATATCGTAATCGTGTACACAAGGGACGTGTTCGTTTGATTCAAAGATCTTTAGTTGAGGAAATTATTATAGCATACATTCTATATGATTTGGATATTAAATATATAAAGGTGATTGTTGAAAGACGGTGTTTTTATCTTTCAAATGACATTTCGACGGTGTTCTAACAAAACCTCGTAACTACAGCTTATTTCAAGCTGTAGTTACGAGGTTTTGTTAGAACACCGACGATTTGTAATTGAAACGTAGGATAATAGTAGTTATACGATTTCTTCCCGGGGTATATGACGATTTATTCCCGACTGTAGAAAATGATGTAAACCGAAGTGCGGCCGGGAATAAATTTTC
Source organism: Fragum fragum (assembly GCA_946902895.1). Taxonomy (NCBI): domain Eukaryota; kingdom Metazoa; phylum Mollusca; class Bivalvia; order Cardiida; family Cardiidae; genus Fragum; species Fragum fragum. The sequence goes on from OX336366.1 coordinate 48,757,998, forward strand.
ATTTAATCCGGCAAGAAACCGTACAACGCATTTGTTATTCTACAAAGTTTGAAACTAAATTTTCGTCGAGTTACCCATATAGGGCTTCCACAGATATCAATTTAAATAAGAATACCCATTCACCCTTGGACGCCTCTTATTGAAGTTTAGACGTCATATATTCCATGAAAGGAGAAAGCATGGACTTACATGAAAAGATGTCATTTTTAGCCTGAGATTGCGTAAGTAATCTCAGGCTAAAGTTACAATGCTAAAAATTCAAACCCATGCAGAGTTTAATGTGAAAGCATAATATAAAAATATCTACCGCAATCAATGTGATCTTCTGTCGCATGAAAAGTAGATCGGATCTGACCATAAATTAATACGCCCGATTGAGGCGAGAAGGACGAAGGCGAGATATGACTCATTGAAAGCTGTCGGCTTGATGTACAGTACTTTGTGTGAGTGTTCTAAATTTGGCAAAATTATCAAAACTTGACGAGTGAATGGAAAGAAAGAAAGGAGATATATAATATATTGGAAATTATCAAACATATATAATCATATCATATTTTTATGAAAAAATAAGGTTTTTGTTTCATACCAAAATAATATTACTTATTCTAGAGTAACAATGTTAAAACGGTCCGGTTAGACGAAGTTGCTATATAAAGCTGATAAGCGAAGCTGTCGTTTTTACGCACGGTTGGAATGTTTTATTGGTCATTCATAGAATCATATTCGCACTGTCTGAAAACAGTTTGGTCGCGCTCGGACTTTGTGTCTATATCTATATAGGATGCAACGTCTACATACCGCTTTTGAGAGGTGTACATAATCATGTTAACCTGGTAAACGACCGCCCGCCCTCTCTCGCTCTCTTTATCTGGAGATTAAAAAGCGCATGTTACATAAAGAAATTGGTCTGTGTGGTAGAATACTCATATCGCACGCAAGTTCGAACCTGGCTACACGCTCCATTCCCCCATCTCTCTCACTCTCTAGCTCTCTCTCGCTAGCTCCACTGGCTGAAAGCCAACGAGCTTTTGCCATGATGTTGTGTCCTTCGTCCGTCTGTCCGCCAACTTTTACTTTAAAAATCTTCTTCTCAGAAAGTACTGAACATAATTCAACCAAACTCAACCAAAATTCACAGGAAGGATCCTTGGGTGGCCTTTATCAGATCCCTTCAAAGCATTTTGATCGGGTGAAAAATATGCAACGATATATACATGTAAATATATCATTACAATACCTCAACGAGATGAAAATTATTGCGGACAGGTTGTGTCCGGTCCTCTAGCGCACAAATTGGCAGATCTGCGCATAATCGACAGTAGATTTGGGTAGAAAGTGGCACCTCCAATAATCCGACCATCAAACCTTTTTCTGCCCAGATTATATATCTCCTGTATACATATCTCAGGCTTTCAGCGCTTTGATTGTTTGTGTTGAAAAGTTGAGTTTAGTTCAAACATACTTTTATTGTCGATACAAATGTATTCATACATGAAAACATGATATACATTGAGAGAAAATACAAATACAAAAGGATTTGGCCACACTTTCTGGCAACTTAGATTCGGCCATTCTCTATACATGTATTAAACATACATACATTTCACTATTCACCTTTAACAATAGGATTGTGATTATACTACTCGCAGAAAAATGAAGACAGTTCTGTTCCAGTTATAGAGAATTAACTAGGAATAATTGATTTAAACTATTCATATAAATAAGTATAAATAATAACATAAGGGAGAAATAATAATTGTTCAGCACAGACAAAGAATCGATTTTGAAAAAATAATAAGAAGAAGGGGGAAACACATGAGGTAAAATCCTAATGTCAGTTGTTAACAGGAGTAGGGGTCGCCGAACAAGCTTATTTCGGATGCTGCAATTAATAAGTATCAATTATTAACCTCTTCGTTTCCTTGATGAATTTTTGCACGATGAGAAAGATTGAAAAACGCCTTAAGATTCGGGATTAAAGACGAGACAGAGATTGTATGGATTTTATTTCTTCAGGTAGTTCGTTCTTGAAGGAGACTGCCGATGGAATAAATGAACTTGCGAATAGCTCGGTGGGACAACTAACTGAATCAATATCATTTTCGTTACTCGAAGTGTAAGCAGTTCTATTGCTGACATTAGTTGGGAAAATATATCTTGCAGATAGCTAGGCGAGAGGCTGATAATGATTGATACATATAAATTTGTGATATTTGCGTCTATCTTCAAGAGCCATCGACCCGATTTCCTGAGGGATACTGATCTCGTGATAACTGTTACTATCCTTGCATTTTTTTAATGTATTTTTTTTATAATTTCTTTTTCGCGAACAGTGCAGGTGTCGCAAAATATTGAAGCATATTCAAGGATTGGTATCAAAAAGGATGCAAATATATTTGTTGGAGAGAATCTCTCTAAAGTCTAAATTTTAGGGATCTCATAATACCGAGAATCTTTGAAACTGATTTTGCAATGTTATTTATATGATCGAGCAGTTTAGGGGAATTTATATTTTTGTTTGTTATAAACATTGCAATGTTTATAACAAACAAAAATATAAATCCCCCTAAACTATTCAAGGTGTGTTTAACCATGACGTAAGAATGATTCCCAAATGGGCCGACCAACGGTTTTAGTTTTGTTGAAGGTAACAAACCACTGGTCGGCCCATTTGGGAATCATTCTTACGCCATGGTTAAACACACCTTGAACATCTTACGAATGAGTTGTGGTGCAAGCTGAGGAGGTGTCATCTGCATAAAAAGTCTAGCCACATGTAATAGACTTTCTCAAATATCGCTTTCATATATAAGAAATAGTTAGGGTCCGAGTGCAGAACCTTGAGGATCTCCGGCATTTTATGACTTGACCTTGACCTTGCAGATTTTACTATGACCGATTGCTTTCTGGACGATAGATGACCATTAAACCAATCAAGAAGTTGGCAATTTATTCATAGTTGGTGTAATTAAAGGATAAGGCATTTTTGCCAGACGCTATCAAATGCTTTTGATATATCACAAAATATCATACAAGTACTTAGCGTTGTATCTAGAGCCGACACAGCTTATTTTAAAAAGCCAGACTGTCTTAAAGGACCCAAAGATTGTATTATAGATAGTTCCATATGTTTGTAAATGCATGTCTCCATGAGGTTACCTAAACAATTCCATAAGAGAAGGGGAGATAATTGCTGACAGATTAGCTGAATGGGGTTTAACGCCGCTTTAACATTTTTTCAGTCATGTCGCGGAGGCTGGAGCACCTAACAATGGATTCCTGGTATATCTCGCACCATTACTTTCATTCCTAGTCCCAACTGCTATCCAACTTTGGTTTACGATTATCCACCCATTGGTGGGAGACAAATGTCGGAAAGGATATGTGCCGCCGGCGGAGATCGAACCAATGACACACCATGATTAAAGATTGGGAGTCTGATGCACTACCAACTGCACTACGACGGCGGCTAATTGCTGACAGAAGATTTGTCGCCTTTTATTAATATTGAATTCATGATTGATTCTTTCCATTTACATGGAAATTTGGCGTCGTCGAGAGATCTATTAAAACGTCTAGAAAGGGGTCTTACTATATTATTCTTAACAAATTTATGTATTTTATTACTAATTAGGTCCGATCCAGCAGCTTGGTTGGTGCAAGGCTGTGAATGAAGTTTTCAGCATCTTCGATTGTAATATTAAGACGACTAAGAAGCTATTGTTTTAAAAAAAATGTGGGTAAATTTGTATCCTTATCTTTTTAGTGTTAATATAGAAGAAATAAATGGATTATGTCAGGTCAATTTCCCCATGATTCTTGATTGATCAGCCCCGATTTCAAAAAGAACCGCCCTAATGTAGGTAGAATTGTTCTGTGAAAGTTTAAAGTCAATTCATTGAAATATCATCGGGTTTACTAGATTATTTGACTTCATTTTCCGAAATTTTTTCTATATACCGAGAAAGTTGAAAAGTATAAAATTTCGCAATTTCAAAATTATCTTCTGCAATTCCTTTTAATTTGAAACCGTCTAAAATTTTGCCGTCTGCTAATTGGTTAAAGAGAATAAAAATAGTGGACTGAATTGTGTCAAGAATTTTAAGTAATGAATTTTTCATAATGCCCATTTTCCCGTGAAACTTAACAAATCCTAAGAACGATACAAGTGAAAGTTTGAAGGTATCCGATGAAAACTGTGGACTTAGGATTTTAACAAAGATTTTATGAAGTATTTTTCATACAACCCCTTTTCCCGTGATACGTGACAGATCAGACCACATTTAAAGGAACAATCCGAATGATGGTACAATCATCCTGTGTGAGTTTGAATAGAATAAAATGAAAATTGTAGATTAATAATGTTAACGAGGGTTTTTTTTAATGACATGATTGTAATGCCCCTACTTGACGGACCAGACCCATTTTCTAAAGGATTGTTCTTATGAAACAATCATTCTATGAAAGTTTCAAAAGATTCTGATGAAAACTTTGGGACGAAGAGTGTTAACAAGGATTTTTTAATTAAATTTCATAAGGGCCCCAACCCGCGTTCTTGATGCATCGGAACAAATTTCGAAAGGAACAATTCTTATAATGGTACATTTAATCTATGTAAATTTGAAAGGAATCCAATGAAAACTGTGAACTCAAAGGTTTTAACGAGAATTTTAATAAATTCTCTCAAGACAACTTTTCCCGTGATACTTGATGGATCAGCCACCCCCTCCCCCTATTTCAAAAGGAATGACCCTTACAATGTTATAATAATTCTGTAAAAGTTTGAAGAGAATTTAATGACAATTGTGGACTCTAGAGTTTTAACTTGGAATTTTAAATTATATTTTCAAAAAGCCAATTTTCCTGCGATACTTGTCGGATCAGACCCTCTTCCGTTTCAAAAGGAACGATCCTTATGATGGTGCAATTATTCTATGATAGGTTGAAGTGAATCCGATTAAAATTGTGGGCTGTAAATTGTTAATAAGGATTTTTAGATAATATTTTCATAACGCCGATTTTCTCGTTATATCCGACGGATCGGACCTTATCTAGAAAGGAACAATCCTTATGGTGGTACAATCATACTTTTTTTAAATTAAATTTTCATGGAGACCTTTTCCCTGGTTTCTTGACGGATCAGACTAGTTTCTTCATAATGTTACATTTATTTTGTGAAATTTTGAAGAGAATCTGATGAAAACCGTGGATTGTTAAAAAGGAAAAGGGTGAACGACTTGACGGACGGACGAACGCACTGACTCCGGACGGAAAACACATCATCGGCCTTTGGGAAGTAGACCTAGAAATAAGAATACTTAACATGAATGTTAGACTTCAAAGTTCAAATGAAACTTTTATTGATAAGTCGTATATCATAAGCGTTTCTCGCCTAGGACACTGTCTAATCAAAGGGCATGCTAACCATGACCATCGGCTCAAATCGGAACCACAATATTTTCTACCCTACTGAATGGTTATTTCTACACATTCAATCCACTTTAAATTTTCGTCTGCAAAACTTTTGAATTTGGACAGGTCTTAAAAAATCTGCAAAACAGGAAAGGGTTAAGTCGGAAGTGAACTTTGAATTCCGACATTTATATCAAACATTTCATTGGCCCTGCGACCTAAAGGTCGTGAGAAGAGCTTATAAACCATTTGATGTTAATGTTAAATATTACTGACCATAAATTTTTGAAAAACAAGTCCATAGAATGTTTAGTGGAACTTCCTGTCGGAGGTCAGTCTGTATAATTAGCGATTCGCCAGTTAAATTGTTCCAGTCTAGGCTTTGTCGTTTTGTAAATGGTTAACCTAATAAAGAAAATACTTTTACTCACAAACCGTTTCATCTCCACCCTTTCAGTTTCAACGTCAATCTATGATATAATTATTGTTTCGGCCGAAAACCACGTGTCAGTCCCTGCACAATCATAATTAACCATGCCACACGTGCTTGATAGGGTCGATGTGCTTTAACCCTTTCCTGTTCAATCCCTGGACTTTACGTCCCTGTGTATTTATACTTCAGAAAGAGTTTTATGGAAATAATTGCTCTAACAAGCAATTTCTTCTATTTCCACAATATTTTCTACCCTACTGGTCGATTATTTTTCAAATCAAATCGACTTAAACTTGTCGTCTGCAAAGCCTGTGAATTTGGAAGACTAAATTTTAACAATAGAGTGACATGTGGACATGCATCTAAAGCATCCAGTCTTTGATCAAACCTCGAAACACAGTTTAACCCATTACTCCGCCGTCATACCGCAGTCGGTAACGCATTAGACTCCTAATCTTCAGTCATGGAATGTCATGGGTTAGATTCCCGGCGACGGCACATATCCTTTCCGACATTTGTCTCTCACTAATGGGTGGATAATCGTTAACCTAAGTAGGATAGCAGCTGGGGGATAGGAAAGGAATTAGTGGTGGTAGTGGAGCGGGAAATAACAGGAATCCATTGTTAGATGCTCAAGCCGCGCGATATGGATGAACTACTGTTAAAAGCGGCGTTAAGTCCAATCAATCAATCAATCAATCAATCAATCAATCAATCAATCAATCAATCAATCAATCAATCAATCAATCAATCAATCAATTGAACAATCACCTTATTTATGACCTATCACATTATTTCTGGAGAAAGATAGTCTTGTGTTAAAGGATGGCGCGTTTGATGTAATTAGATGAATTTTAAAATTGTCGCACCAAAACAAACTTTGTCGCCATATCTGAAAACTCCCAATCATCGGTCACCTCTACTATTTAACCCTTTCCTGTTTCAAACCAGGGGTTTGGTTGCTGTGCTTTTATACTTGAGAAAACATTGTAGGAAAAGAAGAAATTGCATGTGACAAACAATTTCTCCTCTTCCCACTATATTTTCTACCACATAGAATGGTTTAATTTCAAATTGCAATCGATTCTTCTATGCTGTGTGCAACCTCTTTGAATTTGGACCAGTCTAATATTTCAACAAAAAGGAAAGGGTTAATTAGTCTTAATATTCTATCATTTTGAAATATTCGACCTTGTCAAAGCTGTTATTTAATTGGCCAATGGCTGGCCCCACCCCCTTACTCCTTTGGCCACGCCCTCTGACTGCGACAAGAAGTCCTGATTCGATTTCTAAAGGGGTTATTTTGCAAAGTCTATGTCCAGTACCATTCTGCAAAATAAGGAGAATGGTTGGTTGGCGACCTAAACATCGTAACTACAGCTTGAATAAACTATAGCTACGACGTTTGAGTCGCCAAACCAACCAACAACAACAAAAAAAAAAATCACCAAAATGTCTGAAAATGTTCAAACTGAACTGCTAGTTTAATGAATGATTTCATTGGACTACTAAATATTTGATTGACAGTCGCGATTGGCTAATTCACTTCTCAATCTAGCGTCAAATGTATGTAACGAAAAAGTAGAATGCTTGATTAGTGACCTAAACATTTAACTTCAGATTGAATATGCTGTAGTTACGACGCTTAAGTCGCCAAACCAATAAAAAAGGTTTAACGAAAATGGCGGATAATGTTGGAGATCAAAACTCATGTCTGGTCTCAATGAATGATTTCATTTGTCTATACCGGTAATTTGATTTACATTCGCGATTGGACAGGGTAAACTTGTTGTAATCTCATTACTCTAAAGATATGCCAATTTAAAGGAGATGTGTGGCGATTTGTTGCTTTTTATCAAAATTAAGTGATCGCTATAGATCGGCGCCTAGTGGAAAGAGGTGCGAGTTTCAAGGTCAAATACTCATACCCCATAAGAAGGAGTCCTACGCTCTACCTCTTCATCAAAGAAAGAAAAACATGGCCAGGGAAATCGTTAATTTTGAGGGAAATGAAATTCGAACTCCTACATTTTAGTTCGTTTGGCGACAAACATCGTAACTACAGCTTAATCAAGCTAATTAAACTGGCGGGGTAAATTGACAAATCGCAGCTGTCAATCAAAATCACGATGTAGACCGTGAGTTAACTTTGAACTCCTTAATTGACCGACGTTTATGTGAAGTATTTGTTGGTTTGATGACTTAAATCAAGCTGTAGCTGCGACATTTAGGTCGCCTACCAACCATCTCACTTTTTTGTAATATGTTGTGAAATGTTACAATTTTCATGTTACATAAACTTGGCAAAATAACGCCGTTTGATATCGAAGCGGAACTTCTTGTGGAGTCAGTGAGTGTGACAAGTGGAGTCAATGTGCAGGTCAGCGATCCGTGAATTATATATTGATTGTGTACTTGACGTGAAAGTTGTCCTAGGATGGGACGATCTGCAATTGTCCATTTGTTTAGAATTTATCATCCTGGGTAGGTTTTAGAATGCTCTTAAGCAAAAGAGAGAAAAGCAAAATCTAAGTGTCGCTGCGAAGTGATTATAATACTACGTTTACATTGGCATCAATTGGTACAAGTTGGTTCACATGACTATGTCATTTTTTTTATATATTTAATTGAGCTTGTCGATATCTCCTATATATTTAGATGTACAAGTACAAATGAGTGATCAAAGATTAATTTTACATCGAGAATAGCAGAAGATAACGGTTTCTCGGGACTCATAAATGCTTGTGGATATGGAGTGATATATGTGCAAAAGTTTCCTTTATCAGTAGACTTGCCCTTTCTATGCTTAAGACAGATGTTTATCAACTGTCACTCTTCATGATATGCTCTTTCGGCGTGAGGTCTCAGTTAAGCCACGTAATTGCAGTTAGAGTATATTTTTAATCCACCCATCACAAATAGGGCTTTATACTGGAAATATACTGACCGTCCGTCTGTCTGTCTGACACATTCTTGGCCGGAGCTTCTCATTTACTGTATTACAGGTAATGCTCTGAAATTATTACATGATGTTAGACTACGTGTAAATTGTGCAAGTACATTTTTCATAATTCTACTATCATCGATTTCCGAATTATATCCCCCTGAACTTGATCTTTGTCCAGAGCATTACTCGCATAGTATTGCATGTACTGAACTTGAATTAACCCACAATGCTCCTGTTTATGAGAAATTGTGTACTATTTTCATGGATCTGCTTTGATTTTATTGGTTTCAGAATTGGCTTTCCTTAAAACATGTAATTTGTACTGAATTGTTGTTGCTCAAAGCGATACCGCAAATGTATTTCATTATCTGAACTAAAAGTAATTTACAATGCCTCTGGTAAAGAGAATTTTTTTTATCTCCCCTTCAACTTTAACGTAGTATACACGTTCAAAGTTTGTAAATCATACTGCTCCTAGCTTCCTGACTCAAGTTTGTGTGTTTTTTTTTACATAGAAACAAAGAAGGAAGTTTTTCAAATCCTTCTTTTCATAAACAAGGAAGCTAGAACCTTGATAACTGGCATGTAACACCATCTAATAAGCCTTTACCAAGGTTGTTACTGGATGTCCCTAGGGTTCGCTATACTTTGCAATTTTTTAATGAATCATTTTTAATCAAACAAGAAAGTTTAGCGTATTGATACTTGATGCATATAATCTCCCGGTGAACCCGTTTAAAGTTTATTCATGTGATTTATACAAGTTGATATTTTGACTCTATTATGACAAACCAAATCTTGTTATTCAAATTACATGGTTTTATACATATTGCATTGGTTTCGGCCTTTATTAAAAATTCCCTTATCTTTTAATTAACATTTGTAATCAGTTACACAGGTGATAGGCTAAAGGCCAATGACACTCTTGAATAAAAAAGTGTGCTTATCTCCTCTGGTTTTGTTTGATCCTGACATTGACAAAGTTTTAGCCCGATGTTGTAGGTCCCCATGTGACTTCTGGCAGGAATCCTTGTTTTTTGAATATTGTAAATTCGTTAAACATTTTCTTTCTCAGAGAGCCGTTTGCGAATCACCCAGTCTAAATACAAGCAGACAGGGAGACTCTTCAGTTTTTAATATGTTTTGCTTATCTTTAAGACGGTTCACACAAAGTTAAAAAAACAAACACTTGGGTTTAGTTTTTCATCTGACATTACCCGGAAAAATAATTTTGCTATTTAAAAAGAATATGCACAGAAAAATTGAAAAAAAAAGCAACAACAAAAGCCCAAGAAACCAGGACCATTGACGGTTACATGAGCTGGTTCTGAAAGAAACGTTCATTTCAGTGGCGTATCGGTACATTAAATCATCAACAAGTCGTAATGTGTTTTATAATTCTGCTTCCGTTACTTTACACGATAAAGATACCTTTTTCACGGCTGGTAACGAAACTATTCCTGGAAAGCATTAAGATGTATAAAAACAGGATTTTGTGCAATTGAAAGGCACTATCCTTTGACGTCGATTTAGGATTTGTAGCTGTTTTTGTGTTTCATAACAATGGAGAAATATTTTTTCATGGATTTTCTAATTGTGGTGACATTCCAACTTGTATTTGCTGTGCCGGCCTCAAGAAATGAGAGAACCTTCAAGTTTGACAATATGGACCTGATTCGAATAAATTCTACGTGTCAAAGACACTGACATTTCTTTGGTAAATCAGGAAGACGCTGATGCGATTGCCAGATCCTTTCATTCCAATGTCGTTATGGACATGGAATACAAACAGTGTTTATGAAATTAAATCAAACACAGAACAGCTGTTTAATGAAACAGAATACAACTGTTGATTTAAGTTAAACAGAGACTAAATGCGTTATGGAACAGAACACGACTACGGGGTTAAACCATACACAGATTGAATGTCTTGTGAAATCAAACATAACTCGAGAAATATTCGACATTCTACTAGAAAGTATTTACAATGGTTCCGACAGTCGAATTGCACATGGTATCGAAGTCTGCAAATATCAAGCCAAAGTTTCCTTTCTTGTCGATTATAGTATTTTCCACTGCTGCAAGATTGAGTCTAAAAGGCTTGTATGTGATGATGTTACAGATTTAATTTGGATCACTATTCTCCTAAGAACAATGGACTTTATACAGATCATGATTATGCTTTACCCTCATATTCTTGTTCCTCAATTACTTTTTTTTGGACTTGTGTCTGAAAATTTTGTCTTGCAGTTACAACCTGTGAATCAAGAGTTTACTGTTGATAACTTTGGCTTGGACCAAGAGCCTCAAGGTTTCATAAGAAATTACACCAATTCAAACACGATTAATGTATTCATTTTGAAAGTGAATCCCAGCAAGCTTGTATCGTATACAGGAGAGTCCTTGGAATTCTTCTCATTTCTCTGGGGATTTATTGTCCGATGTGAGCTACGCCAAGATTCATCGTCAGTAGATGAGTGTTGTAAAGCGGATAGATGTATTTGCACAAAATGGTCAACTGTTTGCAGAATCATATCTGTTTTCATTCAATGGGTTTTTCCGGTTTACCATTGTTATTGATTTTGGTGTGCTACCTTAGATTTACAGACGTAAACGAGATTTCAGGAGCAGATTCAACCATACTCATAGTTTTTAGCCTGAGATTGCGTAAGCAATCTGAGGCTAAAGTTACTATGCTAAAAATTCCAACCCATGCAGAGTTTAATGTGAAAACGTATTGTAAAAACATCTACCGCAATCAATTTGATCTTCTGTCGCATTAAAAGTAGATAGGATCTGACCATAAATTAATACGCCCGATTGAGGCGAGAAGGACGAAGGCGAAATATGACTCATTGAAAGCTGTCGGCTTGATGTACAGTACTTTCGTGCGAGTGTTCTGAATTTGGCAAAATTATCAAAACTTGACGAGTGAATGGAAAGAAAGAAAGGAGATATATAATATACATGTATTGGAAATTATTAAACATGTATAATCATGTATTGTTAAGAAAAAATAAGGTGTTTGTTTCATACCAAAATAATATTACCTATCCTAGAGTAACAATGTTAAAACGGTCCGGCTAGACGAAGTTGCTGTGTAAAGCTGATAAGCGAAGCTGTCGGTTTTACGCACGATTGAAATGTTTTGTTTAACAAATTAATTGGTCATTCATAGGATCATATTCGCTCTGTCTGAAAACAGTTTGGTCGTGCTCGGACTTTGTGTCTATATATTTTACCCAAAGGATGCAACGTCTACATACCGCTTTTGAGAGGTGTACATAATCATGCTAACCTGGTAAACGACCGCCCGCCCTCCCTCGCTCTCTTTATCTGGAGATTGTAAAGCGCATATTTACATAACGACATAACGAAATTGGTGTGTGTGGTAGAATACTCGCATCGCAAACAAAGAGCCTCCTAGTTCGAAACTGGCTACACGCTCCATTCCCCTATCTCTCTTATCCTCTAGCGCTCTCTCGCTAGCTCGAATGGCTGAAAACCAACGAGTTTTTGTCATGATGTGGTGTCCGTCGTCCGTCCGTCCGTCAACTTTTACTTTAAAAATCTTCTTCTCAGAAAGTACTGAACATAATTCAACCAAACTCAACCAAAATTCACGGGAAGTATCCTTGGACAGCCTTTATCAGATCCCTTCAAAGTATTTTGATCGGGTGAAAAATATGTAACGATATATACATGTAAATATATCGTTACAATACCTCAACGGGATGAAAATTATTGTTGACAGGTTCTGTTCCCTAGCGCACAAATTGGCAGATCTGCGCATAATCGACAGTAGATTTGGGTAGAAAGTGGCATCTCCGATAACCCGATCTTCAAACTTTTTCTGCCCAGATTATATATCTCCTGTAAACATATCTCAGGCTCTCAGCGCTTTCAGCGCTTTGATTAGGTTATGGAAGTTAGCGGCACTAATAACCTTGGGTTTATTTATCTTTATGGCTATTTCAGAAAACATGTTTAGATCACGATCCCAAGCATACAACAGGGATTTGGAATATCTCCTAGCAAAGGTTACACTAGCAGCAAAATCGTCCATATATAATGGCGTAAATACTTATCTTAAGTTAATATTTTTTTTCTTTAAAAAGTTGGGGGTTTGTGCCGTAATTACGTTGCCATTAGCAGCGATACTCATTTCTCCCTTACTTCTACTATCATTCCCATTTTTTGAAATGACGCTACGTTTCATCCTGTCTCAGAAATCAAGCTACATACAATGCAGTTCTGATGCGCCGCAAACATGGTGTGAACAATTAAAAAGGTGTTTTGATTTCTACAGAATTCCGCATCCGCGGAAAGATAGATTCACAATTAATCTCCAATCCCTTAGGAATTTTCTACATCTTTTAAATGTGAACTTATACATATACACAGTAATAATGGTTTCACCCACGCGTCTCGTATTTTATGTCAAATGTCTCGTTTATACCATCATCGGGGTTATCATTAATTCTAAAGTCTTTTTCACCTTTTTTGCGCTGATTATTATAATAGTTCTATATGGTCTCAATAGTATCTGGGAAGTATCTAAAGTTTTCAAAAATTCAATAGAGAGCTCCAAGCAGACATCATACAGAAATCTACACACATGCAACAGGCAAAAAAATCAGCCATGATAGTAGAAACTGATCAGAAGATTATTCGCCTCAGGTTTGATGAATCTGGATCCCTTAGATGTTCAAGTCCCGGACTTGTTCTATTTATAGATGAACTGGGATCCCCTCATATTTCGAAAAAGTTTTCTTGACGACTGTTTTATTCACTTGCTTTGTTTTTCTAGTACATGTAGTTTTATCTTTTGGTAAGCAAGATGGTATAACATCGTTCTCCGGGGTAGCTATTGCTGTCGGGGGAAGCAGTTTACCGTTTCTTCTGAAGAGTGTTTTATTCAAATTAAATAAAGGAACAGAAATTAATAGAGATGTAGAAACATGGAACGATGCTCTACGACAAGTCCTTGAAAGTCACTCTGATTGGTGATTGATTTTTATCAATTTACCAAATGGAGACGATTCGAGGCTGCCTCCTAACACGAGTGCAGACCAATCACCATCCCATAAACAGGAAACGTACAAGTCTTCTTGTCAAGAAATTGAGACTGAGAATCGAGAGATGATTTTAAGACGTTTACACAGTAAACTTTTTTCTGGTGCAATGAAGACTTTAATGTTGTCGAAAATAAATTTGATCGTAGGAATTAATTTCTTTTTCACAGAAGGTCTTCTACCCTATGTAACATTTATATTTGAAATTCAAACCGTTTATTTTACTTTCATTCGGGGAGTTCAAAATTAATCGTTGACAGAATTCGATATCCATTTTGATTGACTGAACGTAAATTTGCGGCGTTTGCAAAGTTTTCCGTTGTATCACGGCCAGGTTCACGTACTCATTATGATTCCTTGGCATCCCCAGTGTTAGACTGGGACTAGGAATGCCATGTCGAAGGACATGTTGGCGTGTGAAGGGACTTGTGGCTCGGTAGCCATAGGCACGCTACTTTTACTGTTTAATTCGGGCGGTATTACCTCATTGTAAAACACGAATCTAAAATTTTAAGTATATTTATTATATTACAAACAAATAAATGCATCTGAATGTTATCGCGCAAACAATAATATTTATTATGCACTCGTAGTCGGATACTGGAATGCAGAATTTCTAATCTAAAATAACACCGAGACTGACCAATGGTTTTCTGCAGTCAGAATTCTCAATGAATAGTTACTACAAGATCTTGTTGATCCAGATATGTTAAAACACAAGAAGATAGACCCTAAACACCATCAGCATTAATTCGCTAATTACTTTCTTAATTATTCAATTATTGATTTGACTTCCCGAACAAGAAATCATAAATAGTTCTCTTATGACGGTATAATTTAGGAAAAAGAATATTTCAGTTTTTTCTTTAATCTTCGCATTGTTTTAGTAAAGATATTCAGTAAGAGGTAATAAAATACTTAACATATTAATTCTTTGCCCTTTTAGACTGAAACCTTTGTGGATAAGTAAGAACTTGTTTGCAACAAGAAATTTCTTCGTTATTCGCGATGTTTTCCCAAGGAATATTTGTGAAGGTCCTAAAAAGCGGGATCGTGTTAGAAAACGTTGAAGCATCATGCAGGCATCTATTTAACAGTTCAGGGGAGTTCGACCCTTCATTGGCATGGAATACAAAATGCCTTAACATGCCAGTTTCAAACTAGACGAATTACACTAAAACACACTGAGTTAGAAGATATGGTCCGGTGTCATCTGTTAAGATCAATGTCGTTTCTCAAGGTCAATTTTTTTAAATCTTTACATTGTCCATTTTTTTTACAATGGTAAGTGATAAAGCCTTCATATTTTACAAGTGCATTGCTTATGACACGACCTTTCTGTTGGTATTAAGTTCAAGGTCATCTGTCAAGGTCAAGATCATTTCTCAAGATCAAAATTTCGAAAATTTAACTTTAACATTGTCCATATTTTAAAATAGTAAGTGATACAGTCTTCATATTTCAAATGTTTATTACTTGTGACAAGATTTTCAGCAGATACCAAAATCAAGGTCATTGGTCAAGGTCAAAGTCAACTTGTCAAGGTCATTAATTTTCAAATATACATCCTTTACCAAATGCAAAAATTTCTTAATACATTACATAAATGTTGTTTATTAAGTGCCATAGGTAATGTTTATTTCAATTTTATGACTCAATGAACCTTACCATGCTAAAAGGGGTCTTAATGCCATGTAGCTTTACATTTTGTGTATTTCCTACTTTGAAATAAATCAGTCTATTGTTTCTGTAAGACTACTGAAGTTAGAGTCTTTATTTTTTGTATGTAGACATTTTTCATTGGTAACTTTGATTTACTAGAATTAGGTCTGTGAAGCCAAACAGATTCCTTCAATGTTTGTCAAACTTCCAAATTTCTTGTGAACTGAACTCTCAGAATATAGTTGCATTCAATAAGAAATTTTTTGTCGGATAATGGCATACAGTTTTGTGACAAAGCCTTATTCGGGGAGCATAATCCGTCTCCGACGGCGCTTGTTTCAGAATTACTTCAGAATAGTACTTGGCAGTAACAGTTTGACCATTTGGTATAAAAGGAGTAGGTATCATTCATCGTGAATCCGAAAAGGCAAAGCTTGACTTTGCCAGCCGAAGAAGACGGCTTCAACTTTTTAGGAGGTGGGGAACCACCTCGTGTCCACTGCTTTGACTAAGCTTTTGTTTCAGGTTCGAAATGATGAAATGAAGAGAAAACTTATCTCCTTCACGAATTAAACGACTTAAATGTTCTTTTGATTAGTTACTCTGGTTGCCCTTTGATCTGCGGACAGTTGTCTGTGTCCCCACCTGGCTCTTGTCTTGCTCATGCCTAGGTGTTCGTGTAAAATCTTCTGTGCCGATGCTTGACCGATGCTAAACTTGATGGCTACCTCCTCCAAAGTTAGTCCATGATTTTTGTTGACAAAAGCTTTAACATATGCTACCATTGTTGGGGTCACCACCTCAGCTGGCCGCAAAGGCCTGTCGCAAACACTTTTTTTGCCTTCACGAAACTGAGAAACCCATTTGTAGAAAGTTGCCTGTTACAATCAATTCCTTCATTGTCTACAATGTTTTCAAAGCCGTTTTTTGGGTATTCTTAAAAAGCGGGATTGAATGGGAATGTGTTGTATAACATTCTTTTGAAGGTGTTCTCTGCAATTTGTATAAAGTTAATTCATGTGGCCAGTCATTTTGAACACAATATACTCGAGTAAATAACAGAAATACCTTTTTGACATAGAAATTCAGTGAATTTAGTAATTAAGCCTTCAAAGGCAGTTTGCACTCGTTTGAACTCTGAGAAGACCCCCAAATTTTGTCTGTTAACTTAAGCTACCAAAGCTGACGATTTGCTAGCTAAATAATCTGAGATGCAAAAAGGAGGGATACGCATAGAACGTTTCCCTTTTAACGGTATGTGCACGGAAATGAAGAAGTTGTTGCAATGTATTGTGAGCTTCAGCCTTAATCGATATAAAATACAAATACAATAATTGTGTTACAAGAAATTGTTTATTGAAAATTAGCGTAGTACGCTGAGAATTGTAAAAAAAAAATGTAACTCTCTTTTACATTTAACTCTCTCGAAATTATCTCTCATAATGTGTATCCGTAGTATTTATATAATTGATATCATACGATTCTTAGAGTATCAGATTCAGATCATAACCCAGTTTCTTAGACAGTATTTGTGTACGTAAAGAATTATACCATCGGTTTCCCAATTTCGAAAATCATAAAGGTATGTGAATCTTTTGTTTGTTTGTTTGAATGGGGTTTTACGCCGCTTTCAACAATCTTTCAGTTATATCGCGGCGGCTGGAGCACCTAACAATGGCTTCCTGGTTTTTCTGACACCAGTACCGCCATCACATCCCTTCCTAGCCTCCAGCTGCTATCCCACATAGTGAATCTTATTTGTTTGAATAATGTTTTATTATATATTTTTCAAAAATTTATTACAAAATACAAAAATTGTTAGTGTTCGCAGAGAATATCTATAGCATTAACACCCCAAAGAAATCCAATTTACCTTTTGAATTCATTTTGATAGTTTTAGTTCATGTGCATAGTGAATGGAAGACCCGTTTATTATAAGACTTGCATTTTTGAACTGAGCACAACTTTTATATTAGTTATCCTCCTAAAACCCTTTGGCCGCGACCTCATGAATAAAGGTGACGCTAGCTCTTGGTCTAGTAGAATATCAAAGCTTTATTCAGCAAATCACAATAAACGAGATGTTTCGTCCCTGTTCAGCCTGCGCAGTAGAAACTTTTCGAACATCAAGGATGTCCAACTATGTTTTACGGGTCAAAAATATCTGAAAAAAGATTAAAAACAACTGAAATGAAATATTATGACCCCATGACATGTTTTAAACGAATTTAAAAATCCAATCTATGAATCCTGTCCCGTTTTTACCCTGTACACATATTAACATTCAAATCCGCATAGAAGAAATATATGCTAGAAAGGTAATAGTTAGTGAAGGGGAAATTGCTGGTTACAAGCAATTACTACTTGCTTCAGAATATTTTCTATTGTAAATAGCTTTCTTTATTCCATTTAAATTTACATTCAAATGTTGTCTGTAACCTCTTTTACTTTGCAACAGTCTGCATTTTTTGGGGGGTAATGGATTATCAGAATGACCCTTTTTCGTCTGACAGGTCACATCTATTTGATTGACTACCCAGATTGTCCCAAATCTCATGATGTGTAAAACAATGAAAGTTTTTTATCTATGGCTCAGCACGAAACAGTTGTATCTGCCTATATGTTTATAAGCAGTTACAACTGTTTCGCGCTGAACCATCGATATTTTCCTTACAGAGAAAGCTGATTAGAATCGAAAGCGACCACTTTCAAAGAAATGATTCATTTAAATTTCCTTATTCTTGAGAAATCAAAAGTAGTTTCACAATACTTAAGCCCACTGTGACAGACATACATACCACTAACCCATTACTAAGCGACATAATTTTAGACCGGTGCAAATTGAATGAAGTTGCAGACGACGATTTTTCATTATTAGAATTTAAAAGAAACTTTGACTTTTTAGGATATAAAACAGTGTGGATATTGAAGAAATTGCCAGCTCCAACCAATTTCTTCTTTTCCACAAAGTTTTAAAAGGGGGGGGCGTCAAAAAGTATGATTGCATGGAAATACGTTAAAAGGGGTAATACCCTTTGCGATAACCTATATATGTTATTTCAATATCATTCTCAATGACCTTTCATAAAAAAGTTATCAAAGCTTAAACGAACAGACTAAGTGTGCGAACTCGTCCTATATCTTTCCAAGTATGGCAGTTCAAATAGGCTTTATTCAAAAATGCATTGGATTCTCTGTAGGAAGCGCCCAGACCTACCTTTAGAACTCTTGCCTCACAGAGTATCAAAGAGAACTCTTAGATCTTAGGCATCTTTTGCTAGACATATAATGTTTTTACTGAGAATTTTGTGATGAAGCAAATATTGAATCCTAAATGTACTCAAATCGTGCAGTACTTAACATATCCCGGACGCATCTGTAAGATAGCCTCTCATGCAATAATTGAAATATTCATACTAACGGAAGGTAATTAATTTGCCCGTCATATGCAAAAGAACCAACACACGTATAATTGCAAATATATTTTTTTTTATCCTGTCCAATACGTACAAGCTAGTTAAAGTTGCATGCTGCTGATAATGGTAAACCCAAGTATCTGAAATTTTATTTTTAACCCGATATGCCTCTCTTAACGTAGGCGTTTCTACAGAGTTTTAAATGTTCAATGAGAACATTTTTTTTGCGTAACTTGCCAGTTTTTATACACCAAGAACAAAGTTCATCACATACGAGTAATAGATGCACACAATACATTTGTGCAAATATTTGAAAAGATGTTTGGGCCTTTAGATATAATGTGGAAATTTATAAACGTGCTTATTTTGGTGATAACTGATTTTGCATTCGCTAATTTGGACCATACGAGAAGTGGGCCTTTAGGCATTTCAAGCAGTGGTACTGACTCGCCGAATAATATTTCCTCGATTTCAGAATGCAGTTCATATTTGATGGATTCATCTTTCATTATTGACATCAACAATCATTTCAAAAGCGGTTCATATCTTGTGCAATTAACCCTTCTTCCAGAGCTCGTCCATGAAAATCCAGATTACACAAAAAGAATTGTTTTTACAAACAGCTTAACAGGAAAGACTCTTATCCGATTACCAGATCCTTTTATCCCAATGTCTTTGTTCACTCTCAAACCTGGGATATTTAGCATGCAATTGGACTTAAATGAAACAAAGATGGGATGTTTTATCAAACCTATCAAAACCCGAGACAATTTTGATCTTCTTCTTGGTGATATTTTCAACAATTCAAGAATAAGGCTTTCACATTGTATTGAAGTCTTCCAATACGAAGTCAACGGTTCCTACTTTTTCGATTATATTGAATTTCGATGCTGCAAAGCAGAATCCGAAAGCTCGGTTTGTGAAAGTGTAGATGATTCGATATGGATTAAGATACTACTGAGAACGATTGACATGATACCTCTTAGTTTATACTTCTTTTTTCCTATCCTTATTCCAAATACCATAATCAACGGACTTACTTCTGAAGATTACGTATTACGATTCCAAAAGGGAGTCCACCAAATTACTATAGAAACAAGAGGTTTTGATCAAGAGTTGAGGACAATGTTAAGCAAATATGTGAGTTCAGACACAATAAGGGAAATAAGATTAAAAGTCAATCCTAACAAGATCATTTCACATGAAGAGAATCCAATCGGACTTGTATCTTTCATTTGGAACTTTGTCTTCGGGTGTAGATTTCGCGCATATTCCCCGACAGTAGAAGCATGTTGTAGGTCGAAAAGAAGGGTTTGCACCAACTGGTTTCTAGTTTGCAAGATAATTTCTTTTATCGTCCAATGCATAATTTTGTCCATGCCGTCTATACTGATTCTGGCGTTTTTCATAAACCTTCGTGATATAGACATTCTTTCAGGTTCCCGCTCGAGATGGAAATTCATCTGGGATTTACTTATAGGGTGTTTGGTTCAGATGATAGTTTTGGTAACGTTGTTATATGCAACACATGTTTGTAGCCATAGGTCTAAAGGTGACATAAAGCGGATGGAGTGTTTTCAAATCACTGCGAAAATGGCATTAAAACTGAAGTCTTCAGTTTACAATGGCATTTCTTGTTATTTGAAATTGTTGTTCTTTTCCTTCACGAAATACGGAGTCTTTGCGATATTGATTCTACCATTCTTAATCATACTCTGTTCTCCAGTCCTTCTTCTATGTTTCCCATTCATAGATATGTTAATTGCACGCTTGATTCTTGAAGGCATGGTACTGGGTACTTCCGGTGATCCGCAAACATGGAGTGATCAAATAAAAAACTGTTTTCAAATTTACACGATTCCCTGTTATCCCCAGTCGCAGAATAATTCACTGAAAGTGAAGGCCAAAAGAAAGATCAGACTTTTTATTTTGATGTTTTGCTACCTTACGTCCGTCCACGTAATAGTGCCCGCATGCCTTGTATTTTATGTTAAGTGCCTCGTTTACAGTGTGATAGGAGTCATTGTCAATGCTAAAATCTATTTAAGGTACTTTACTTTTATAGGAATTATCATCTTGTATGGTCTCAACAGCATCACTGGAGTATCAAATGTCTTCGTGCAATTTTATAAAAACATTCAAGCAGAAATAATGAAGAAATATACACACGTGCAACCAAAAGCAAACTGTGTCGTAATAGTAAAAATGAAACAGATTAAGATTCAATTTAAAAAAGCTGCTTCTGGTTGTGTGAGGCGTGCAACATCTGGTCTTATTCTTTTCATAGATGGACAGGGTTCTCCACAAATTTCGAGAAAGTTTTTAAAAGAGTTTACAAGTGACAAACATTTCCAATGTCCAAGTAAACCACACGTGCTGTATTGCCGTACATTTCTCAATTTCTTTGCGGTCGTATTTTTCACTTGGTTCGTTTTTCTCGTCGTTTTTGCATTTGGTAAAGAAGACGGTGTGTCTTCTTTAGAAAGAGTTGCTGTTGCTGCAGGAGGGAGTGTTTTGCCTTTTCTTTTTAAAGGTGTTCTTTTCCAAATATCAAAGGATACAAGTATAGATACAAATTCAAACATGTGGAATGAAGCCTTTCAAAATATTCTTGAAAGTCATATGGACTGGTGGATTGTTGATAGTATTGTTATTGACTTAATAAATCACGCAGCTGGACATCCTAGTTCTAGGAATGACACGTCATCATCAACTGATTTAACGCGATGTTTCGTGATCGAGGCTAAAAACCGAAAGAAATTGTTACAGAGTTTAAAGTCGCTGCCGCAAAATTTAGATACCGAATTGTGAATATTTGAAAGTGCATTTATAGACTTATTTCCTGTCTTTGTTGTTCCTGTTAGACAAATAAGAATACGAGCTCATTCATAAGTATAGCAGCTTTTTCACATGTAGAGTCATATTTTTTTCTGCTAATGGTATAGCGTAAAGATCTACCTAGCTTCGGCCATAGCGCTGTTGGTAGCGCGCCGGATTCTCATACATGAAGCTCGGATTCGATCCCCGGTCGCGGCAAATATCCTTTCCGACATTTGTCACTCACCTATTGGTGGATAATCGTAAGCCGAGTGTGATAAGCATCCGGAGGGTAGGAAAGGATGTAGTGATAGTGCTGGTAAAAATATCAGGTGCTCCAGCCTAACTGAAATACTGTTATAAGTGGCGTTAAACAAACAAACAAACAAACGGATAGACCCCGTTGTGCGGTCGACACACAACGTGGTATCTCCGCTGTAGTCATAAAACATCCTGAGCTTCACAATATCCTCGTGCTTTCTTTTTCACCCATTCCCACACAATGACGCTTTCGGACGCCCCTCAAGAAAAACAACAGGGAAAACATCGTGTAAAATGAAGAAATTGCTTGTAACAAATAATTTCTTCATTTTATTCAATATTTTCTAACCAGAAATGTGAAAATCTAAAATTTCATAAACTTAAACTGTCGCCTGCAACTCCTTTCAATTTGGACCAGTCTAAAATTTTGTTGTGTGGTAAGGAGTTAAATAATGAGGGGTGTACACGCCACCACACTCGCGCGTGTGCACACATACAATTAAACAATCTCGGCTTTAATGAAAGAAACTTTCGACCAGTAAAATCATTCATTTAAACATTACTCGCCTTTTATGTGAAATTGTGTTTTGTTTTTGGCGATTTAAACGTACAACGTTTAAGTCGCCAGCCCGCAGTTTTGATTTTTTTAATCATGTTACCGGTCGTAAATTTTGCAAAAATTACGCCGTTTAATATCGAAGTGGAATTTCCTATCGGAGTAAGTGGGCGTGGCTAGCAGTCAGTGGGCGGGGCTACCGACCCGTCATTGCGATTAGGGCGTAGCTTGTTTGGTTAATACATGTAAGACTACATTAAGAGATGGTCAACAGACGGTCACCTCAAGATATAGTTGATTTTAAACTAACATTATAAAATGAAAACTGCCATTTGATCTTGGGCGTTTAGTGGAATATGACTCTTTATAGAGACTGTCGTTCATGGAAGATTGGATATGGAAAATGGGCCATAAACATAGAGGATTCAAACGTTTTGCAGCTATATTTCCGTCCTGGTTACAATTTGTTGGTCTCACCTTGGACTCCAAACTTTGTGTATGTCATTTGGCTTTTGCATTTGAGAGACCAAAGCTGAGATACTCCAGATACACATACTATATAGCAAACAAAACCAAGGTAATAACTCAAAAGATCTTTGAATACATTCTAATCGACTTTGTGCAGGTCGAATTTTGTCGGCAGCCTTCTGTTGAAATGACCAATCGCGACTGTCCATCAAATAACCAGTCGACCAATGAAATCATTCATTGAGACCAGAAATAAGATTTCATCTCCGACATAGGCCTCCATTTCTTAAAACCTTTTTTGTCGCTTTAATGACTAAACGTAGTAAGTACAGCTTATTCCAACTGTAGTTACGACGTTTAAGTCGCCAACCAACTATACTACATTTTTGTTACATGATACTGGCCATGAATTTTTACAAAAGTAAGTGGGCATGGCCAACGATTGGTCAATTGGTTCCGTCGATATGTCAAAGACCATTCCTCGAGACTTTTTTCAGAATAATTTTTATTTCTGAATGAATAACCGGAATTCCCCTTTGAAGACGCATCCAATATCCATAACAGCTTTCGTGCATGCGCTTTTTATCGATGTAATATGACAGAGACCATAACGTAGTTTACCAATCGCTGGCTTCGCCCACTGACTCCCTAGGCCCCGCCAATTAACTCCGCAAGGAAGTTCCGATTCGATTTTGAACGGTGTTATTTTGCAAAATTGATGGCCAGTAGCATGTTGCAAATAAGTAGAATGGTTGGTTTGTGTCCTTAACGTCGTAACTACAGCTTGAATAAGCTGTAGTTACGACGTTTACGTGGTGTTGGAGTTGAAAGTTCATGTCCGGTCTGAATAAATAATTTGATTAGACGGTTGATTCCTTGATGGACAGCCGCGATTGGTCAGTTCTCAGGGACTGAAGACAGAAGGGTTACGCAAATTTGATTATCTTCACGACGAGAGACAATCTCTGGAGTGTGAAACAATATCGATCCTGGTCACTTGGATGGATGGAAATTTTTGTATCAAAGTATGGATAATCTTTTAACCCTAAGTATTACGGGATTTGTTTTTGAATATCGATCCTGGTCGACCTGTGCTTGATGCGATATGCTTTTCAAATATTTGTTTCGTGTAAATCCAAGTTGATCCCTTTACATTTCCCCAAATTTCTTTAACTATATAACTGATGACAAATGTTATAGCTCGTCTAAATCTAAAGTAATTACAGATATTTTATGCCTTGTTTAACTAAAAAGGCATCGAGTTACATAGAAAATAATGTGTGTGTAGTAAAAATCGCTTTCCAAATGTATTACTACCTTTTCCCATAATGTTTTCCTTTAATATTATATTCTTTATTAAGATTTGTTTATGAATGTCTTATATGTTACCTTCTCTAAATACGGATATTAATGTTTTCACTATTAGCGTTTATAGATTTGTCATGTTTGCAAATGTTGTCCCATATTTTGATATGAATATTTGCGATAGAAATGATTGATTGATTGAACAGTATTTCAGTCATAAAGCGGGGCTGGAGCACCTAAAAATGGATTCCTGGTATTTCTCACACCAGTACCTCTACATCCCTTCCGGGCCCCTAGCTGTTATCCCACTTAGGTTTGCGATTGTGAGAGACTAATGTTGCAAAGGATTCGTACCGCCGCCGAGGATCGAACCCATGACATCCCATGATTGAAGATTGGGAGCCTGTTGTGCTACCGACTGCATTACGACAGCGGCGGCGATAAAGATGAACCGTTGCTAACCAACGATACATGTGACCGCATGTGAACCATTAATTCTGAAATATATCCTAGGAGCAGCAGATGTGTCTTTCGAGAGTTGTTATAAATTCTTAGATATGGCGACTTGCAATCCTCTCAACCCCATCCCACATGATCACGTCTCTTTACGCTCCTTTAAAACCAGGTTGGGAAAACATTGTGGAAAATGAAGAAATTACTTATCACAATCAATTTCTTCATGATCAACCATAAAACCAACACTTTTTTAAAAATCACCTACCAAAATATGTCGTATGAAGCTTCTTTCATCTTGGACCAGTCTAAAATTCAGATGTGTTGGAGTTGGTTAAAGTGTAATATCTAGCTCTATTAACATCATGAGAACTTTAGGACCATTGCATATTTCACTTTCTGTTTCTTCTGCTGTAATACAGATATCTTGCATTCCAAATCACGTTATATTATAACATTCCACATTGAAAGCTTTGGTAGTGCACTTAATGACGGATCGCTGGCCCCGCTCACTGACTCCGCTGGCTTGGATAAGCTGTAGTAACGACGTTTAAGTCGCTATAAGCAAAAACGCTTGACGTACATGTCGGCCAATGTTAAAAGTTTACTTCCGGTATATATGAATCATTTGATTGGTCGACTGATTCTTTGACTGACATAGCGATTGGTCATTGTACCCATTACAATTCAAATCCCAAAGAATAAAAGTATGTTCATTATTTTATCAACCAAACATTGCTGTCTGCAACTACTTTGAATCTAGACCAGTCTAAAGTTTTGTTGTAAGTCGTTTCGAAAATTCAGTGAGGATATATTTATATCAATTATCACAACATCACACGGCCCCATATTAACTTCCTTGAGTATTACATTTAGGAAAATTATCGAATGATTCACTCACGCTTTGAAATTTCACCTATAACTTTTTAAGATGTGGACCCATCTCATCGTTTGCCGTCTGATAATGACGCATGATGCTGTGAAAAGAATTGCAGTTATTAATATTCTGTAGAAATGAGAAAGGTAAATGCAAGCTTTGGAAAGAGGCTCACTGGTCTCTAAATCTTGTCTAGAAAATGAAATTTCGTTTTATTAAATAATTTTTATCTCGAATATGCAAATTTTATTTTCTGTAGATTTGACTAGATGAAGAACATTTAGCTCTGAAATTACGTTTTTTTTTCTCGAAAATCTACCCGTATCCTGCTACGCGCGGAAATGATGACGTCAATCCACAGGCACGTGTATTAATTCATTTTTAGCTAGCAAAGCGTCAGCTTTGATAGCTTAAGTAAACAAACCAAATTTTGAGGTAGACATAGAGTTCAAAAGAGTGCAAACTGCCACTGGAGGCTTAACCACCGAAAACAATGAATGCCTACGCCATGAATGGTAGTTCTTATGAATTTCAGGGATATTGCAAACTATGAATTAACGTTATTCAAATTGTAGAAAACCCATTCTCACACAATGCCACTTTTTATGCATCTCAAAAATAAATATAAAATGACAACTTTGGAAAACATTGTTGACAATGAAGAAATTGCTTGTTACAAGCAATTTCTTCATTGTCAACAATATTTTCTATCCTAGTAGGTATATAACTCCGCCAACATGAAATTGTCATGATCTGCAACTCCTTTCAATTTGAACCAGTCTAAGATTTTTTCGCACTGTAATGGTTAACTTCTGGGTTAACTTTGATAACATAGTCCATTTATCATGATCACCTATGAATAAGAAGATTACCTTACACAACCATGCTTTGCTAGCTAACAGTACTTTCAGAACTTTGATTTTTTTCATGTAGCAATGCACGCGTGTGTATCATGAGACAAATTATCAAACTAAAAAAGAAATTAAACGTCACTCGTTCTCATTTATGGGTAAATGCGAATTCTTTCTCGGATAGATTAAAATGTGATGTATTTAATCGTATTCTTCCTTCTGGTACTGAAATAAGAGATTCGACCTGATATTATTAGAGCTACTCATGAAATGTGATTTTTTTATACCACAGTTGTTTTTTTTTCTTAAAATATTTGAATTTATATATATAAAAAAAAAAAAAAAAAAAAGGGATAATAAAAATGAAATTCAACTTTAGGAAATAGTAAAAACTTAATTTAATAATAACGTATGGTATTCTCTTAATATGTAAATTAATATATCAAGAACTAGGAGATGATCTCGTGGTGTCTCTTTCTATCTTAACCCTCTCCTGGTTAATCCCTGGTCTTTACGTGCCTGTGATTTTGTAATTGAGAAGACATTGTATCAAGCAATTTCTTCTTTTCCCACAATATTTTCTAACATAAAAATGGTTATTTTTCGAATAAAATCAACTCTAAATTTTCGTCTGCAAAACCTTTGAATTTGGACAGGTCTAAAATTTGGCAAAACAGGATAGGGTTAAAAGACGGGTCACTAGTCTTGCTCACTGAGCTCAAACAGGGAGTTCCACTTCGATATCAAACGGCGTCATCTTTAAAAATGTATGACCGGTAATATGAAATAAAAAAGTAAAATGGTTGGATATCGATGGTTCAGCGCGAAACAGTTGTAACTGCCCATATATTTATAGGCAGTTACAACTGTTTCGAGCTGAACCATCGATATTGGCCAAGAGTTATCGGCACTTTTATTCGTGGCTGTATCTATATTTTCATTTCGGTTTTTTTTTTTTGTATTCAGATGGTTTCACGAAACTCTCTTGCCAATTAACCAATTAACGTACAACAATAAGAAACCAGTTGAAATCCACTCTTTCGTTTTTCTTAGGATAGGAAGTTGTTGTTAAAAGAAAACGATATCTGCGTACAGACAGAGGGAGGAGCAAATGATAAATTGTTACAATTGACCAATAGCGTCAGTCAATCAAATGATCGTTCGACCAATGAAATCATTCATTTAGACTGGAAGTAAACTTTGATCTCCATCATTGGTCCACATTTCTGTGAAGCATTTTTGTTGGTTTCTCGGCTTAAAAGTCGTAACTATAGATTATTCAAGCTGTTGTTACGACGTTTAGGTCGCCAACTAACCATTCGACTTTTTTGTTACATGCTACTGGGTATAGGCCTAAATTCTGCAAAATATCGTCGTTTAAAATCGAAGTGGCACTTCCTGTTGGAGAAAGTGGGCGGATCCAACAGAGTCAGTGGGCAGGGCCAGCGATTTGTCAATTACAAAGAACAAGTAACAAAAGAAAACAGTTGCCATACTTTCAATAATCTTTTAATAGTTTATGTTGGCTGTCACTCTTATTACAAGAAAAATAAATAAATAAATGAAAACTTTTATTTTGTCGAGTTGTAAAATGTATGCCTTAACCATTTCCTGTTCAATCCCTGTTTTTTACGTCCCTGTGATTTTATAATTGAGAAAACATTGTAGAAAAAGAAGAAATTGCTTGTGACAAGCAATTTCTTCTTTTTCTACGATTTTTCTACCCTACTGAATGATTACCTTTCAGATTTAATCCACTTTGAATTTTCGTCTGCAAAACTTTTGAATTTCGACAGGTCTAAAGTTTCCCAAAACAGGAAAGGGTTAACAAGATGCAAATTAGGTAAGCTTGAAAAAATCATTGTTTAGGTTAAGCGTCTAAATATTGATACGCTAGGACAATTTATTGTGCCGCTGTATCTTTATACCATGTCGACTTGTGAATATATTGAGTGTTAGTTTGCGGAAACTGAGCCGTCAATGCCTTATAACATTTCCAGCCATCAGGTTATTTAACCTTTATCCCACACAATCCCACTTTTTGACGCTCACCAAGAAAAAAATATTTGGAAAATTGTTACAAGCAATTTCATCATGATCGACATTTTTTTTCTAGTCCACAAAACAAATATTTTTGAAATGTCACCAACTTAAAATTGTCGTTTACCAGTACTTTTAATTTAGACCAGTCTAAAATTTTATGGTCTGGTAATGGCTTAATAAGACATTTGTTATATTGATTCAACCATACATTATACCGTGCCTTTGTATCTTTATAACGGGTCGACTATTCAATACGAGGGGTGATTGAAAGGTTCGTGGCTAAGAGCAGGGAGAGGCGATTTAACCCTTTCTCGTTTTTTTTGAAATTTTAGACTGGTCCAAATTGAAAGAGGTTGCAGACAACAATCAAAATTGGATGCAATTTTAAATGAAACCATCCTATGTGGTAGAAAACATTGTGGGAATGGTTACAAGCAATTTCCTCTTTTTCCACAATGTTTTCTCAAGTATAAAGCAACGTAAAATCTCGGATTTGTACAAGCTTGGTTATTCTAAATGTTTCATTTATTTTTTACCTTGGAAGCTTATATCGATGGTGTTCTATAAAAACTCGTAACTACAAACTGGCATAAGCTGTATTTAAGAGGTTTTGGTAGAATACCGATGACATAAGTTGTCCAACGGTGATGAAACCTTTTGAATCCTTTTTTGTATGTGGTAGGATCTTTTACCCCCAAAATTCATCAACGAATTTGATAGTTTTCGAACGCCTTTTCTCTCATTTTTTTCGTGTTTTTGTGTGTGTGTTTTCAAATAAGTTGCCTCATGAGTTCATCATAATACCTCCCCCTTTGTAGTGTGACCTTTTTCAATATAATCCAATAGTAGCACACATTTTGTATCCCAGAAAACTGTCGTCATCACCTTCTCATTGGACTTTGTTGACTTGGCATTTTCGGGAAGTTTGGTGTTTCCGCTGTTATGACTTATTTTATCTCAGGTTCGAAGTTGTTAACCAATGTTAATCAACAGTTACAAACTGCATTAGAAAGTGCTCCGGATCCCGCTAAAAGATGGAAAGGTTTTTCTTGGATATGTTGCATCACGCTCGTTTTTGTCGTTACTCAGAAGCTTTGGAACCCATCTACCTTTGTCATTTGCAAATTATTATTTAACCATTGCATGGACTCGCCGCTGTGAGAAATCTACCCGTTTAACATTATACCGCTGTGTAACTCGCCGATTTACCATACTTTTATCATGTATTTAATTGATGTGTGCTTTGAGGTGACAGTTGTTGACTTGCTAAGACGGGGGTGAAGACCTATTCAAATTCAGCGGCCTATTACTTCAATATAGTATAACACGAGGCATGCTCTATTAACCCAATACCACTTGAGATGTTTTTAGACTGGTCCAAATTGAAAGAAGCTGCAGATGACAAATTGAAGAAATTTCAACAGTCTTTGTCTTCCAGGATAGAAAACATTGTGATTAATGAAGAAATTGCTTGTAACAAGCAATTTCTTCATGTTCAACGATGTTTTTCCAAGGCTTTATGTTTAGCGGCGTAAAAAGGCGAGATTGTGTGGGAATGGGTTAATGTTGCCTACATGTTCTTGTGAAATTCCTTTTGCGACAAAATTGCGGCTATAGTATTTAATAACCACACGATGACAAGCATTATCCAGTACCGATAGTGAAAACATTTGGGAATCAAATTCTCTCAAACAGCAGAGAGAAAAAAATCATACTTTCTTTGCAAAATAATGTAACCTTTAGTGATCAGATTGGCCGAAAAAAAATCATACTCCCACGAACAAAATCTTGATCACGCAGCCATTTTGTATGCTTCCGCGCGAAAATGTATCAAAATTTGTAAAATATTTGTTTGGTTTTTATTTTCGCTTGATGTAAATAGATTATAAGAAACGAAGAGAATATTCTTTGCTTTCATGGAGGTATGAAACGAAAAACTAATCACACTTATGTATGAATCCTCTTCGCGTATTCATACAGTGTGGTTGTTTTTTCGATTATTCAAGCTGTAGTTACGACGTTTAGATCGCAAACCAACTACGCTCATTTTTGTTG
This sequence comes from Fragum fragum, assembly GCA_946902895.1. Classification (NCBI taxonomy): domain Eukaryota; kingdom Metazoa; phylum Mollusca; class Bivalvia; order Cardiida; family Cardiidae; genus Fragum; species Fragum fragum. The sequence goes on from OX336366.1 coordinate 48,788,629, forward strand.
CATGCTACTTGCCATAAATTTTGCAATAAAACGCCTTTAGAAATTAAAGCGAAACTTCCTGTTGGAGTTAATGGGCGTGGCTAAAGAAGTAAGTGGGCGGGACCAGCGATTGGTCAATCAGTAACTTACTGAAATTGCAAATCTAAAGGATGTCATCTCAACACCCCAAAAACTGACGACGTCAATACGAGGACGGAGCCTTGTACTTTTTAATCAACAGTGGTCAACATTTTTTTCAGAACGAAATCATTTTTTTTAGCTGCGAAGCTAACATTTATCCCCTGACCGAAACGAGATTCATTGTTTTCATTAATCTGGACTATCTTATCAAAAATATATATCGTGGGGAATGAGGGAATAGCCCAAAATATTTCAAATTCTAGTATGTGTTTGTTTATTTGAATTTAATACTCCTGGAAAAGTCGACAATTTCAATCGGCCTATAACTTTCTCTTTTATTGGCTTTTCGTGGTCTTGTGTTTATTTCTCAATTTCTGGATGCTTGTTGTGATTCCTAGACATGAAATTAACCGTTTATAGTCTATAAAAAAAAAAAATAAGAAAAAATGTTTATTTGATAAAGCTTAAATCAGCTACAACTAGCGGTTCATCCATCAATCAAAAAGTGAATTGATCAACCAAATCAATAGTTTAGACAGGAAGTGAACTTTGATCTCCGACATTTATATTAGGCATTTTTATTGGTTTGGTTTGGCTAATTCTTCGATAAGTCCAAAGCAAATGGGGGTCAGAAAAAGCATTTTACTGTGAGAGGACAGCATCTGTTTCTCGACACCAGTCAGTAAGTACGATTCAGATAGACTACAAAATATTTAGCCAGTTTCATACAAAAACATCTTAACTACAGCTTTAACAAGCTGTACTTACGATGCTTTGATATCCAAATGTGGGTTTTGGGAATGTGATCAGCTGTTTACGGCCACTCCTACATAAAGGTTGTCGCTGTACGTCATTGTGTTTAGTATGTTGATAAGAATCGACCTAGAGAAGCAAGAACTGAATGACCTTTTCTGGGTACTGATGTATACCTTCTAAAATCGGTCTGTTACAAGTCTAACGATAGTTTGAGACCCCTCTTACAAACAAGTTTGTAAGCATTTTGCTAAAATGTAATTCCATTTATTTTATGTATATTATAGCGAATTTAATATCCACGGATTCAACAGATTAGACACAATAGCTTAGACTCTTTACCCATTCCCACACACTGACGCTTTTTGACGTCCCTCGAGAAAAACAAATGAGAAAAAAGTTGTGGAAAAGGAAGAAATTGCTTGAAATAAGCAATTTCTTCATTTTCCACAATGTTTCTACCAAGAAAGTCGAACAAGTCTAAAATTTCATACGCTTTTAAATGTCGTCTGCAGTTCCTTTCTATTCATAGTAAACATTATGAAAAAGGAGAAATATCTTGAAGCCAGCAATTTTTCCATTTCCCACTATGTTTTCTATGGCAAATTTTATTCAGTGTATTATAATATAGGATTTAGTAGTAATGGGATAAACATATAATAACATGATTTGAGCATAGAAAAAAAACAGACGCTTTATAAATGTTCTTTCTCCTATTAAGATATTTATTAGAGTAGAAAAATAAAATGGATAGAGTAATCAAATAGAATTCTGTACATCTGGACAGTGTATATACAATTTACATATTGCGAATAAGTAAGAAATGGCATACATATATACAATGTGAGGAATGGAAGATAAGAAAAAAGAAATATACATAAGTACACCACACATGGATGCAACACCTGGCTGCACAGATTCTTGGGCTTACTCTCACAAGAGTACAATGATAGCTATCTTTCTTCTTAGTCAACCGACCAATTAAATCATTTATTCAGCCCGGACAAGAGCTTTCAACTCCAACATTGGCAGCCATTTTTGTTAACCTTTTGTCTTGGTTTGGCAACTTAAGTGTTATAACTAGAGCTTTTTCAAGCTGTAGTTACCATGTTTATTACCAACTAACTATTCTACTTTTTTGTTACATCCTGCTGACAATAAATTATTCAAAAAATCAAAGCATGACTTTCTGTCGGAGTCGGTTGGCATGGCCAATGAAGTAAGTGGGCTGAGCCAGCGATTGGTCAAATATCTTTGATAGTGAATATATAGTCTGAATTTCTTGTATACATCTTCATCCTTAACAGAATGCTTAAGTTCTTGCACACAAATGCTGATAGAACTAGGTAAAGGGCCTATGTAATTTTTAAAGTGTTTTCCCTAAAACGATCAAGTTAAGATATGAACACAGAAACATAATGAAACACATAGAAGTTGCATAATCTGTAAGTTGCCATTATATTTCTGTATCATTCATCATAAAAAATAATCATTCACCTTGGCCACATTCTCCTAATAACAATACCCATCTCAAGAAGAGGCTAGGTAAAAGTACAGGAATAGAACTGCACGCTAGTATTCAAAGAAACTGGGCAAAGCTTATCATATGTGACCAGTTACACCATAAAGAAGTCTGCTTGTAAGCTTGAAAATTACCAATCCTGATCAGACTGCATAAACAGAAAGGTTTTACCAAAAGGCATACACATGTGAAATACAAAATCCCTATCACTACTCTATCAAAAGTAATGGACAATGTTAGTGTTATTTTGGATATATGATATTGAAATATGATCTTGACCTCAGCAGATAACCTTGAACTTGGTGTGCACATATGGTAAATTAGTGAACTATGAAAGCCCTAGTACTTATCAATTCATCCATTACAACTCAATCCAGCATACATCCTGCAAATGTATTGCTTTAGAAAAGATTGTGGGAAAAGGAGATATTGCTATTGACAATTGCTTGATTTCTCCTTTTCTCACAATGTTTTCTAAACTTTTTAGACACTTCTTCTTCAAACTTGGTGCACCATGAATTGTTGTCTGCAACTTCTTTCAATTTGGATCAGTCTAAAATTTGGTCATCTGGTAATGGGTTAAACATTAATGAACACTGTGAAGGATTTGGGTGGACACACAGACATAACAATCACTATATAACCCCAATCTATTGATAATAGGGTATTAAAACTTCACAACCTACACAAATAAGGAATGTTTGTCTGGAAGATAGTTTTATGGTCTCAAATGTTTTACACAGTTTAAATAAATGACATTATGGGCTAAGTGCAAAACTGTTGTACATGCCTACAATCATGTAGACAGTTACTACAGTTTTGATTTATATCCACCTGAATATCAAGCTATTGAGATAGATAAAATGACACATAAACTTGAACCAAAGCACAATGTCATGCCATTGAAAGAATGGATAGTTTCTGAATGAAACAGCTCTCCTATTCTTCAAATAGATGAGCAATATATCCTCAAGACCACTGTACAATAATAGAAATTGATATGTAGAATAAGGAATGATATGTATAAATTCACAACAAATGTACTATTGCACATAAAGAATGTGTGAAAGGAATGTGCTTCAAAAATATAAATTTATACAATATAAAATACAGTACTAATTAAAAATTGTGTCAACTTGGTTTATTTTAGACCAATCACTCAAAGAGGGACCATCATGTTTTCTGGAACTTCCTTTTGGACTCATTGGGCCAGGCCGAGTGGGCAGGGCCAGCATTTATTGAATGGTATTTTATAACACAACAATAGATGTGGTCATTTCAAGATGGGTATACATGAAAAATATATACATAGGGTAAAGCATTTACTCATTTTACTAGTTGACAGATTGTGGCTGTCAATCAACAATCAATTGACCAATCAAATCATTTATTTTGATGGGGAGTGAAACCAAAATTTATGTTAATCCTTGTCATGCTGAACCCAGAAAGTTCCGGTTTTGGCAGGAGGTAAAGAAAAAGATCAGTCTGCACATAAGTACAGTCTGATCTTAGTCTACACCTCTTGTCTATCCATTTGAAACCAGAATTATTTATAGAATTTTTTTTTAAAAGAAGTATTGATGATCAGACATGTACAACCATTCCCCTCAGCCATGTGATTTTAATGCATTTCTAAACAAAATTTATTCAGCATGAAAAGGGTTAAGTATTTTTGTTGGTTTGTTACTAAAAATACCAAATACATCTGTCAGAGGTAAATGGGCAGGGCCAGTGATCAGTCGATTGTCAAAATTGAATAAAGATTGCAGACAGCATATTACAGGGTAAGTGCATATTAATTGTACGTACCTATGTTCATAGAAGCTTTTACAATAGTCTTGCAATGATCTATAGATTTTAAAGCAATTTTAAATTGAACATAAAGTACCCGATTTCTTGTAAGGTGAAAATGATTGTGGGAAATGAGAAATTACTTGTATTGAAAACAGATGAATTGCTTTACACAGGCTTAAGGAAGTCACCATTTCTCTCATGATTCAACATTCCAAGAATCAATATATTTTTGGGGAAAAATATGGTAGGAAATGAATAAACAACTTGGTAAAAGCAACATTTTCCCCCAAAATGTTTTCTACTATATGTGATAAGCTCTTTTTAACTTTCATTTACTTATAATGTCAACTGGAACTACACTAAGTCAGAACGCCAAAGACTCTAAGCCATTCCCATCAAATCCTTCTTTTTTACAATCCTTTGTCAAAAAAACTTTGAAAAACATATAAATAAAGAAATTGCTTGGCATTAGCAATCCCTACATTGCCCAGAATAATTTCGTCCTGGTGAGACAAAAAAATAAATTTCATAAAATAGTCCTAAATATTTTGACCAATCTGGCAACAAATCAACTAAATTTATGGCAAAATCAATTTCAAGGGAAGAAACTCAACATAAATAAGTTAACTTTGTAGATTACATTATATCCCTTACGATTACCACAGCCCCCCCAACTTTTCCAAATATCCCTGACCTAGAGAAAAAAAGAGAGCAAAAATGCATAGAATACAACAAACGTCACTTGTCAGAATTGCACATTAAAGCAACATTAATTAGTGATATTGGTATGAAAACTAAATGGAAAAAAAGAGAATTATTAGTTATTAATTAATGCATTTTCCGGTCTGTTCCAAACAAATTGTATTGGATAACACTTTTAACTGATACACAAAAAATATGAGCAAAAAGTTTTGATTGAAAGAAATATCACGCTAAAAAAATACACAGTAACTAAATCTATTAGATAGTATCTTTGAAACTCCATTAACCAATCAAATCATTCAACTTGACCAGAAGTGAGTGTCGACCATCAACATTCATGTCGAGAATTATCAAAGGCTTGGCAACCTTAACATCTTTACTACAGCTTATTTCAGCTACAGTTAAAATGTTTACGGATGAAAACCAAGTGTATGTCTTTTACTTTATTTCCAAGACCTCATATTTTACAAAATAATGTTATTTATTTACTCGAGTCAAACTGACTTGTTGGAGGTAAGTGGGCGAGGCCATCCATCCATTATTAGAGCCTTAGATAGAGGGAGTGATCTCAATTTCAAATTGTGAAAATTTATTTATTCCATTTCAAACCTTATGTTGTGGATTCTCCTTACCCATTCCCACACAATTATGCTTTTTGACGCCCCCCCCCCAAAAAAAAATGGGAAAACATTGTGTAAAATGGAGAAATTGCTTGTAACAAGCAATTTCACCATTTTACACAATGTTTACTACCAAGAAAAATGAAAAAATCTAAAATTCAACAAACTTTGAAATGTTGTCTGCAAGTCCTTTTAATTTGGCATTATTTTGCAAAACTTTTGCCATGAACATGTAACAAAAAGTAAAAATGGTTGGTTGGCGACTCAACAACTTAAGTTGTAGTTCAGACCTTTAACAAAGACGACTAACATAAATATTGGTGTTCTTGTCAAAATGATCTGTCAGTTGTCTTGTATCCATGATTTTAATGAGTATACACTACAGAAGGCTTTGAGACCATTTCAACACAATCTGGCTTTTTATGCACCTGAAAATCAATTTTAAGGAAACTACACGTAACTGTGCTTCTTCCTTTTCTACCAAAAATGAAATGTTACTTATATTTTTGATTTCAGAGTGCTTAGAAATGTCGACTGGAACTTCTCCCAGTTTTGACAGTTCTTAGACTCTGTTGTCTGGTAATGGGTTTAAGCCCTCTTATTTGGAGCTCTATTAACAATGTTTTTCTTTATTGCAGATCAATGAAATTCTTGCAATACAGAGTCGATTTGTTATATATTTGACAACCATATAAACCAAAGTTCTAAATTAATGAATGTTATTTTATTACATATAAAAGTAAATACCTGACTTATGATTTATAAATATGATATCCAGTACTGATAAGTCAACCTCATTATGAGAAAAAGACACTGCCAATAAAATCAATTATGCAAGGGCAATGCATTGCATACATACAAGATGATTTAAATTTCTGTTTCGATAGATTTATGTGGTCTTGGTTTCACTATATCTATTGAATTTTCTCTTAAATCGTTTCTTAGATTTTCTCTTGATCTACTCAAATTCTCTCTTGACCTGCTCAAATTTTCTCTTGATCTGTTCAAATTTTCTCTTGACCTATTCAAATTTTCTCTTGACCTACTCAAATTTTCTCTTGACCTTGGTATATTGTCCCTTGATATGCTGGGAAGACGATACCCTTGCTCGGGGTACATATTGAGTGATGGACTGACTTGTGCTGGACTATATGGAGGAGCTGGGCTGTATGGTGGAGCAGGACTGTAATTTTTACCTGCCCTTGGCAGATAATCCACCCCTGTATCATTTGTGTTGCTAGGATACATGTTTCCATAGTTACCAGGATATTGGGGCTGATTATAATCACTATATGAAGGTTGGTAACTAGGAGGTCCTGAATTGTATTCATTAGCACTAGGTAGTATATTGTTCACACTTGGTAATCTGTTATTACTGTAAGGGTTACCTCTAGGTGTGCCAGTATTTCTGGGTAAATAATCTATACCTGCTTGATCTACATAATCATTATTCTGCGGAGTTTCCCGTCCCATATAAGGCACTAGACGTTCCCTGCTACTATTAATAAAGTCTATTTCTGGATTTGGTAGATTCTCCTTGATGGGAGTATATGGCTTAGAATCCTCTTTGCTCTTTGATTTGGGAATTAGATTCTCACGACTCTGATGTAATGGAGAGTCTCTGCCACTTTCTAAATCATAGTTGTCTGTCCCTGCCCTAGGGAGGAAATCAATCCCTACCCCAACCCCAGTCAGGTCTCCTTGACTACCATGGATCTTTTCTCTACTTCGACTCAAAGATGATTTCTCCGGTGACATAAAATCATTCAAATTCTCTCTACTAGGTGACTTTTTACGATCATACATATAACCTATATTGTCAAGTCTTTCTCTACTCCTTCCTTTCTCACTTATTTCATCCTGACTTAAATTATTTAATTTAACATCTGGCATCTCTGATACATCTTCTCTGCTGCTATATGACCTTGCAGATGGAATTGGTTTTGGCCGTGGTGCAGGGACAGGGCGAGGCTGTGTTCTGGGTTGTGATGCCGGAGCAAATTTAGCAGGAATATTCATAGGTAAAGGTGGTGGCGGACTGGGTGCGTTCCTGGCTGGCTCATTTAACCCGCTGTTCTGACTGCTCTGTTTGGAGTTACTGTCTGGCTGACTGAAACTTGACATTGACCTTGATAGGTTACGACCACTTGGACTCATGTCTACACTGCCAGTGTCGTCTGCTTGTCGTAAATATTGAATTCTTCCATCTTTATTCATTTGAATAGAGTCTAATTCCTTTTCAGCCCTTGGATTAAATTTAACTGGTGTAAAACTGTTACGTCTTGTATCTTCTTCTTCATCACTATCGTCAAGAGGCACTTTCTTTACAGACTCATCATCTTCTTCAGAATCGTAATCTTTATCAGAATATCCTCGACTCTCATCGGAATTCTTGAATGCCCCATTCTTGTGAGCATATCGTTGTCGTGAAAACCGATCATCATCACTCACTTCTTCACTATAATCACGACTTCTAAATCGTCTACCACCAGCATGTCCGTTTCTATTCTCATATCTGTCATATCTTGGAGATTCTTCTTCCGGTCTTCCTCGAGCAATTTCCGCTCTCTGTCGGAGTTTTCTTCTGGCCTCTGTTTCACGAGCATCTGTTACTGACTCATCTTCTGTCACTCCAGCCAGACTTATCTGAATTTGAAAATTTTCCTACTTTATACAAATTGAGGAATTATCAGTTTACCATGCTAAATTCTATTCAAAAATAGTTAATCAGATCACTTATCACATGATTTTAGATGTGACTAATAGATAGCTCACCTTTAAATTTGTGATGTCTAGTATAATAAAGACCCATCTTTAAACAAATATTGAGTGATTACAAATTTGACATAACATTGTGAACAAGATGTGTTTGTGAAACACCTTCCCCCCCCCCCCCCCCCAACAGCTTTTTGTTTGAAAATGTGACCTTGATAAGTGACCTTGACCTTGACAGATGACATAATCCTTACATTCAACTGATGTCCTTCAATGCAAGGAACCTATGTCCCAAATATGTAGCATGTATCTTCAACAGAATTTGAATAACAGCTATATGCTAAGTGACCTTAACTTTGATGGATTACCTTAATCTTACAAGTAATTGATGCCAATTTTTCAAGGAACCTTTGTCCTAAATATGAGCAATGTATCTTAAACATTGTTTTAAGAAGAGCAAGATATAAAGATTTTGAGATAAGTTGACCAAGATAAGTGACCTTAAAATAGATAAATAGATAAAAATGACATCACAACTGATGTCTATCAATGAAAGGAACCTGTATCCCAAATGGAGGCATGTATTTTGAATGGCGTTTGAATACAAGCAAAGTGTTATGTGTTTGCATTAAGATTACAAAACTTGTGACCTTCATAAGTGACCTTACATTAATGGATGACCCTGATCTAACAACCAATTATTGCCTTTCATTACAAGGAACCTAGGAGCCCTAAATCTTGAACGGTGTTTGAATAACAGCAAGATGTTATGTCTTTATGTTAAGCTTACTTCTTGCACACAGACAGACATAGGTGAAACTATACGTCCCCAATCTTATTGATGCGGGGGCATAAAAAGAAGAAATCGTTTGAAATAAGCCAATTTTTTTTAAACTACCATACTATTTTACTGTTAGATGACATTTTTAAAAGTTTAAATTTTATCTTTTTTTAAAATGCAGTCTGCTGCCTCGATTTATGTAGATCAGTCTACAATTTCAGACTTTAGATTGACTGATTGAATGGGGTTTAACGCAACTTTCAACAGTATTTCAGTTGTATCCCAGTGCCTGGAGCACCTAAAAATGGATTCCTGGTATTTCTCACACCAGTACTACCACTACATCCTTTCCAAGCCTCCAGCTGCTATCCCACTTAGGTTTATGATTATCCACCCATTTGTGAGAGACAAATGTCGGAAAGGATTGAAGAAAAGGATTCTGACGCATTACAGACTGTGCTATAACTGCTGCTTTAGACTTTAGAGAAAAAATTGAGGAAAACATTGTGGTAATGAAAAAGAAATTGCTTGTAACAAACAATTTCTCCTTTTCTCATATTGCTTTCTATCATATTTGACACTTATTTTCAAATTTACACTCACTTTGAAATGCTATCTACAACTTCTTTCAATTTGAACCAGACTAAAATTTTGATGGCTGGTAACAGGTTGATTGTCATTTTGGTCTTACCTGTGAAGCTCCCAAAGATCTATCATCATAACCATATTTGGACGATGACACTGACAGCTCATCTAGTCTTCTCTTTGAACGACCAATGGCAGTCACACTCATGGTGGAGCGTGTTTTTATTGTCGATCCTTTAATAGATGATCTGATAGATGACTGTCTCTCAAATCTTTCCCTCTTTCTTCTTTTGGACTTGACGCACCACAGTATAACTAAGACTATGATGACCAGAATGACCAATCCGACGACACCAGCGATAATGGCAATGATAAAAGTGTACACATAGGCTTCTGGTGGTGTGATATAGGGATCTGAAAAACAGAAGGAAAACTATCTGTGTATCATTTTCACTATTCTTTTTTATATAATTCAATTTATGTTGCACTGGAGATTCATCAGACAAAACTTCTTCATTTTTTTCTTCTTATCTAAATAGCATAATCACAGTATATAAGGAGAAAAGAACTCTTTTCATTTGAAATTATCAGCAATTTTCACATAAAACATTGTTTAACCCATTCCCACACGATAAATTTTTAGACCCATCCAAATTCAAAGAAGTTGCAGATAAAAATTCAAAGTTGATGAAACCTTTTAAATCTTTGTGTTATAGGGTAGAGAACATTGTGGACAAGAAATTTCTTCAATATCCACAATGTTTTCCAAAGCTTTCATATTGAGGGGCATTTAAAATTGTCCCTGAGTGTGAATGGGTTAAGGGTATTAAATGCAGGTAGAAAAAAATTAGGGAAATTACGAAATTACTTATTACAAGCAATTTCTTAATTTCTCATACTGTTTTCAAAAGCTAGTTTCTTGAAGGGTGTCAAAAGGCGGGATTGGGTTGCAGTGGGTTAACCCATTACCACTAAATGATGCTTTAAGATGCCTCGAAGAAAGAAAGCTTTGGAAAACCTTGTGGAAACTAAAGAAATTGCTTGTGACAAGCAATTTCTTAATTATTCACAATGTTTTCTATCCCAAAGATACAATAAATCCAAAATTTCATAAGTTTCAAGTTGTCGTCTGCAACTCCTTCCAATTTGGACCAGTCAAAAATTTTGCAATCATGTAATGGATTAAACGAAACCTACCTTTTTCACAAATAAAGGGATGCATGACATAGTAGCAGTCAAATTCTCCAATAATATAGTTCCTCTCCAGGGCACTACAAGCATGCGAACTACCCTGTGAGTATATCCAGACGCGTGTATATTGGTCGTACACATTCATTGTCAGTCGTAGCAGGTACTTCATGAATTCTTCACGACCTTTAGCCTCTGCTAAAAATCCTCCATTTTCCTAAGATAAAAGAATAAAAACATTGGTTTGCTTTTAAAACTTCATAACTGCTACTTTATATTCAGTTACACCAGAGTGAAAATGGGTAAGGAATAAAACAAAAATCACAAAATGATTCTCTTTTTGTCATCTTTTTTGTCACACTTGACATATTAAATAGAATAATTATAGAATGCAGTGGTTTCAAGTAAAACTTGTACTTAAAACAGCAGCATGACAGCAAATTTCCCAGAAATTTTACCTTAATTGATAACCTTGACTTTGTAAGATAAATTTGATCCTATCATAAGCAGATCTGATAAGCTTTAGTTAGAGGTGGCGTAATTCAAAAAGCAGGGTTTGCGCTGTTGGTTGCCATTGTCGCCAATGTGACAATAATAAAATTCTGGCGCAAGTTTTTTTCATTTGGCGAAAGTTCGTGGCGCCTCTGATAAAAATCCTCCATTTTCCTAAGATAAAAGAATAAAAACATTGGTTTGCTTTTAAAACTTCATAACTGCTACTTTTATATTCAGTTACACCAGAGTGAAAATGGGTAAGGATGAACTGTTGATAGAAACAGTGGTAGTTTGTCAAAATTTGACATAAATTTTAAAAATTGTACTGTCCAAAAAGCAGACGAACCATTTCTTTTTTGTTCATTTGTACCCAAGAATGTTCAACCTTAAACTGATTCTTTTAGAAATACAGAAGTCTACATTATTCTATTATTAAATCAAGCATATTTTACAAGGTTTATTATTTTTTCCTTCTCTCTTTTTTTCTAATCAAAGCACTGAAAGCACTAATCAAAGATGAGTAAAAATGATGTAGGTGTATGACTTGGCTACATTCATTCAAGACAAAATTAGAAATGAATGAACATGCTAAAAACCTGTTTGATATGCATATTATCTATCTTACAACATATAAGATGAAAATAATAGTGCAATTAAGAAATGTTCAAGTTTGGCACAAACTCCTTTTAAATTTGGCCCCAACCTTTTTAATTTTGCGAAAGTGATGGCGACAACTATTTCAAGCCAGAGCTAACCCTGAAAAAGTGAGATATTTGTTAATTTGGCAGGTTAAGTTTTCAGGTTGTACTGAGAATTAAAGATTTTATCTTTATCATATGACCCTAATTAGATTTATATTAATCTGTTCCCACATAGTGCCACTTTAGACACCCCTCTAGAAAATGGCTTTGTAAAACATTTGTCTTTATCATTCAAAATGTTTTCTACCCTAAAAAACAAAAAATTTTCAAATTTAATTAACTTGAATTTGTAATTTGCACATTCGTGGAATTCTAACTAGTCAAAACTTTTTACATCTGGTAATGGGTTAATAAAAGGTACATTCACAACACATATGAGCACTGTACCTAAACTATTCTTTAACCCATTACCATTAATTACTTTAGACTATTCCAAAGGGAGTGCAGAAGACAATTTAAAGTTTATGAGATGTTGAATTTTTCAACTTTCTAGGTAGAAAACATTGTGTAAAATGAAGAAATTGCTTGATGCTAGCAATTTCTTTTACCACTATGTTTTCCAAATTACTTTTCATGAAAGGTTTCAAAAGCAGTCATTGTGTTGGAATGGTTTAAGTTATGGGAAACTGCTTTTGACAGACAGGCAGAAAGAGAGATGGACACTGTTAAAACAATAAACCCTAAATCTTATTGATGCTAGGAAGAAAAAAGAATATAGCAAAATTGGAAAAAACCTTACTATACAAAACTGGTCTGCTTCCTTGTATGGTAAGGCAGCTCCAAAGAACTTATAGCATCTATTATCATCCAAGAACCAGCCTGGTGCACATTTACCTAGAAAAAATGTTAACCCTTGTCATGCTGAACCTGGAAAATTCTGATTTTGGCAGGAGGTGAAGACTAAGATCAGACTGCACGTTTGTGCAGGCTGATCTTAGTCTACTCCTCCTGCTCATACTCTTCCTTTCCCGAGTTGTTTATGAGGTTGATTTCTAAAAGAAATATTGATTTTTGAACAACAAGATCTATCAGTGCTTTCAGCACTTTGATTTGACAGTAATTCAGTAAGGTTATTTATACAGCATGACAAGGTTAATTATAGCAGTTTAAACCATTCCATATCAACCCCATCCCCCACTCCAGACAAAATACTTGAAAAACATGATGGAAAATGAAGAAATAGCTTGTTATAAGCAATTTCTTCATTATCCACAATGCTTTCTACCCTAAAGAATACAGAATTTTCAAATTTTGCTGTCTTAAAATTGTTGTATGCAGTTTCTTTCAATTTGAACCAGTCCAAATTTTTGTCCTCAGTTATTAGATTGATAACTCTAAGACAAATTTTAGCATTTGCTTTTACTATAAATCACACTGAAAACAAGAGCCATGTCGGACATGGCCATCCCCTTGCCTAAAAAGCTTGATAGTAAACTGAAGCCAGTTAGATTTAGGCTTCTTGTGCACTGCATTTCTTCTCAACGAGTTTGATAATAGCTATCATACTTTCAGTGATATGCTCAGGACACAATCTATGTCTTTAAAACAACAAAGGGCAATAGCTCCAAAATTATGCAAGCAAGAGTTATGGTTCTTGTGCACTGCACTTCTCCACAACGAGATCTATCCACCTATGAAGTTTCAAGTTGATAGCAATTATACTTTCAGCGATATGCCCTGGACAAAATCTTAGTCTTTAAAACAACAAAGGGCAAAAACTCCAAAATTATATAAGCAAGAGTTGTGGTTCTTGTGCACTGCACTTCTCCTCAACCAGATCTATCCACCTATGAAGTTTCAAGTTGACCTTTGAAGTTTCAAGTTGATAGCAATTATACTTTCAGAGATATGCTCCAGACAAGTTAAGTGACGGAAAGATGGAATGACGGAAGGACGGAATGACAGACAGAGACCATTACTATATCCCCTTCGCCAAAAGGCGGGGATTACAAAACAACATTCTGCACAGAAAAATTCAAGTCCTAATACTAGACAACAAAATTCCAGCAAGATACAGAAGTTGTAGATGACATTTCAAATTGCCTTAACATTGGAATAAAATCAGCATATAAGGAAGAAAAAAATGTGATGAGAAAAGCAGAAATTGCTTATTACAAATACTAGACTCTTGAAAAATTGAGGGGATCAAAAACCCTTTCTTGATTCTTAGGAATATCTCTAAAGGGGGCAAAATGACCCCCATGGGAGAAAATTAGAAGGGTCAGAATAGGATATTTTCAGATTTTTGAGGATCAAAACCCTGGTTTGTTAGTCAAACACGAGCCCTGGCTTACCATAAATAAGTGACTGGTTATTTATCTTGATAGGCATATATTCCACTCCAACTAGAGAATTATTGTCAAGTTTGTCCCAAATCTTTCCATTCACATAACCGGTGCTTTCTGATCCCCACCAGTTATTTCTAGCATCAACTGGGGCATTAAAGCCAGGCTGTCCATTGGCCAAACTGCAATAAATACAGACAACATAGAGTGTTTCACCCTTTTTTTATTTCGCAAAATCTTAGACCTGTCCAATTTCAAAGGTTTTTGAGTCAATAATTTTAAAGTCGATTTTATTTGAAACAATCATCAAGTAGGGTAGAAATATTGTGGAAAAAAGAAAAAAATGCTTGTTACAAGCAATTTCTTCTTTTTACATAATATTTTCCCAATATATTAAAAAAAAACACAGGGACTTACATACCAAGGATTGGACAGGGAAAGGTTAAAAGAGTTTTGCTACAAGGTTCTGAGCAAACAATTTTGTGAATCTAAACGACTTTGTGAGTAACAGTTCAACCATTTCACACTTACAAAAAGCTCACACTTTAAAGAATCTGGACAGACATATTGTGCATGTACAATATTTGCTGGTTTTCTAAAAGAACTTTTAGTCAATAGCTATCCACAGAGCCCATAGTGAAGGTTTAAAGGCTCTGATTAGACTGTGTGGATGCACAGGCTGATTTGAGTCTTCATCTGGTGCTCATGTGAAATGGTTGAAAATGACAAGCACAGGCTCAGATCTTGTACAGTCATATGCCAAACAACCAAATTTCAGACTGCCTAAATTGAACAGACAGCAGACAATAACTGAAAATGCACCAAGATTGAAAATTGTGTCCTGTTAACCGAAAGCTACACACTACTGCTTTTTGATATAAGAAATATTCTATAAAAATTACTCTCATTTCTCACTTTGCAAAATCAGAGTGTTTGATTTAGTATTTGAACACTTCAATGAAGAATATTATTGTGATATTGTGAAAAAATATGGTTATGGAAAACTGTCTTGTGAAGGGAGAAAACACTTGTAGTAAGCATTTTTTTCTTTTTCTCTTAGTATTTTCTATCACATTAAATTGCATTTATTATCAATTTAAAGGCCTTTACACTTCTTGTCTACAATGTCTTTCAATTTGGATAGTCTAGAATTTTGTCAACTAGTAATGTCTGACAAGGAGAATTAATCAAAGTTGAAAGAAGTTGCTGACAACAACTCTTAATATTTTAGAAAAATATAATGTATAAAACATTGAAAGAAAAGAAGACATTCCCACAATGTTTTTCTAAATATATTTCTTCACTGGTGTAAAAATGAGGGACTGTGTGGTTACGAGCTTTGTGGCTATGCTTTGATAGTTGCTTTACCCATTAGCATACAATCTTACATTTTGTATGAAATTAAAAAAAAGCTATGGAAAAACATCATGAGAAAAAGAAGAGTGTTTTCTACCCTATGGGGCACAAATTGTTCAATTTACACACTTTGAAATGCCCAGCAATTTCTTTATTTCTTACAATGATTTAAAAAGTGTTTTTTCATCAAGGGCATTACACAGGAATTGTTTAACTGTATCATGAATGACTTACGTTTCTACAGGGTTGGTTTCCAGTTCAAAGTCACATTCCTCATTGACAAGGTAGTTATGATTGATCTTGGGATTACCACTACCAACATGTATCAGAGCTCTGTACAATGCTGTTGCATTATTTTCGTTGAACAAATTCTTTGTGTATTCCTGTACAGCTTCTGTCTTCTCTGTATTGTATAACCGAATCACATAGTGTCCAGTGTTTCTTGTCACAGTATTAAATGTAAAATTTACCACAACATTTTGGACATGGATGATATCGCGATAATCCCCAGCTGTGTTGTTGAAAATGTAATTTTCATACAAAAAGAATTTTTCATAATGATGGCCGGTTAGATTCAAGACTTCTCCGTGTGTACCAAAGGAAAATACATTGTTAGTAATATTGGCTCGTAACTTTGTTGCAGCAGATGGGGTAGTGGCAGACACGTACATACCACCCTTATTTCTACTGACAAATGTGTTTTGAAAGTTGAAGATAGTTGTGGACTGTAAGCCTACATCTATGATTGGTGGAGAAGTCAAATTTAGGATTGCAACTCCATTGTTTTCAATCCAGCAGTGATCTACCTTGATAGATGGAGTTATCTCGCCTACATTTTTATACAGCAATGCTCCATCCTCATTTCCCAGCATAATGGTGTTCCTTACATGATGGAAATAACTGGAATCTGAAATAAGATATATGTCATAACTCTACTTAACTCATTAACAAGACGGCAAATTTTAGATTGGTCCTAATTGAAAGAAGTTGCAGATGACATTTCAAAGCTAGTGGATCTTTGGATTTTTTCAACTTTCTGGGTAGAAAATATTGTGGAAAATTAAGAAATTGCTTATTGCAATTAATTTCCTAATTTTTCACAATGTTTTCCAAATTGTATTCTTTGGGGGGCTTCAAAGGGCATCATTGTTATGGAATGGGTTAACAGGAAGTGATACCAATCTAGCTCAGTATATCTTTAGCAGCTGTATGTTGTGGGTACAGAATTGTCAAACATAAAATTGATTTACCAATCAAATCCTTCATTCAGTTGATTGATTGAATGGGGTTTAACGCCGCTTTCAAAAAAAAATCAGTCATATCGCTGCAGCTGGAGCACCTAACAATGGATTCCTGGTATTTCTCACACAAATACTACCACTACATCCTTTCCTAGCCTCCAGCTGCTATCCCACTTAGGTTAACAATTATCCACCCGTTGGTGAGAGACAAATGTCGGAAAGAATATGTGCCGCCACCGGGGATGGAACCCATGACATCCCATGATTGAAAATTAGGAGTCTGACGCGCTACCGACTGCGCTATGACGACGGCCCTTCATTCAGACCAGAAGTGAACTTTGTACTGTGACATTTATGTTAACTATTTCCATTGCTTTATTCCTTTGCTATTAGGACTTGATTATCAAAAATACAGCTCAAACTTTACTTATGATGCTTAGGTTGCAAACCAACAATGTGTCTTTTATTTCATGACCCTGACTTAATTTTACTAATTTACAAATTACCAGACGGCAAAACTTTACACTGGTTCAAATTCAAAGGTGTTACAGATGACATTTTGAAGTTTGTATGATTTTAGATTTTTTCAACTTTCTGATTTGAAAACATCGTGTAAAATGAAGAAATTGCTTGTTACAACAATTTCTTCATTTTACACAATGTTTTCTCAATTTCTTTTCTTGAGGGGCGTCAAAGAGCGTCATCGTGTGGGAATGGGTTAATGTAGTTTAATACCTCATATCTGAGTTCAGTGGATGTAGAAAGCAAACTGCCAATAGTCTTGACAAGACAGTTCCAAATAGTAACCGTAAAAAAGGGGTTAACCTGTTCCTGTTTTTCAAAATTTTAAACCTGTCCAAATTCAAAGGTTTTGCAGATGACAATGTAAAGTCTATTTCATTTAAAAAATAATCATTCAGTAGGGGAGAAAATACTGTGGAAAAAGAAGAAATTTCACAAGCAATTTCTTCTTTTTCTATGTTTTCTCAATCATAAAATCACAGAGACGTAAAAACCAGGGATTAAACAGGAAAGTTTTAATTGGGAAAAATAATGGAATTTCACTCTTAAAAAATGAAGAGAATACTTATTTTATTTTTTTTCATTGAGGTTTGAGCCTAAAAACTGAATCCCACTGTGAATTATGCAAAGCGGATTCATACATTAGTGTGATCAAGTTTTTTGATTCATATCTGAATGAAAACAAAAAAATATTCTATTCATTCCTCATAATTTAATGCCATTAAGCAAAGCAAAGCAAAAATTTTGAGTACAACAAGATGTGTTTGTGAAACGAAATTTCCCGCAACAGGACTAATGGTTTGACCTTGGTATGTGACCTTATCAAATGACCTTGACATAAGGAGATGCGTATTATGGAGATCTATCATCATGCCACATATGAGCATTGTATCTTGAATAGGCTGGTAGTAATTGGCATTGTTAAGTTTTTGGTTGTTTTGTGCAGACAGACAGATAGATGGACAACGGTAAAACAATTTGCCCTGATCATTCGATGCAGGGGCATAAAAGTAGGTGCGGTTCAAAATTCTGTTTTGGAAATATGAAAAAAAAATTACAGCCAATCAAACCCCTGAAATCTTGAAAAAACGAAAATCCAATTAAATTACTTTGAAATGAATATCTTCTTTATTTTAACCATTAACCAATCTGCAATTTCAGTCTCCCAAGCACAAGAGCATTGGAATATTTGGGAAAGGTCATATTACTCATAACACAATTCTTCTTTTCTCTAAACATATGCACCAAATTTGGCACTCAATATTCAATTAGATCACATTTTGAATTGTTATCTGCGATTTCTTTGAATTTATACCAGTCAAAATTTTGTCTTTAGTAATGGGCTAAACAAGATTTTACTCCTTTTCCTTCAAAAAGGAAATAATGTCTCATATGGAATCATTTTGTGTCCGGATTCGACAGCTCATTGACGTAATAAACACCTTGGCTCAATATTCAAAGTAAGAAAGTTTAGATAATCTAGTTTTTCCAATCAATTAATTGAATAGCATCATTATTAAGAGAAATATTCTTTGAGTAAACCTTTAAGAGTTTTTTGAAAAATAGTTTTTGACCTGTAAAATGGTCAGACGTTTTTTTTGAATAACAGTTATGATCCTCAATTTGTTAATTTATTTTGACTCCTTCAAGGTTTTCCAAAGATTTTTTTCTTAAGCATGTGAAAATATGGGATTGCATGTTAATGGGTGAACAGATGAAAGCATCTAAGCTTTCATCAGTACTACATATACAGTAAAGAAGTAACACCTAACCCTAGTTCAGTTCATCGTCTTTGATTAATCGATTCCCATGAAATCCTGCTTTTTCACACTCCCAAAGAACAAAGCTGTGGAAAATGAAGAAATAATTTACTTGCTTCATTTCCCACAATCTTTTCTGCTCAAAAATAAATATTTTGTCAACTTGATCAAATTAAAGCTGTCAATTGCAATATCCAGTTATAGAATAAGAAAGATTTTCAGCAAACTGAAGAAAAGAGAGATAATATCTGTAATAAAATCTTCTTAAATTGAATGTTTATTCCAGATGACAAAAGATTCTGATGACTTCATGAAAATCTTGTTACAGGCATGTAAAAATTATGCCAAGGTTTTTCATTTTGTGTCCTTTTGCAAAGAAACTTTATCTGTTGCTATGTGAACAACAAAAGTGAAATGATAGATCATACTGTTCACTTAACACATTCCTACACAATGACTCATTTTGATGCCCCTCAAAAAACACAATTAGGAAAACAATGTTCAAAATGTAGAAATTGCTTTGAACAAGCAATTTCTTCATTTTAACACTGTTTTCTACCAAGTAAGTTTAACAATTTTAAAATTTTATAAACTTTGAATTGTCGTCTGCAACTCCTTTTGATTTGGAACAATCTAAATTTTTGTTGTCTCTTACCTGGATAAGTTAGTCCAGACAATGGTATAGTCACTACTTCTGCTATAAAACCATAGTAACCGTACGCAGGTGATGCATGAATCTGAATGTTCAGGATTTTACTTGTACTTTGGTAGCTTCGCTGTATCTCTGCCCGTGAACTGTTGGCTGTAAGAACAGCCATAGAATTATCTTCCGAGATCATCTTCCCATCAAAGATTTCTATGAGATTTCGATAGAAATCATCATGGTATAGGTTGAATTGTAAAAATCTGATAGCAACATCTTTTGGGCCTATTGAAGATTCCCCACGAATTATCTTGACACAGTCTACAGCTCTTTGTGAGTATTTATAAAAGAGAATCAGTCTATTTTCAACAACAATTTCCTTCTCCATACGACAAATATCAACTAATCCATAAAGATTGTATGGTACAGTGTTTGTATCAAGGGTTATAAATGATGATTGTATTGATGCTTTTGAGTCCCCATTTAGAATGAGAAAGTTGATGCCATATCCAAGATTACCAGAAACATTAAATGTCTGTATATCTACATCATATCTAGGGGCCACTATGTCTATTCCATTACTGACAGATCGTGTGACGTTAATGTGATGCATTATGGGACTAACATAGGTTGTCTGTAGAGCGCCAACTTTCTCACCATGCAGCATTCCAGCTCCATCTATATCAACATAAGCCAAAACTGAGCGATCAGAATCTCTGATGAAACGGACAATCTTTTCTTCATAATTTGATACAGCTATTCTTATATTTCCCCAATAGTTGAATTGTGGAGGTAGATTTCTAGGACCACATCTTATGAATGTGTAATTAGCAGCAAATATACATGGCTTAATGTTGTAATTAACTCTCTTCATACAAAGGTCCAAGTTTTCTTCATCTCCCTTACAGTAGTAAGCATAAGCCCAAAACTCTTTTATGAAAAACATGGGCTTTCCGTAGACAAAATAATCATACAGGGGAGTAAATCTGACGTCAGCATTCACAGTTTCCATTCCCTTCATTCTACACACAACCTCTGCTGTTTTTTCATTTAACTGACTATCACACATTAAATTCCAAGATCTTGATGAAGAGTTATAAAACTCTAGAAACCCTTCATTGCTTGACTTTCCCCCAATAAACCGTATGTCGTTTGAAGTCAGAGCTAACGGTTGAGCCATTGATAAAGATGGTACAGGTACAGGTCCAAACCGAATTCGATTCGTAGGTACCCCACTTGCTATTAACTTGCCAAGGACAAGTATTCCAACATTTGGGTGGAATTGTAGTGTTGTGCCAGGTTGTATAGTGAATGTTACATCAGGCATTACTGTCAGGTCTGAATACACTATGTACGGCTCATCCTTTGCTGGAATGGTCAGATCTTTGAGAATTCTTCCCCCAAGTCTGTTAAGGTTTAACTCTACTTGTAACTCTTGGTCATTTGACAAATCACCATTGATGTCATTTATAGATAAGAAAGGGAAGTAATTAGCAATAGCAAAGTTATTCCAGTCATCAAAATCAAACATCCTTCTCTTCATTTCATATTGATCAGAGGTTCCCCAATAATTCTCCTTCACATTGAGTTTATTTTCCAGGGTAAGGGCTGTAATGCCAGCCACTAGTTCATATTGTAAACCCCTATTATCTAGAATATTTCTATTAGCTGTGATATTCTGAACACCCTTAATTCCAAGGGCAAAGGTTGTTGGAACATCTGTACCTTCTCTGTCAAACTGAAAATTGTGACGATTGTTTACGATGAAGTTTTGTCTTAAAAGTCCAACAATAGGTTCTGAATATTTTGAGTGGCTAAACAAATCAATGTCCAGAGCATATTTTCCGTAATTATTCTCGATTCGATTGCTTATGATATTCATATTCTTTTCCATGCCATGCAAATACATTACACCAACCAGACAGTTATTGTTATCAATCTGGTTATTTGATATATCAACAACAGCATAATAACCAGACACTCCAAATGCAAAGTTCTGATTGTTCCTTATAAAGGACTGTGTCACCCTGACTTCATGATATTGACGTTCATTCATATCATTGACCCTTGGAAGTTCAATCTCAAGTCCACCACTTTCACACCCACTGATAGTCACATAACTCACATTCCATTTCCAAACATTGTTGGCAAAGTCGACATGATTATGTTCTCCGTGTATTCCCTTCTTGTTGTTGAGGAATTTGGAATAAATTATGCTGTATTTTATCTCCCCCACTTTTTCTGGTCTTGTCATTTCTTCAAATGTTGGTATGAAATTTTCATGGTATTTTGTTAAACTTGGTATGAACATTGCCTCTTTACGACTGTGTTCTATTTTGATACTATCAAATGATATTTCCTCCCGTTTAGCTCTGTGGAAAATCTCCATCTTTTCGTTAGAGGGATTATTGTAATGCTTTGTCACAACTCCTCTTTCATTGTGTGTTATACTGGCGTTGTACACCTTGATTTGGGAATGATACCTTACAGTAACACCACCTGTAATAGAAAATAAAGAATAAGATGTGCTATTAAAAAACTAATTCCTCTTTGACCCATTCCAATATAAAGAAGCTTTTTGACTCCAGTCAAGATAAGAAAATTGGGAAAAAAAATAACAAGAGGACCATGATGGTCCTAGATCGCTCACCTGAACTGACTGCTGTTAAAAGAATGCAACTAGAGACAAATACAGTAACTATAATCAGTTTCATGAAGATTGAGACAAAACTGTGACTTCTATATTGTAAACAAAGAAATTGTCATTATGGCCCCTTTTCCTGTGTTATCCTATAGAACCTTCCCATAATCTAAAGGTTCATCTTTATGACCTAACAAGTACCCTGACCAAGTTACATGAAGATTGAGCCAAAATGATGACCTCTAGAGTGTTAACAAAGAAAATGTCATTAAGGCCCCTTTTCCTGTGTTTTCCAAAAGTTTCTTCCTATAATCAATAGGGTTCATCCTTGTCACTAAACAATTATTCTGGCAAAGTTTGATGAAAATTGAGCCAAGATTGTGATCACCATAGTGTAAATGAAGAAATTGACATTAAGGCCCCTTTTCCTGTGTTTTCCAAAAGAACCTTCCCATAATCAAAAGGCTTCATCCTCATGTCCTAATAATTAATCTGGCCTAGTTTCATGAAGATTGAGCCTAAATTGTGGCCGCTAGACTGTAAACAAAGAAATTGTCATTAAGGCCCCTTTTCCTGTGTTTTCCAATAGAATCCTCCAATAATCAATAGGGTTCATCCTCATGATCAAACAATTTTTCTGACTATGTTTCATGAAAATTAAGCCAAAATTGTGGCCTCTAGAGTGTAAACAAAGAAATTGCCATTAAGGCCCCTTTTCCTGTGTTTTCAGAAATATCCTTCTAATAATCAATAGGGTTCATCTGTATGACCTAATAATTATTCTCGCAAAGTTTCATGAAGATAGAGCCGTATTTGTTGCCTCTAGAGTGAAAACATTGCGTCTAGAGTGTAAACAAAGAAATTTTCATTAAGGCCCCTTTTCCTGTTATCAAATAGAACCCTCCCATAATCAATAGGGTTCATCCTCATGACCAAATAATTATTCTGACCAAGTTTCATGAAGATTTGGCCAAAACTGTGGCCTCAAGAGACACTTCAATTGTTGATGCTGCACGCCGCACAAGACATTCAACGATCACAAAAGCTTACCATGAGCACTTTGTGCTCTGGTGAGCTAAAAATGAGGAAATTGCTTGTTAAAAAAGTAATTTCTTGATTATACACAATGTTTTTGACCCAAACAGGTAAAAAATAATTAAATTTGACTTAAAAATTTCATCTGCAACTTCTTTCAATTTTAACCGGTCTAAAATTTTGCCATCTGGTAATGGGTTTATGGGCGGAATTTGGAAAAATGAACTTGATCTAAGACCTTAACCTTATGAGAGGTTTGTGCTTGTCATCATCAAGTGTGGATCAATGAGCATTGTTCTTTAATCCCCTTACCAGAGGGCAAAATTTAAGACTGGTTCAATATGAAAGAAGCAATTTAAAGTGAGCTTAAATTGGAAATCAAGTGTAAAATAGAATAGAACATGTTATAGTAGGAAAAGGAGGAATGGCTGTGTTTCTCATTTTACTTCAGTGTGTCAAAATGAGAAATTGATGCGGCGCCAGTAATCTGTCAATTGGTTATAAAGGTATAATTAGACATTGATTATACAGTATACTGTATTGATATTTTAAAACAACAATGAATTTCTATTAGTTCCCTTAACCCTTTCCTGTTTTATCAAAATTTTAGACCTGTTCAAATTTATAGATTTTGCGCACAAAAATTTAAACTGAATTTAATTAACTAACTATTCAGTAGGGTAGAAAATATTGTAGGAAAAGAGGATATTCCTAGTCACCAGCAATTTCTTTTTTTCAACATTATTTTCTCAATTATAAAACCACAGGAATGTAAAATAGAGGGATTGAACTGATTCACTTTTTAAACCCATCACAAAAAAGCTGTAAAAACATTATAGACAATGAAGAATTTGCTTGTTACAAGTATTTTCTTCATTTCCTACAATGTTTTCTAACCAAATGTCAAAATTCCATCAACATAAAGTTGTTGTCTGCAAATTCATTCAATTTGAACCAGTCTAAAATTTTGTTGTGTGGTAATTGGTTAATATAGTTAAAATTGAAGTTTATGGAACTTACTTGAGATAATAGCTAATGCCAGACGTCCTGATCTGGGTCCAGAAACCTTGTATTTCATCGTCATCACCTGTCCGGTAGATACGATGGGAAAGTCAACCAAATCTTCTTCAATAGCCCATGACCTTGCACCATTCAAATTAAACCTACTGGAATCATAGAATGTAACCTTCTCAATGTTTGTTAGGGGGTTATAGTCTAAAACTTGTACAGTAATTCTAAAGAAACTATTGGTAGTAATCTCCAAGACAAACTCCTGTACTTTATTTTCTTTACTTGGTGCACATGTTAAGAACTGCATCTCTCGATCATTTAGCTTAATAGTTGATGTTGTAGTTATTTCTACTGTACGGTTTCTAGCTATGAAATTCCGAACACTGAGAGCCTCATATTCTGTGAACATTGGATCGTACACAAGTCCTGCCATATCATTGTGCTGCAGTGTTACATGAGACAATTCTAAAAACGGACTACGAGTAAGAATTCCATTGCCAAGATTGTTTATAACAGTCACATGTTCAATTAGATTTCGGCTGTATGGATTGCTGTATTTGATATTGATACCGTCAGCCACACAATTAGTGATAGTGAGATAAGAAATGGCGTAAAAATTATAATCAATTCTGAATGCTGGGGTGTAGCTCATCTCTGCAAAATCAAGTAGACCAGCTCTGTCTATTTTAAGATGACGAATCTGTGTCTCAAAGGTTGTTCCATATCTTGGTATGGCAGGTATTGTTACACCTGTGAAAGATACAATAATGGATGTGAATAAAGGACTCATAAAGGAATACAGTGGAATTCTGTTAAATACATCACCTATTTATCAACAATTTCATTGCAAATGATAGGAATTTGAATTAAAAGGTTAAATATGCTCCTTATAATAATGCTTGTGCTTAAAGAACTAAACTTTGAATATGAATACAGTAAACTCTGACTATGTTCAAACCCTTTATAAATTACTCTGCCATATAACTAATAATAAAAGTTGATCCCATCATAGACATCAGGTTTATTTAACATTTTAGTACACAATCCCAAATTTTTATGCCCCCAAGAAAATGTATTTTAAACAAGACATGATGAGCCATTTGATTGATTGAATGGGGCTATCTCCACTTTCAACAGAATTTCACTCATAATGCAGCGGCTGAAGCACCTAACAATGGATTCCTGGTATTTCTCAAACCAATACTACCACTGCATCCTTTCCTAGCCTCCAGCTGCTATCCCACTTAGGTTAACGATTATCCACCCATTGGTGAGAGACTAATGTCGGAAAGATGTGTGCCGCCACCAGGGAACAAACCCATGACATCCCATGGTCGAAAATTGGGAGTCTTATGCGCTACCGGCTGCACTATGATGGTGGCTACTGAGCCTTTTGAAAACACGGTGTGCCTGGGCAGAGCCGTAATAGAACCACAGGAACACTACTTAAACAATATTTCAGGAAGGTGATGCCACATGAATAATATGAAACCTTTCAGCTTTATAGTTTATCAGAAGAATTTCAAATATTTCCTTCTTGGTTCTATGTGAAATAAGGTAATACCCAGTGATGCCAAAATAGGAAAGAAGGACATAACATATTACAATAACTTTAGCAGAGAGTAACCAGATGACATAGCATACATAATATGAAACCTCTTAAGGAGAAGATTTTCAAAAGATTCCCTGCTTTGTTCCTTTGTAAAATAGCATGCACTTGGCAGAAACCAAATTAGGACCAAAAATGCATTGTTATAACAACTTTAAAAAGGATCAACAGATAATGTCAAAAGCTTTTTAAAAATGTTCTTCTTTTTTTCCATGTAAAATAGGGTTACTTCCAAGCGGAGCCTAAGTGATAAGCCAGAAATATGATTTTAACAACTTTTGTATGCACATCTATAAAGTCGTCCAGAAACAACATGTCAAGCCTGCCAAATATTTGACCTTGAGCTGTGACCTTGAACTTAGAGCTATGCAAAATTTTGTGTTGAATGGTACATCTACTTATGATGGAGAACAAGTGTCTCAAATAATTTTGAAATAGATTTCAAGAATGTAGGAGATATAGTCTGGACAAGTTCAATTGGAAAGTTTGATTTTGGGCTATAGCTTTGAGCCTTGACCTATCTGAAAAATTGTTTCAAATTTAATGGCAAACTTACCTATGATGGAGAATAATTGTGCAAACTTATTTAGAAAATCCATCTATATTTGTAGGAAACATGATCTGGACAAATTCAGACAGACCAATACACATACACTGACTTATCATATTATCTCACACGCTGCAAGAGGGCTTGACTAACAATAATGTGCAGCTTAATCTTCATTAGAATGGTTATTCAACTCTGGTCCCTTCATGGAATTGGTCTCGTTACACATGTGCAATTTTAGTGATGTCATTAAAATTCATTCTTTTTTTAGATGGACAGATACGTACCTGACCATGTAGCAGGTTGACAGCGTATGAATACATCTCGGCCATGATCACACTGAAATTCTCCAATTTGTTCTGCATTACATTCGAAAATATCATTATCAAGTTCATCACACTGTACCCAGCTCAAGACAATGTCCTTGATGGCTGTCATCGTAATCCTAGTGGGCTGACCATAGTGAGGGTTGTAAGTCAAACCTAACTGCTGACAAACAAGGGCAGAATTCTGGTCTGTCCATCCCTACAGGGAAAGAAAAATATGCAAATTGATGGGTCAGCACAAAACAGATGTAACTGCAGATATTCATATATGCAGTGACAACCGTTTCGCTCTGACCTATAGAAAAGATGAACTTTGTAGTCTAGAAATAGGATTAAATTGCTTGTAATAAACTATTTCTCAGTTTCTAACACTTTGTCATGTGGACACTTACCTCCATCAATCTGGGCAGCTCTAGAAAAAATAACCTTGTATTTGGTTGAGCAGTGGTAGATAGGAAGCCATGTCTTCAGATGATTATCATGTTATGATATATCTATATTATTAACCCTTTCCCGTTCTTGGAAATTTTAGACTAGTCTAAATTGAAGGAGGTTGCAGACGACAATGACAACTGGATGCAATTTGAAATTGAAACCATTATATGTGGTAGAAAATATTGTGGAAAAAGGAGAAATTGCTTGTTACAAGCAATTTCTTCTTTTTCCACAATGTTTTCTGAAGTATAAAATCACAGGAATGCAAAATCCTGTATTTGAACGGGAAAGGGTTAATGATTAACCCTATTCATGACAAAACTTGTCCTCATTCCTGTTTTGGCAGGAGCTATAGACAAAGATCAATCTTCACATAAATGTATGTCCCTTCAAAGCCAGATAGTTATTATAGTTAAAAGACTGTCAATGAAAAGACATTTGACTTATTAAATCATTCATTGGCCATCCATTTTTCAATAGGATATAAAGGTAATATTGTGAGAAAGGGAGAAATTGCTTGTCACAGAAATTGAAAATTTTGGATTGATCCAATTGACATTAGTTGTTGAAGACATTTTTCTTTATCTATTTTGGTTGAAAACATTTTGGAAAATAAGGAAATTGCTTGTACTACAAATTCTTCATTTACTACATTTTCCTATGCTGTATCTGATCTAGTTTTCATATAATCATGGAAAACAGATTTTCTCCACATGTCCCCAAACATGAAACACATGGTTTTCCATTTGTTAAGAATAAAATGAACTGGTCCTCAAAAAGTGAAGAGATAAAGTTTGAGGAAACATTGCAGTTAACAAGGAAAATGCTTGTACCCAGTATTTTATACCCTTCAATACAAACATTATGATAATTTTCCAATAGGTATAAGGTACCCATTTTCTACAATTCCAGAATGGTATTTATTTGTCCCTGAACATGTGGCCTTGAAAAATGTAGTTTACAGTAAGAAAAATAGCCCATATTGGACAAGTCTGGCATAAGAATTGACCAATCGTGGCTGTCAATTAAATAATCAGTCAACCAATGGAATTATTCATTTAAACCAGAAATGAGTTTTGATCTCCGTCATTTGGCACCACTTTCTTAAAGCTTTTTTGTTGGTTTGGCGACTTAAATGTTGTAACTACAGCTTGTTCAAGCTGTAGTTACAACATTTAGGTGGCCAACCAACTATTCACATTTTTGTTGCATACTGTTTGCTGTAAATTTTGCACAATATTGCCTTAAAAATTGAAGCAGGACTTCATGTTGGAGTCAGTGGGCAGGGTCAACTGAGTAAGTTGGCGGGGCCAGAGATTGGTCAATCCACATCCCTGAGCTGGTTAAGATTCTGAAGATAGCCCTTTTTTCTAACTATGGATCACACTCGGTACTAACAACACCTATAACTTACATCACTACAAACTGTCCCAAATTCTCCTGTCAAGTTCAGTTCCAACCTTCCTTCATATTCATTTGCACCATCAACTAGTCTGATTTTTTCATATATTGTACGATTCTCCATTGGTAAATCATCTTCTTGGTACAGATTGAATGAAATGGATCTAGGAGCTGCAAGAAATATTGGTTACCTATCAGGAAAAAAGGCACCTTCTTGGAATATTATGCTCCTTATTAGATTGTAAAAACTACTGACCTGGGTCAAGATTTTTCAAGATTGGCAGATTTTCTCTATCTAGAATGTTGATTCTACCTCATTTTCCAAATTCCGGTACCATATCAATTATTTTTACCTCAGTTGTGTTTGATCTTTTTTCAAATATTTGTTTTGGAGTTCCTATGCTGTTCCTTTTCTTCTAATAGGTCACATATATAGATTCATGTCAGTCCAATGCCTTGAAAATGACTTAAAATATGATGTACGCTGACAAACCTATTCAATATTTTCATTAGTACATTCGTGATATTAGACTAGTGTAATAACTTTGCAACTAAGTTGAAGCCTTTGGTAATGCTTTGTCATTTAGTTGAAAATAATGTCATGCATCGTATTTAATATTGCCATTCTACAATTAACATTATATGTTTCATGAAATGTTATAAATTAATAAATTTCAAAATTCTTATCCATTAGTCATAAAAAATTCAGGTCACCAATTATAAACATAATACATGTATCAAACTGGTGATCATAAAATGCCAAATTGATTAAATTTATCCACATAAACAGATAAAAACTCTGCAAAGTCTCATTTTCATCAATTTGTAGATGATTTGTTTAACGCGTCCTTACACAATGATGCTTTTGGACGCCACTCAAGAAAAAAAAAATGATAAAACATTGTGTAAAATGAAGAAATTGTTTGTAGCTAGCAATTTATTGATTTTCCCAACGTTTTCTATCTAGACAGTTGAAAAAATCTAAAATTCATAAACTTTAACCCTTTACTGTACAAAACAGGATTTTACATTGCTGTGATTTTATGATTGAGAAAATATTGTGGAAAAAGGAGAAATTGCTTGTAACAAGCAATTTCTCCCTCTCCCTCAATATTTACTGCCACATAGGATAGCTTCACTTAGAATTGCATTCAATTTTCTTTGTCATCTGCAACCTCTTTCAATTTGGACCAGTCTAAATTTAAAAAAACTGGAAAGGGTTAAATCATCATTTGCAACTCCTTTCAATTTGTCTGTCTCAGGTAATGGGATAATAAATTGTGTTTTTCATGTTAACACACTTAACATTCTCCATTTCTACCTCATATACCCATGTGTTGATACCAATTACAAACAGGATATTTTGTGAAACACTAGTGCACTCTGACAGACATTTTCACAAATATAACCCTGTAAGATGACCTTTAACTTGTTATAAACAGTCTAGCAGACGCTAATCAGTGAGAGCTAACATGATGCCAAATATCATTATTGTATGTTAAATTATTTTGAGATTGAATGGAAATGGTAATATATTTTTTTCATACAGGATGGTTGAATCTATTGTAGACTTATATAGGCCTTAATGAGTATGCCTTCTTATTTCCTTTACCCAATACCACACAGCCCTGCATTTGATGCCCCTGTGAAAAACATAAGCAAAACATTATTAGAAAAGAAGTAATTACTTCTAACAAGTAATTAAATCATTTTCTTACGATGTTTTCTACAAGTATTTACTTGCACTCTTGGATGTCATTGGCAGCTTCTTTCAATTCGGACATAACTAAAAGTTTGTTATCTGGTTAAGGGTTAATGAAAACAGATTGGTACCTCACTTAACCCATTCCCTTACAATGCCCCTTCTTGATGACCTTCGGGAAAAAAGATGTGAAAAACAATATAGAAAATGAGAAAACTGCATGTAAGAAATAATTTCTTCTAATTCACTTTGTTTTACATCCCAAATATCAAATTTCCATCAACTAAGAATTGCTGTATGCATCTTCTTTGAAATTTAACCAGTCTACAGGTTTGTTGTGTTGGAAAGGGTTAAAAGTATTAACACTACAACATACAGAACAGATGTTCTCAACAATATGGCAATATGATGAAGCTCTTACCACCAAAGTACTTTGCACCATCCACCACAAGTCTGCCATGGACAACCATTCCAATTGAAGATTCAAATTCTAGAACAGTTCCTGGAAGAATTTCTAGGAATGAATCCTTCAATATATAGATATCTCGATCAACTCTATAGGTTTGAAATCTTTCTCCCAGAACTGCATTTCCATCCAACACTCCACCAATATTGTTCCCACGAACAAATTGCCAGCGATATTCTGGCTCGTCACTCGTGTCATAATTCCCATAAAGCCACTGATCCTTTAAGACAGGATGGTATTTCAGTTCAGCAAGATTAAATCGGTCATTTTGATCAAACAGTTTTGGGTATATAAGTCCATGGTTCTGTGTATCCCACCAATTGTAATTGGCGAGTATGATGACAGATGGATCAATCAAATGAGTGGCAATTTCTCTCACAGCCCTAGGATTATATAGGTAATTTCTCTGTACAACTATATTTCCAGATGATGCAATAACTACGGCATTGGCCTTGCTTCTTGGGTTTAAATATTTGAAATCATCAAATATCACATTATCTGTCAAATAGTTGAATTTGAACTCAATGAACTGTGCCAAACTTGGTTGTGTTAGACGTAGATTTACCACATAACGACCAGTATTATCGTAAAATTTATTTTCGAACATTCTGTATCTCACAGGAAAATCTCTATACCACCGGTTTTCAATAAAATCATACCCATTGTCCACCCTTATGACGGCTAACTCATGATTTTTGAAGGTATTGTTGGTAAAGATTCCCTCTGTGTTAACCAATGGTCTCATCAAAACAGCGTGACGTTTATTACCCTCAAACACATTAAAAGCCATGCTGAAGTTGGATATTTTTGTTGTTGTAATGTTACAGGATAAGTATTCAATAGTCTCATGTTTATTAAAGGTGAAAAAGCTTTGATTGAAAAGATACTGTCCACCCTTACAGTAATTACCAATCCTAAATGCAGTCCATTCATTCATAAGGAAATGGGATCGAACCACTTCAATTTTCTGTGTGTTTTCCTGTCGAGATCTATTAACCTGTAGATATTCCGTTATAACACCATATCCGTAATTCTCTCCTATTGTGGTAAGATTGAATAGCTGATACCCACCAGAGTAAGTGATGTTTACACCTGATTTGATGTTTCTTTCTATCCTTGTATTATTGATTGCCACTTCCCCAGCCCCTCTATAGACAAGGACACCCGCACCATAGCCGTTGTCCAAGATCTCAGATGAATTGATGGCAACCTTACTGCGCATGTTTTGAACATTAACACCATAACCATTGTTGCTAGCTACAGTAGCATTATACAGGCGTAACTCTGTATCCGGACCTGAAACAAAATACATAATGAAACATTTAGAAAAAAAAACACAATCACTATTTACAATAGGGGATATATTGAAAACCTTAAACTCTATCATAATATAGAGTACTTTAATCCAATACCAGAAGACACATTTTTAAACCAGTCCAAATCGAAAGAAGTTGTAGACTACACTTCAAATTGCGCTTAAATTGGAAAATAAATGCAAAATAGGAAAGGAAACATTGTGAGAAAAGGAGAAATTGTATGTTACAAGCAATTTCTACTTTCAAGATTTGGATTTCTTTGTGTGTCAGAAAGCATCATTGTGTGGCAATTGGTTAAATGTGGTACATCTTATAACCCTATCAAATTAGTTTTATCAAAATAGGAAAAAGGATTTTAGGTTCTAAATCTTTTACCTGTGCTTGACACAGGACTATATGAATAACTATCACTACGGTTGCAAACGAAAATTGAAGTATCAATTGCAAAAAATTTGCTGTAATTCTTTTCCAACTTAGTTCAAAGTTAATGAATTTTTGGATTTTTTCGACTTTCTGGGTAGAAAAATTTGTGGAAAATGAAGATATTGCTTGTTACAAGCAATTTCTTCATTTTCCACGTTATTTTCCAAGGCTTTTTCCTTGGGGGCATCTAAAGGCGTCACTGAGTGGGAATGGGTTAAACAATATGCAAACATCTCAGAAGCGTCAGAAAGCGTAATTGAGTGATAATAAATCAGTTCAAATTCAAAGTTAAGCATTCACTATTTTTTCCCCCAAACCCCAAATTGTGGCTACTCAATGAAACAATCATGCATCAAGATGATTTAACCCATTACCAGATGAAATCCTTTTTAGACCCATTTTAGTCCAATTTGAAGGAATTTGCAGACAACAATACCTAGTTGAAAAATTTCAAAAATCTTTTGGACTTGAAAACATTGTGAACAATGAAGAAATTAATTTAAACAAGCATTTTCCTAATTTTCCACAATGCTTTCAAAACTCTTGAAGGGTGTAAAAAGGTGGGATTGTGTGGGAATGGGTTAAATGAGTGTGAGCAAAAAGGGATACAGAGAGAAATATAGAGCATCATTTCAATTAACCCATTCCCACACAATAATGGTCTTTGCTGCTTTAAAGAATAACGAGTTTGGAAAACATTGTGGAAATGAAGATCTTCATTATCCACAATGTTTTCTATCTTAAAAGGTCAGTTGAAACTTAACTTTCAAATTTCTACTGATTTGCCCTTTTGTTTCCTCGACTCCTTCAAAATCTGTTTTCACCCTTAAAATTTCATGATCAAGGAGTCAACTACCTCTAAATTTCAAACAATACCACAAGCCATGTCATATAGCAGTATGATTAACCAATTACTAGACGACACAATTTTAGACCAGTCCAAATTCAAAGGAATAGCAGACGGCAATTCAAAGTTTATGATTTCTTTTATTTTTTCAACTTTTTGAGTAGAAAACATTGTGTGAAGTGAAAAAATTGCTTGTCACAAGCAATTTCTTTTTTTGACACAATGTTTTCCTGATTGTTTTTCTTAAGGGGCATCCAAATGCGTCACTGTGTGGGAATGGGTTAAGTTTTAAGGTTTATACCTCAATGGAAACAAACAGTACTCTTTTCATTTCTATTAATTCATTGCCATTTAAAGAATCAATGCAAATATTGTACAAGTTCTGAGTAAAATTTCATGGACCTAATTTGTGCGCAAGCATATAAAATAGTTGCATGCTTAGTTTCCATGGAAGTAAATTCAGCCAAACAGAGTACTCAAATCTTGATAGACGAAACAAAAATTAAATCATTGAGAAACAAATGATAAAAATTATCATCACTGCTTCTTAATCCTTTCTCATAAAATCCTGCTTTTCTATGCATATAGGAAAACAGAATGACAAAATTTTGTGAAAAATAAAGAAATTGGGATTTTTAAATTTTATCACTTTAAATTGGATCAGTCAAAATTTTGTTTTATGTTAATAGGTTAAATGGAGTTCAAGAGTATGATTTCTCATATACTCTTCTTTCAAGCTTTAAGTTTTGTATTACATTTTGCAAAAAGTTTTTATACCTTTATTTGTAGTAATTTCAATTAGGAAGCGAATGCAAGCTCTCATGTGTTTACATCTCTTGACAGGATCCATACCACCAGATACTCGAGGAACAGAAAATTCAAAATTAATCCAAACTTTATTAGTCTTTGATGTTACAGATTGAGGAAATGATCCATTATTGATCTCCAGGTTCAAGATTTCTGGACCTTCTTGGTCTTCATCTCTTACGATTATTCGCCCAGATGCTTCCGGGTCTCTCTCCATGATTATAACATGTAAAGTAAGCATCTGACCAACTTCTGTATTGAATTTCTGTGTGAAAAAAACAAGACAACCACATGTTTATGATACAATTCAAATCAGATATATTGTGTTAGAATAATTATAGGCAATTGAATGCCACCTTTTGTTGGTGGTTCACCAAAATACAATAACTACAGTCACAGTTAATTCAAGCCATACTTGACCCATTTGAACACAGTAACCCCTTTTAATGCCCTAAGAAAAGAAAGCTTTGGTAACACTGTGGAAAATGATACATGCAATTTCTTTATATTACACAATATTATCTTCCTCAAAAGACAATATAACTTAAAATTTTATCAACTAAAAATTGACTGCAACATCTTTGTATTTGGATCAGTCTAAAAATTTTGGCATCTGGTAATAGGCTATCATGATAATACTAAACACTAAGGCTTTTACACTAACTTTCTTGACAATTGCCGTCTTCAATTTCCACTTGTTTATATATTGGAGTGCCATTTTCAACCCTGACACTACAAATTTGATATTGCTTAGTTGACTGTTTCTGTAACAGAAACAATATAAGATCAAAGTTTTCCCAAAGGCTATCTTTTTCGGGATCATACAAAGCATGTTTGTTGAAAAAGAGAGTGCCCATTCATTCAGGAGATACAAAATAATATTAGATAAATGTCAAGACATAAAATGGTCCAGTTTGACACTATCCTTCAATGAAACAAGATGGCCAGTGGCCCTGGCACTCACCTGAGATAAGGCTCTTTTTTTTCTTCAAGGCCTCCTTTAACATTTAACTAAAATCAACTTACGTTACCATGCTTTCAACAGATTTCAAATATTTAAGTAATCATTTAAAGGGGCCAAACTAATATATTTCAGCCCAATTTGGTTTAATTTGGCCAAAGAGTTTTGAAAGGGTTGCTTTCTTTATTTCTATTTAAGCCTAATCGCCCTGTTGCTCTAAAATCTTATCAATTTTGAAAGAGGTCAATGAACTAATGCTTCATGCAAAATTCAAGATTTTTCAACTTCTGGGTCAGGAGGAGATGGATTTTTTTTTCAATTTTACTCTTGTTGTCATAGCAATCAGAGTTTTCAACTTATTAAAATTTTTTGTTGAAATCAGCCCAGTGGTTTGGGCGGAGATGTTGTTTTAAAAATCCTTCTTTATTTCTCTTTATTTTTCTATATAAGCCCCATCCCCCCTGGGGCTCCGTCCCTTCAAGCCTGTTGTTGGTGTTTTTTGCAATTCTGAAAGAGGTCGATGTACTGATGCTTCATGCAAAATATCATCACTCTAGGCCCTCTGGATTAGAAAGAGATACTTTTTAAAGTTTTTATTAAAATTTCTGTTTGGTTTCCATGGCAACCAGAGATTTAACGAATTTCAATTCTTTTTGCAATAAATATGGCATCACCCAAAGAACTTCCCTGCCAAATTTTGTTAAAATCCGCCCAGCAGTTTTGCAGGAGATGTCATTTTAAAAATTCTTCTTTATTTCTATATAAGCCCCTACCCCCCTTGGGTTCCATCCTGAGGACCTGAGGGTGATAATTTCATCAATTCTGAAAGAGGTCATTGTACTGATGCTTCATGCCAAATATCAAGGTTCTACGCCTTCTGGGTCAGGATGTAATAATTTCTAAAGTTTTCATTAAAATTTCAGTTTTGTTGCCATTGCAACCAGAGTTTATAACGGATGTCAATAGACCTTTTCACGGTCTCACAGCGCATGCGTCAAATCGAATCTCGTTAAAGGCGATTTTTACCCGAGACTTTGTCACGTGATCGATTGCGGGGAGTCGATAATTCATCACTATATAATCCTATATAAATTGTCTATTTTGAACGAGCAAAAATAAAGGTTAAAAATCAAAATTTTGGTGCAAAAAGGGTTTCAATATGTGAGCAGATATATACAGACTAGTTGTAGCGAGTTATATTGATGATATTATCGTGTATTAGTAACAAAATTAAGTTTAAACCGACCTGGTGTCTAGGCCATATGAAACATTACGTACCTCGAGTTTTGCGAAAATTACCCTTTCATACAATAATATTTCCTACGAAATAATATATTTTGGACATATTTTTAACTCCCCCCCCCCCTCCTCACACACATACAAGGAAGGAAAAGTAAATAGTTATAGTTTGACACTCGACGCAAACCGTGACTGAATGATTACATTGATGAATGGAAAATCCCGCCTTGCAGTATACGGACAAGTGTCAAACATCTTGACAGATATAATATTGACTAAAATAACATTCTAATATTAATCCATTCCCAATGAAAGGATTTTTTGACTGGTCCAAAAGAAGCTGCAGACGAAATTTTAGAGCTAATGGAATTTAATAGTTTATTTATTTTATTTTTTTCCTTATGGGAGAGGAAAAATATTGTGGTTACCGAAGAAATTACTTTATCCAAGCAATTTCTTCATTTTCTACAATGTTTTCATATGCTTCTTCTTAAATTGACATTCGCAGCGTTCTGGTAATAGAAGTGTTGGAGGAAAGGAGAAAATATATTCTTTGATTTATATAATCTGCTTTTCGTGTAGATATGCCGTATACCGTTTAAAAAGTGTATATGGAAATTCAAAATTGAGAGCACTATATATTAACGAAAAAAGGCTTATTACAGAAATCATGACAGTATGATGACGATGTTAATAGTGTGAAGAAAAGAATAAAAAATAGAAATAATCAAATGTAATGATTATAATGGAGTGCTGTTCGGTAAACAGTCTTGATGTAAAGGGTTCCCTATCTATATGGTGTTATGTGTAGACGGCAACATGTCACCAAGCAACCAATAAACAACACCGCACACTCTTTATGTATATTAGTAAAATTTAGGAATTGATGAAACAAATTTGTCTTTTTATGTTTCAACCGATATGCCGCCAAGTACTGGGCCCTGATCGACGAATCAAAGAATCCGACCAGACGTCGTTTTCAATCGGCACGGGAATATTATTGCATGGTGTTTATTTATTTATCATTATCATTTCAATCTTTTACCAAAATAAAAATAAATTGAATACGCTTAACAACTTTGAGTGGATATTTTTTGCTGTGGGATATACATTATCCTAAAACGATGGGTGGAAATGACAATTGTTGCGTGGCAGATTGTAGATCGACAAGGCATAACTCTAATATATCCTTCCATAGAATTCCGAAGAAACCGGAGTCTAGAAGAAAATTATGGATAAAGGCAACTGGAAGAGTCCTCCATGGAAGAAATAAATATGCACCAAGGAATAATTCTTTATTTTGTGGTCGACATTTTGTGAATGGGAAGAGAAGTGATGATCCAACGTCTGTGGACTTTATACCGACAATGAATCTTCCGGTGACTTTGCCAGTAACATTGAGGCAAAAGAGAGCTACTGTTTCCAGTATGAAATCGTCCAATTATGATGGAGCAGTAGAAACCCTTGTGAAAGAAAACTGTAGCGTGTGTTACACCAAGAAACGCGTTTTGTTGCCAGAAATTGATCTTAGAAATGTGCAGAACGAAGTTCAGATTTCACATGAGCGGTCAGATGAAATGACAGAATGCGAAATGCTGCATTGCCAAATCCCCTGCGAGGTACGATTTCAATTAAAATCTAACGTAAGTTTGGTAGGATGTTCCCTGGTATGAAGCAAGGACACGGGATCTTATTAAATACAAGCTGATATTTTCCACAGTTTTTTCAATGTGACTGAGTCTCTGTACAAATCCCTCTTCAAAGTATTTAAACGCCTTCAACGACTTGTAGGCCCGGACGCTTTCTTTGTCAAACGATTTGTCCCGCGATTCCACTAAATATTTTTTCAATTTTGATATGTCAAAGGCCGGAACATTTTTCAAACCATTTTTCCATCTATTGTTCGGATTTGTAAACACTGACTTCACAAAAAGAAACTTGTTTTCTGACATTTTAACACTGTTAAAGTTCGGGGTCGTATCGAGCCTTCTTATTTTCTATTGAGTTTTTCAAACCGGAAGTTAAAACTCCCCGCAATGGGAAAATGTTGTTGTTGTTATTTTTTGAAAGCGTCTAACAGATGTAGACTTTTTAGTCATCTGGCGCTTTGCGTGAAAAGGTCTATTCTCTCAGCAATTTAAAGGACACCACCCAAGGAATATTCCTACCAAATTTGGTTGAAATCTGCCCAGCGGTTTGGGAGGAGGTTTTAAAAATCTTTTTTTATTTCTTTATAAGCCCAACCAACCCCTTGGGCTCCACCCCTGGGGACCCGAGGGTGACGATTTTAGCAATTCAGAAAAAGGTCATTGTACTGATGCTTCATGCCAAATATCAAGATTCTACGCCTTCTGGGTAGGAGGAGATAATTTTCAAAGATTTCAAAATTTCATTTTTGTTGCTTTTGCAACCAGAGATTTTAACGGATGTCAATTCTCTCAGCAATTTTAAAAGGGCACCACCCAAGGAATATTCCTATCAAATTTGGTTGAAATCCACCCAGCAGTTTTTGAGGAGATGCTTTAGAAATCCTTCTTTATTTCTATATAAGCCCCTACCCCCCTGGGGCTCCACCCTGGGGACCTGAGGGTGATGATTTTAGCAATTCTGAAAGAGGTCATTGTATTGATGCTCCATGCCAAATATCTTTGATCTACACCTTCTGGGTCAGGATAGATAATTTCTAAAGTTTTCATTAAAATTTCAGTTTTGTTGCCATTGCAACCAGAGTTTTTTTTTTAGTATTTTCTCTCTCCAATTTGCTTTGGAGGCATCCTTTAGAAATTTCTAAATATTTTCATTCTTGATTATTCACTATAAACTGTATTATTTCTACTGGATCATTTGAAATATCATGAATGAAAGTCTTGAATATCTTAACTAATTACCACACAACAAAATTTTAGACTGGTCCAATTAAAAGGATTGGCAGACAACATTTTGAAGTGTATGAAATTGAATATTTTTTCAACTTTCTGGGTAGGAAACATTGTGTAAAACTAGAGGTGCTTGAGCGCCTGTAATGCTCCACAGGCCTGAATGTACCAATTACACAGATATTTTCTGGAACTCAAATATAAACTGAATCAATTATCATTTTTGCCATCAGGACAATAAATCTAGTCACTGAAATCTTTGAAAATGTTCTAGAGAAGCATTTCAAACTTGTCAGGGATTTTTACAAAAGTTAAGTAAAATTCATTTACCAAGTCAGATGAAAATTTTTTAACAAAATCTTCACTGTATACCATATATGGACATAAGCCACCACAATTAAAGCTTTGTTTTTCAAACAATCAGAATCTGACAAAGAGCCATCTGACATTCATTCCTGTGGAATTTGCTTGAAATCAATCAAGTTTTCTGAGAAAATTTTCAAACTTTTCAGTCTATACCATATGTGGAAATTAGCCCCACCAATTAACCCATTCCCACACACCGACACTTTTAAACGCCTCATTAATATAAAGCTTTTAAAAACATTATGAAAAATGAAGAAATTGCTTGTTTCATCAACTTAAAATTCTCATCTGCAACATCTTTGAATTTAGACTGGTCTAAATTTTGCCATCTGGTAATGGGTTAAAGACATATTTTTCATCTGATGTAAAATCTTGTTTCTGAGAAGATTTTTTAATTGCTTTAATCATATGTGGAAATTAGCCCTGCCCATGGATTAAAGACATATTTTTCATCTGATGTAAAATCTGGTTGAAATCCATGAACTAGTTTCTGAGAAAATTTTTAAATGCTTTAATCATAATTATGTAGAAATCAGCCCTGCCCATGTTTTTTCATATGATCGAATTCTTTTAAAGAGTCTGATAAGAGGGCACCAAACGATCATTCCTGAGAAATTTGGTTGAAATCTATACACTGATTTCTTAGGAGAAGATTTTCAAAGCTTTTACTGCATATGGAAATTAGCCCCACCTATGTTTTTGATCCAACCCAATCTTTGAAGGAATCTGATAAAGGGTCACATAAGGATCATTTCAGTGAAGTTTGCTTGAAATCCATTGACTCGTTTTCTTAGAAGACAAATTCTAAAAGCTTTTATCATATATAGAAACTGGAATAGATTTTTAAGGTAGAGGTTTATGGACGGACGCACAGAAAATTGCTTGTGGCAAGCAATATTATCATTCTATACAATGTTTTTCCAAATGGTTTTCTTGAATGGCGTCAAAAAGTCTCATTGTGTCGGAATGGGTTAATCTAAACACACATCTCTTATCAATGGATAAGTCCTTTGCATATTGATTCTATGTAGCCTTACCTTACTGCAATAAGTACCAACAGGCTTGACTCCTGTAGGGTCAACAAGATCCTGATGCATCACAATTGGATAATTTGGTCGAGAGATGGTTGGTGTAAAACAGAAGGATTTATCTGGCGGATAGTCCCTGTCAAACTGATTGATTGTATAGTTACTCATGTACATCTTCACTCCGTCACCCCAGTTATTGATGATGTCTGTCTTGTTGATTAGAGTGCGCCCAACAGCAGTCTTGATGAAAATACCATAACCTGTAAGAATTATATGACTACAAAGTTTATTTCATGTATCCAAAAGGTAAAAAAAAAATAATATCATTATTTTGTTACCTTAGAAAAAATTACGAAAAAATGCATTTTCATACTAGAAAGACAAACAGATATATTTTTGACAAAATATCAAAGGCATAAAAACTGTCTTTTTGATTAACCCATTCCCAGATAATGATGCTTTTGATGCCCATCAAGAAAAAAGTTTGGTAAAACATGGTGGAAAATGAAGGAATTGCCTGTATTTTTTCATTTCTCACAATGCTTCCTTCCCAAAAAGAACAAGATTTTTGAAATTTCAGCAATGTAAAACAGTGGTCTCCAACTTCTTTCATTTTAGGCAAGTTTGAATTTTGTCATTTGGTAATGGGTTAATGACTTCTGAACAAAGAAAAGAAAATCCCAGAGGCCTTGTATTAGTTCTAATGCTTAGAAAAAGTGATCTTTAAAAGTGTGTTTAAATTTGATAAATTATCTTAAAACTAGACAAATACAATCTTGTATAGCACAATTACCTCTATTGTCTGATATAGAAGAATTGGCAATATGAATTTCTCCACGAATTTCTGTCAGGTTCATTCCATGAAAAGCTCCTCCAGTGATTGTGATATTATTCATAATTGGAACATAAGGGCTGGCACTTATTGTAGCGAGCCCATGAACCAGACCATCACCATAGTATGTGTCCAGTCCAGCGTATGATATGTCCAGGTATTCCAGGTGAGATACTGCTTGTTTGTATAACAGTCTTTTATCAGGTTCGTAATGGTCCGCTACTGTTGAGTTGTAGAACTCTATACCTCGCCAGTGGTCTCTGGCCAGATCAGACCGCATTCCTGCACACTCAAATCCAATGACTTGTTGGCCATCTGTGGTAGTTGACAATTATAAATTCATCACAATGATTCATCACAATGTAATTACATC
Source organism: Fragum fragum (assembly GCA_946902895.1). Classification (NCBI taxonomy): domain Eukaryota; kingdom Metazoa; phylum Mollusca; class Bivalvia; order Cardiida; family Cardiidae; genus Fragum; species Fragum fragum. Next base: position 48,830,653 of record OX336366.1, read on the forward strand.
AGGCAATTCAAAACAAAAAAATATTGTATTGATGATACTCTAATCAATACCAGTCAATAAAGATTTAGACCAGACCAAACTCAAAGTCAATTGCAGACGACGATTTCAACTTGATGCAATCTTAAAAATCTTTGTCCTTCTGGATAGTAAACATTATAGGAAAATGAAGAAATTGCTCTCAACAAACATTTCAATCAAGTTCTCATAAAACTCCTTTTCCTGTGATACTTTATTGCTGGTTTAAATATTCTGTGAAAGTTAAAAGTGAATCCGATGAAATATGGGGACTTCATTATGTTAACTAGAATATTTAAAAAAAAAAATCATATTACCCCTTTTAAGATGATACTTGATGGTTTGTACCCAATTCCGAATAGAACCATCTATATGATTGTAAAATCATTCTGTGAAATTTTTAAGTGAATTCGCTTAGATCTTGGGAAATCATTGTGTTAACAAGAACTTTTAAGAAAGTTTTTCATAAGGCACCTTTTCATGTGATACTTGCCATATCAGATACAAACATTCTGAGAAAGTTTGAAATCAATCAGGTGAAATCTGGGGCCATGATGTCTTAGCTAAGATTTTTTTATTCATTTATCATAAGGCCCCTTTTCCCATGATACTTGATGGATCAAACCAACTTCCAAAAGGAACAATCCATTTAATGGTATAATCATTCTGTGAATGTTTGAAGAGAATTTGTTGAAAACAGTGGACTCTAGTGTGTAAACTAGGATTTTTTAATCAAATTAACATAAAGCCCCTTTTCCCTTATTTCTTGACAGTTCTGACCAAATTTGAAAGAAACAATCCTTATGATGTTACAATCATTCTGTGAAAGTTTGATGACAATAGAGTATAGAGTGTTAACAAGGATCTTTTAATTCAATTTTAATTAGGCCCCTTTTCTCATGTTTTTTGACAGATCTGACCCAATTTCGAAAGGAACAATTCTTATAATGGTACATTCATCCTGAGAAAGTTTGAAGAGAATCCGATGAAAACTGTGGACTCTAGAGTTTTAACGAGGATTTTTAATGGATTTTTTAATAAAATTTTCATAGGGCCCCTTTTCCTATGTTTTTTGATGGATCTGGCCGAAAGGAACGTTCCTTGTGATGGTACAATCATTTTGAGAAAGTTTGATGGGAATTCAATGAAAACTTTGGACTCTAGAGTGTTAACAAGGAAAAGTTAACGGATGGATGATGGACGCATGCACGCCGGACTGGAAAAAGCCATCGCAGTAGCTCTAGTGGCCTTCGGCCAGTAGAGCTGAAAACTGGTATATCATAGAATCTTCTCAAACATGTTTTGCATACCACAAATTCTTTTTCCATACTGTATTTTTGAACTCCCTGGACATTCAAATAGACTGTCTTCAGAACCTGTACAAGCTGGCTTCTCAAACAGCATATAGTCTGTCTCATTATTGGTGAAGGAGTGATAGGTGAAGTTTCCATAAACAAATCCAAGATGGCGACAGGTCACATTAAGGTCTACTGCAGTGAAACTGAAATATAAGTCATTACATACATGTATATAGATTATATAGGCCATTGTCCATCATTCTGATTGCAATTTAACATTAGCTAGAAAATTATCAATTTTTAAACTAAGGTCAAGAATCTCTTTGTTCTCTACAAGCTACATGTATTTCAATGTATGGTAAAATAAATCATTTTCATTTCAAAGCTCTAATTGTCAGGCATTGATTCAAGGAACTGAAAATATCAATCCATTACAATAGTTGGACACAATAACCCTTTTCATTGCCCCCAAGAAAGCTTTGAAAACTTTGTGGAAGCACTTTCTGTCATTATCAAGATTTTTTTCTACCTCAAAAGACACAAAAAAAAATCAAAATTCTTAGAACAAAAATTGCCTTTTGCAACACCTTTCATTTGGACTGGTCTAGAATTTTGGTCATCTGGTAATGGGTTGAAGAATGGACTGCTCATCTTTTCATCAACAAGTCATTCGAAAAGTTGAGAAAACTTGCACAGCAACTCTGACTAGCTTACTTGTTATAGTTTGTGCACACTCCTCTCCATTTTCCCTGATAAAGCAGGTCAAGTCTCCCATCCTGAGTTGTGTTACCATCCACCAACCGGGCATCTGTCGGCCAAGGACTACTTGGCCCAATTGAACTGCTTATGTTAGGATTCTTGGTCATTGTTATACGCTGATTTGGTAGGTAGCTGCCCTGTTCGAATATAGGACACAGTAAATCTTAGAGTTAAAAACTGTGAAATTTCAATTTCTTTAATTTCATTGCATAATTATCTCACACTGAACTAATTTAAGGGTTAAAAATTGAAATTTTCTTTCCTTTAAAATGTATTAAATTTGCTTACAATTTGAATCTTAAGATGACTAGTACATGTATTTACAAGTTTTATTTGAAGGATACCAAAGTTATCACTACTGAATATTTAAAAAAAAATAATCTATTTTAATCACAAGTTGTCCCACTTTAACCATTTACAACACAACAAAACTTAAGACAGGTACAAGTTGAAACAAGAAGACCATATTTCGCTCACCTGAATATGTGGGTTCCAAGTTTTAAAAACTTTCTTCAATTTCTCTACAACATAATATGGGAACCAATGTTTAAAGAAGATTGGATAAAAGTTGTGGCTGCTTGAGTGCTAACAAAAAATAGTCTTTAAGGCACCTTTTCCCATGTTTTCCAACAGAACATTTCAAATTTGAAAGGATTTATCTGTGTGATCTACCAAGCATTCTGACCAAGTTTCATGAAAATTAAACCAAAATTGTGGCCCCCTAGTGAGCTTACAAAGAAATTGTAATTAAGGCCCCTTCTCCTGAGTTTTCAATAGGAACATTCCCATTTTCAACAGGATTCATCCTTCTGACCTACCAAGCATTCTGACCAAGTTTAAAAAGATTGGACCAAAATTGTGGCCCCTACAGAGCTAACAAGGAAATTGTCATTCAGGCCCTTTTACCCTTATTTTCCAAAAAAAACTTCCTTTTTCAATGGGTTCATCATTGTGATGAGACAAACAATATTTCATGACAATGTTTCAAGACAATTGGACCATAATTGTGACCCCTTGGGTGCTAACAAGGAATTTGTCATTAAGGCCCTTTTTCCCGTGTTTTCCAGCAGAACCTTCTCATTTTTAATAGGGATCACCCTTGTTTTCAGACAAGTATTCTGACCAAGTTTCATGAAGATTTGGCCGAAATTGTGGCCCATGTGCTAACATGAAAATTGTCATTAAGGCCCCTATTCCTGTGTTTTCAAAAAGAACCTTAACATTTTCGCTAGGTTTCACCCTGACCAAGTTTCATGAAGATTGGGCAAAAATTGTGGCCCCAGGAGTTCTAACAAGGAAATTGTCGCTTTTTCCTGTGTTGCTGTGTTCCTATTTTCGATGGGGTTCATCCATGAGACCAGACAAACTTTCTGTCCAAGTTTCATGAAAATTGTGGTTCTACAGTACTAACAAAGAAATTGTTGACTACAGACATTCAAAGAAAAAAAAGCTCACCTTGAGCACAATGTGCTTAGGTGAGCTAAAAAGTGCATTAGACAACAAATCAAATTGTTTTAAAATTCAAAAATAAGTTTGATAAGCATTGCAAAAAAAGGAGAAATTACTTTTATCCCTTACTCACAATGCTTTCCAGAGCTAAATTCTTTTAGCACATCAAAATGTTGGACTGTGAGGTAAAGGGTTAAGAGCATGGACAGTCAAGTGGCCCCATAAGACCCTGTTGTTGAATCAAAGTCTTCTATATGACAAATACTAGCCAAATCCCTACCATTGATAAATACCAGATTAAAGTCACAGTATGTTACAAGAAACACTATGAGAAAATTAGACATTACATGTTACAAGTAGGTTCTGCATTAATTTTGTAACATACAATTCCAATATCAACCTTCTGCTTCAAGTGCATCTCTAAAAGCAATTGGATTGAAATTGATTGATTAATGGGCACACCCAATGACCTCCAAAAAGGCATTTGCCTTAGAAACAACAAACAAGCTCTAGTTTACAAATATATAGCTGAAGGGGGGGGGGGGTCATACTGAAACAAGCCTTATGAGATATAACTTCTGGCAGAGGCCCTACAGAAATTTGTGCACACCCTATGAGTATATGAGCAAGTACTACCACTACACCCTTTCTCAGCCTCCAGCTGCTCATCCCACTTATGTTTACAATTGTAGGTGGGAGACAAATGTTGGATAGGATATTTTCCAAAGCCAGGGATCGAAACCTGGGACCCCTTGACAAGGAGTCTTATGCTTTACCATTGCGCAATGGCTGTAGCCTCTACCTGACTGGAAGTACTTGGCAAAACTTCCTATAATATCTAAAAGATATTAAATATAGGAATAAAAGAGTTCTATCCTCTCATATAAACTAAAAGTTACAGTGTTTCTGTCAGGATAGATTTTTTGAGGGTCATTTGTGACCCCATCTCCACTCTCCATTTTTGGGGGTCATTCAGAATTTTAGAGGGTCAATTTTTAAATGACTAAATCAAGCTTCCAAGAGTATCTAGGGACAGAATGATCGAACCATTTAAATAAAAAGAAATAAACAAATCATAATTACGTTTGACGAATCTTTACTAGTACTAGAACTTTTATTAGATTTGGGGACAGCAAGAAAAAAATCTGCTAGCCTATTTTGGTTTGGTTTGTCTGCCATAATTACGTAATTTGGTGGTCAGTTTACAAAAGTGTCCAGGTTACCTGTACAAAAATATTTAGTCCAAGGATTACCTGTAGAAGGAAAAGTATTGATGGCCCAGTTTTAACACTAAATTTAACTTGACTTGAAATGTAATTCAAAATGATTGCTTCAATTAAAACGAGTTCAAAAAAAGAAAAAATATAATCCCAATAGAAGTTTGTTTTCCGAGCGTTTCTACAAATAAATATACTTGGCTCAGGAAGCCGGATAATAAATAAGTTGTATAAATAGAACAACAACGACAGGGTTGACAGATGTCGGCAATACTCAATTTAAGCCTTTCCCTGGCAGTAGAAAGAACTTGTTTTGTACAGTTTAGCTCAAAGATCATTCAATGCCATCAAATACATTGTACAAAATTTGTATTTGAAGTCAATTTAGGTTGCGTCACAAAAAACGCACTTGATGAATTTTGTTGCGTCGCCGACAATTTATTTGCGTCAAAAACACAGAAAACGCGCTTTGGCAGAAACACTGTTATAAGTTAACCCATAACCACGCAGTCAACCAAATTTTAGACTGGTCAAAATTCAAAGATAATGCAGACGACAATTTTAGGTTGACGAAATTTGAAAAGGCTTTATCTTTTAGGATATAAAAGATTGTGGATAATGAAGAAATTGCTTGTAATAAGCAATTCCTTCAATTTCCTCAATGTTTTCAAAGTTTTCTTGAAGGGCATAAAATGGTAGGATAGTGTAAAAATTTCATAGGTCTTCTACAGGGCTTTAAATCTCATAGAGCTTGTTTCTGTGTGACAGTAGGCAGTTTGCCTGAGACATAAAAAACAAATGAACTTCAGCTTACAAAATGGTGACAGGTCAACTCAGCCCAATGTATAACTCAGCCCAAATCGATTTGATGTCATATTAATTTTGATATTGATTATACATCAAGTGTTTAATTATTACAAATACAAAAGTATTCAATTATCACTGAGTTGTGAGAAAATTTATGTATGCATCAGCTGCAGATTGAAAAGTTAAATTGAAATTTAACAGTCATTCAAATTGCACATATTCAAGCAATAATTCGATATGATATATTAAAACACAAAATAATGTATTTTGAAAATATTAAAGATAAAAATAGTAAGGTTATACTTAATTTTACTAAGAAAACTTAAACATATTCAAAGAATTATGATATATTTTACTATTGATTATATATTGAGGCCCTGTTGACTGGGACTAGTTATTGGATGGGCCAAGATGACAGGTAAACTACAAAATACATAAAGCTAGGGACATAAAACAAAACAGATACTGTTGTGGGCACTTGAGTCACAACATTAAATTATCGAACAACAAAAATGTACAAATCAGAGATGAACATTTTACTGCTGGTCTAAATTAGCTGCGATATCGCAGCTAGTCTAAATGAATCATACTTGATTGATGATTTGACATTCCATGTGAAAGCGGCATGCTGTTGAATCACACCAAGAAAATAAACTAACCCTTGCAATTAAGGTGCCGTTTACAATGATACCATAACCAGGGTTGAAATACATCTCGGTACCAGGCATAATGACTAGGCAGCTCTTTGGATCAACCTCAATATTTCCTTGTACAAGGTACGGACCATACTTCTGCATTAGTACTCGTCGTGAATTCCTCAAAATAATGCCACCACCACCAAATTCTTCTTGAATCATGATGAATGGGTCTAGGCAGTTTTCCGGCAAGTAATGAACATTGTACAAACGTCCATTGGCTTCGGTTGGATTGATGCTGTAAGGTGGGGGAGTGATTAGCAGCTGTGAGTAAACTGTCGATATCGTGTATAATGAAGTAAGAACAAAAACTATAAATGTATATTTTGTAGAACTTGACATGATTGTTTATTTTTGAAATCACTTCCTTCTTTTAAATGTCAACATTCTCATTTTGCACATTATAACAAAAGTCCACCTGTAATCAATGCCAACAGGTGTGACACACTTTTCTTAAGTGATTTATGTTGCTCGTCTTCTAGAGCCGATCACCTGTATTTTGTACACTATTGTATTTCCTTTTTAGAATAAAAATTTAAGTTCAATCCGAAATCACTTCAAAATGGTCGTCGGTGCTTATCACCTGGATTTTGTTGACCTGCTTTACTAATCCAAATATAACCAACCGCATAGGAAGTGGGGAAACAGAGTGACCTTACCTGCGAATTTTTGAAACGAGTCAGCCAATAGTCAGCCAAAAGAAAGGAAATTACTCACATGTTCTAAAAATAGTAGGGAGAATCCAACATAAGTTATGCCCTATTTTCCGACCGCTAACCCGAATTTTCCTAGGTACCTATTACCGATATATATTTTACAACTACGAAAAAATATTCAGATGAGGTTCCGCCTTATGAGAGCCATTTTTTATGAATTCGAAAAGAAATGTACCGTTTCTTTTTTTTTTTTAAATTCGAAAGTAGTGATTGTCGTTCTGCTTGGGTTCAAAGTTCAAATCGATAACGAAAACAGCTGTGACAAACGTGTCATGCGATTATTCTAACAAAATGGCATGCATTTTACTAATGACTCACTACAGTTAAAGTGATTACAATATGAATAATTTTTCTGCTCAAGCAGATGGTATCAACTTTGAATTTGATCGCTCCTCAAGCCCTCTGCAGGGCCATGGACGGGTCTACCCTTCACTCGATTCTTTAGTTAACTCTGACTCATTCGAGGAAATTGAGAGTGATCAAAGTACTTCTGCACCAAGCACTCCTCCCATAACCAGGAAATATCTGTTCCCGAAGAAAGAATTTGTTGACAAGCTCCAGCCAGAGGAAGTTAGATGGTTTTATAGAAAGGAAGGGGACAAGAAATGGACGGCATTTATTGGCTATGATTCTCTGAGAATAGAATGTAGGTACAGGGTGCAGGTCTATGAACTTTCGGAAGCTGAGGCTGCAGGGTTAGATGTAATCCTTGTTAGGGGAGGGCTATATGAAGTTGATGTTTCCAAGTGCTCTTGTAATCCTGTTTATTGGTCAGGTAGGTTAGAAACTATACATGGGTTTCAATGTTGAAGTGATCTCTGGGCCCATTGTCAGACATTTTGACTTAAGTTATAATAACGAAAACTTGAAACATTGGGATGAATTTAGATAAGATTAGCTTGTAATAAGCACTTTTCATCTTACTCATGATTTTTATATATTAACTCATAGATTATCCTACATCCTAGACTCATTGTTTTTTGATAGAACGCTATGATTCTAGGAATGTGCATATTCTGGACTTATAAAGTACAGTACATGTATTTTTTTCCTGTTTGGAATAATATTTTTTTGATAAGGACACCGTTTTCTACATAATGTAATAAGTCCTTTGATTGGCCAATAAGTCATATGTGTTCAAACTTACAGCAAATTACATTCTCCATAGAATTTTAAGTGAAATTCAGTCAACTTTCACCGAATCACATTTGCAGTAGAATCATTTTCTTTGCAAAGGTTGTTTATCAGTCACTAGGCTGTATAAACACAGTCATGATGCCGAAGAAAGTTAAAGTTGATTTCAACAAAAACTTTAATTCTACAATTCCCTGGTAAATCCATAACCACAGATTTAAAGAATGATGGTTCAAGTAAAAAGAAAAATCAGAAGATTAAAAGTAAATGGTCAGCCATGTACAGCTGGCTTCGCTATATCAAAGCAACTGATGAGTAAGATGACAGACTTTATCTACTTTTCTTTGTGTGTTGAAATTAACTGCTCCTGCTAACAACCCTGCTACAAATTTGAAATCACCACATTTAGATAACCCATTAATTGCCAGATGACAAAATTCTAGACTGGTCCAAATTAAATGGAAAGTAATTGAAAGCCAAGCTACTATGAATAAGTTGGGAAATTTTGACATTCAATAGCAAATTAGAAGAAACAAAGGGAGATTCTTCTTTAATTTTTTTCTAATCATGATAATGAGCATCTTTTTCTATGCCTCAGCATCAGTTGTTTAGGGAATATAGGTTTCAGTTCCACCGGCTGAAAGCCAGAGAGCTATTGTCATGGTATTGTGTCCTGGCCTCTGTTGTGAGTTTATCAGTCTGTTTATCTCTATTTTTTCTTAAAAAATCGTCTCCCCAGAAGGTGTTTCACAGATTTATACACAATTATCACATGAATAATCCTTTGATGACCACTTTATCACATTCTAGTAGCGGGACTCTAGTTGGGAATCATAAGGATCTTGATCGATTGGAATCAGTTTCTGTCGCCAATGCCATTTAGATGATTATGATTATTTCCTGATAAATTGAGTATTGCATGAAAAATATCTCTGAAAACTTTCATAATCATAGAATACTACTCTACTATTTAGTCCATTACTAAACTCTTCTGTCATATTATCTGCTTTGTGGTTGTCAGCCATGTAATACAAAAGAATGGTAGGTGATATGATGCATGTCCATATGAACCATTAACCAGGTCTTTGTAGAATCAATTTCTAGCCTAGGGGTTCCTAATAGTATAGAATCTGAAAGCTAAATAAGACTGAATTGTAACCCTTGTCTGAACCACATAATAATGCTTAGGTAAGTCTTACTAGTCCAAATGCCAAGCTGTAGATGATGAATTTGAGATTAATAGCTAAGTGGACTGAAATCATTGCATGATTTGCAAGAAGTTAATTCCTTTTTCTTCAATATTGACATTTCAAGTACATGTATTAATGAGTGGGATACTAACCATTGTCATGCTGAACCCCGGAATATTCCTCCTGTTTAGTCAGAAGGTATATACATAGATCAGACTGCACACATGTGCAGTCTGATCTTTGTATACACCACCTGCTTGTCCGATACAAGTCAGAATTGTTTATAAATTCATTTGTCAAAAGAAATATTGACCAACAATTAAAGCTTTACAGTGCTTTCTGACCTGTGATTTTCATGTAATTCTCATTAAAGATTTTATTCGGCATGACAAGGGTTAAAATAAGAGACTGCAGAAAAAGGGGTTATAGGACATTTTAGGCATATCAGATAATCAAAATGCCTGCATTATAATACAGTCCTTTTAGAAGGCTTTAGTTTATCTTAGTCTGATTATGACTAAGGCTTTAACCCATTAAAACACAGTGGAATTTTAGACCGGTCCAAATTGAAAGGAGCTGCAGAAGACAATTTCAAGTTGATGGAATTTTAATTTTTTTGTCTTTTTGGATAGAAAACATTGTGGATAATGAAGAAATTGCTTGATCCAAGCAATTTCTTCATTTTCCACAATGTTTTCCAAAGCTTTTTTGTTGAGGGGTGTAAAAAGGAGGGATTGAGTGGGAATGGGTTAAGCTTATAGAGTCACCCTGAGAAAGAGGCAGTGGCTTAAACCGAATGATACCCTCTTTTTACACCTGGGTAGACTGTGGCTGGCTATTAAATCTCTTGCTGGTGACAGTGGAGCTCGAATCTTGATCTTTAGATCACTAGTCAAGCACTTTACCACACTGCATGCTAAAATAACCTGTTCCCACAGAGTGACACTTTTTGACGCCTCTCTAGAAAAACAATTGGGAAAACACTGTGTAAAATGAAGAAATTGCTTGTAACAAGCAATTTCTTCGTTTTACACAATGTTATCTACCCAGGAAGTTGATAAAAACTAAAATTTCATGAACTTTAAATTATCGTCTGCAACTCCTTTCAATTTGGGCCAGTCTCAATATTGTCGCATGATGATGGGTTTTTACCTTTTAGTCTCTCTTACTAAATGAATTTTACATGTCATTTGACTTGATTTCTGTAAAATAATAATAAGTTTGAAATTCTTCTCTGAAATTTCACTGACTAGATTTATGGCAAAGATGATTGAGTTTATACTGAATTCCTGAAAACCTCATTTGCTAAATCAGTACATTCAGGCCTGTGGAGCAATACAGGCACTCATGTGCCTCTAGTTACTCTGTTTGTCTGTGTATTTCCATGAGAAACATAACTATACGTTGCATAGTTCTGGAGTTTTATTCATTTTTCTGACTAATGTTCAGCAGCAAAAAAAAGTCGCTGCTGCTGCATATATCCAATTGATATATGGGAGGATAGATACAATTAAGTTGAAGTGCAGTGGACAAGAACTTTTATTTGTCTAGTTATTGTCCTTTTGCAAAAAATGTTTTTCCAAACCTTGTATTGCAAAAAATGCAATGATTTGTGGGATTCATATCCAATTATTATAGGTTTTCAGAAACACTTTCCTTCTCTTTAATTAATGTTATGTATTTTTATAAGAAATCTTGTATCATCCTTGAGAAGTATTTGAAACTATTTATGCCCACTTACTCCATTGGCCCCGCCCATTGGCTCTGTCAGGAAGTTCCGCATTGCAAAATCTGAAGCCAGTAGCATGTGAGAAAACAGTAGAATGGTTGTTTGGCAACCTAAATGTTGTAATTACAGCTTGAATAAGCTGTATTTATGATGTTTAAGTCGAAAAAACAACAAAAAAGTTTCACAAAAATGGTGGCCAATTTTGGAGTTTAAAGCATTATTCTGGGCTGAATGAATGATTTCATTGGTTGATTGATTACTTGATTGACAGTCGCAATCGGTTAATTTTATATTCAGGTGATAGGTACACAATACTGCGAGGCACATGGTTTTATGATGGAACTTGGCAGCCAGTGGAAGAGGGATATGCAAAACAGATTGAAGCAGAGTACCTCGGAAAGTTTTTGGGAAGACGGTTGGACGAGGAACCAAATCTGACAGAGAAAGGACAAAAAATAGGTAAAAACCTTTTAAAGTAAATAAAACTAGTTGACTGCTAGCCTTGTAGAGTTCAAGGGGAAATTACTACTGAAAGCACTCAGACAGTGTAATTCGAGATACCTGACAATGCTAGTCAGACATCACCATTTTGCTGATGAAAACACTGTTGTTAAACAGGATAAATTTACAGGAGTATATAGTTTGCTGAATTTTTCAGGTGATTTAGGTGTGCAAGTTTTAACCTATTCACAAACAATGGTGCTTTTGAGTGCCACATCAAGAAAAAAAGTTGGAAAACATTGTGTAAAATGAACCACAGTTTCTTCATTTTCCATAGAATTTTTTAAAGCTTTTTCGTAAGGGGGTGTCCAAAAAGCATAATTGTGTAGGAATGGGTTAAAAGTAGGTAGTGGTTTTGTTTTAGTCATTGCCAAATCCCTTCTCTTTTTTATTTCATACATTGAGATTGGTTTCTGTTTCCTGTTGATACATGTAGTTACTTTGAAAAAATTATCACTTAAACAGTTCAGGTTAAAAAGGGACAAGTCGGTCGTGAAAACTAAGATCCGAATGCACAGGCTTATTTTTGGTTATACCTCCTAGGTACCAAATAGGAGTATTATGGGTTCAGTATTACAATGATTAAGACTCAAATTTAGAGAAGATGCAAAATTAAGTTGATAGTACAACATTCAAATTTTAATATGATGAATTTTCATAGTCATTTTATTAAGGGGTAATGGGCTGGATTGTTTTGGGATGGGTGAAAGCATTTTATCTAGAATTGTACATTACAGCTTTGTTTGTAAAGCAAGGTTTTGACTCTCAAAAGCATGAAAATTTACCTTTTTGCCCCTAAGAAATTCCTTCCTGAGGTCAAAATCAAATTTACAGTAATGTATTTTATGTACTACTGAAAATAAGATTGGTTGTCTCCTTTATATATTGATAAAAGATTTATACTTTCATATTATGGAATCAACATTAATAAGAAAGTGTTTGTTGTCTCATTATCTTCAAGTTTATATTGATGATTTTTCTCGTTTTATTTTATTGACCCCTGGAGTTTCATTGTCATGAGATCATTGACTCACGACTCCAAAGCTAGCAAAAGCAATGCCTTTATACATGTAGTTGTGTATCTTTTACTAAAAAGCTTTAGAAAATATTGTTGAAAATTAATAAATTGCTTTAAATATGCCATTTCTTCATTAACCACAATGTCTTCTACCCCAAAAGGCAAAGAGTTTACAAAATTTAATCAACTAGAAATTGTGGCCGTTACATCTTTGAATTTCAATCCGTTTTAAGGTTGGTCAACCCATTCCCATACAACTTTTTGATGTCCCTCAAGAAGAAAATTTCAGAAAAATTTGTGTAAACTGAAGAAATTGCAATTTCTTTGTTAATCTCAATGTATTCTACCAAGAAATTTGAAAATAATTAAAATTTCAAGAACTTTAAATTTCACCTGCAACTCCTTTGTATTTGGACTAGTCTAAATGTTTTTTGTCTGGTAATGGGTTAACCCATTCCCCAAAGACAAAATTCTAGACTGGCCCAAATTGAAATATGTTGCAGATGACATTTCAAAGTGTGTTTCATTTGAAAATTAATGAATGAATATGGTAGACAACCTTGTATATTTCAGCCCAGTTGAGCATACGATTTAAAGAGTTTTATCTGGAATGGTACACTCCCAGGGATGCCTTTATGTTTAGTGAATCTACCTCTTCAAGGTTTTTGAGAGCTGTTGGAAGTAAACTTGGAGTTCAACATTGTGAGTAGCCCATTCCCACTAAATGTACACCCCCCCCCCAAAAAAAAGTGTAAAATGGAGAAGCAACTTCATCATTATTTGTGTAAAATGAAGAAATTGCTTGTTGCAAGCAATTTTTACATTATTCACAATGTTTTCTACCCCAAAGGTTAAAGAAATACAATATTTCATAAGCTTTAAATTGTTGTCTGCACCTCTTTTGAATTAAGATCAGTCTAAATTTTTGCTGTCTGGTTTGTACAGTTTGTAACTTGACTGTTTTGGAACAAAATGTGGAGCAATTGTCATTACCTTGGTAGCGTTTGCATTGGTGAAGGCTTTAGCGTGATAAACTTCAACCTGGATTATATCTCTGAAAGCTGTCTGATTCTCAAAATAGTTAATGCACTTAAACCTATTCATGGGAGAAGTTGTGCTGCACTTGATTCAGGCTCCTTCTCTAAGGTTAATGTCCCAGCAGAAGGTCAGATTTTGACCTTGCCTATATTTCTTGATCCTAGAGTCTTGATTGCATAATAAATTGGAATCCTCTTAATGGCAACCTGGTAATAGCGATTCACTTCTTAATTGCAACTTACATTTTGCACAAATATTACATTTGTAGAACAAAATACCTCCCTTTAATAACAACTTCTGGTTTATTTCAACAAAAGCTTTTTTTACAAATTAGTGATGCAATTAACAGGAGTCCACTGTATTTCATTCACTAGTACAACTTAGTGAGAGCATGTATTCTGTTCTGATTTGGGATGTAACATTAACCCTTTCCTGTTTTTTTTAAATTTAAGAAAGGTCCAAATTGAAAGATGTTGCAGACAACATTGAAAACTTGATGCCACTTGAATTGAGACCATCCCATCTTGTAGAAAATATTGTGGGAAAAGGAGAAAGTGCTTGTTACAAGCAATTTCTCCTTTTTCCACATGGTTTTCTAAAAAATCTCAGTGACGTAAAATACGGGGTTTCTACAGGAAAGGATTAATAGTACTTTCATATCTTATCTTGATGAGAGGAAGTGTGTTGTGCCTGATCTAGGCTCTGACTGTAAAGGTCAAGGTCACTGCAGAAGCTCTTAGGTCAAATTTAGCCTATACCTCTTGATCCTCTTGTCTAGTTCTAATGATATTTTGTATGCTTGAATAGTTTGATTGAAGCAACTTTGGTAAACTTGTTTGAGGCTTGTCTGCTAAATCAAGGTCATATCAGAAGGCCAAAGGGGAATTTATTTACCCTTTTGAAAGAGGTTGCAGATGACAATGAAAATTGGATAAAACCATCCAACTTGGTAGAAAATATTCTGGAAAAGAAGAAATGGCTTGTTATAAACAATTTCTTCTTTATCCACAATGTTTCCTCAAGTATAAAAATGACAGCAACGTAAAAATCACAGGTTTGTACAGGAAAAGGTTGATTCTTGATCCCAAATGGCCCAATTTCACTTTCACTGTCTGGCACCTGCAGCTGAGTGTTTGCAACAAAGGGTGCTTTTGTTTTGTGCGTATTACCATCATAGGTCTGCTAAAAATATTGTTCCTTGTCATATTGTGCAGACTGACCAGGGTGGAAACCTTAAGCTCTTGCCCCTTTGCATGAATGCAGAAGGGTTATTCTACTCTTCCATCCACTATGATATTGGAATAAAAGCAATCTTAGGAAATATCTGCAGTCGGTAGCACGTCAGACTCCTAATGTTCAATCATGGTATGTTATGGGTTAGATCCCAAGCACGGCACATATTCTTTCTGACAGTTGTCTCTCACCAATGGGTGGATAATCGTAAACCTAAGAGGGATAGCAGCTGGAGGCTAGGAAAGGACGTAGTGGTAGTACTGGTGCAAGAAATACCAGGAATCCATTATTAGGTGCTCCAGCCACTGCAATATGACTGAAAAATTGTTAAAAGTGGTGTTATACATACCCCATTCAAACAAACAAATGTTGAGAGTATGTGGTCAGGAAAGCATGAAATGAAAAGAACATGGTTAGTTATGAGCCTAAATGTCATAACTTCAGGTTATTCAGTGACATTGGTGTCATTAACCCTTTCCAGTACAAATCATTGATTTTATATAGCTGTTATTTTATACTTGAGAAAACATTATGGAAAAAGGAGAACTTGTAATAAGCAGTTTCTCCTATTCCCACAATATTTTTACTGCACAAGATGGTTTTGTCCACAACATCTTTCAATTTTGGCCTGTATAAAATTTTGTTGTTTTGGAATGGGTTGAACCAACTTGATGCTTAACATAAATGTCACAGTTCATAGTTCCTGTTTGGTCTGAATGGATTATTTTATTGGTCCATGGATTATTTGATTGACAACAGCTGTTTTTCAATTCAAATAAACCCATTCCCACATGAGAAAATTTAAGACTTGTCCAAATAGAGAGAAGATGCTGACTACAATTTTATGTTGATAAAATTATCGAATCAGGCAATTTCTTCTATGTCCGCAAGGTTTTCCAAAGCTTTTTTCTTGAGGGGTATAAAAGGAGGGATTGTGTGGGAAAGGGTTAAGTACCCACAACAAAGGCTTTGGATGAGATATATCTGATTTTGATTTTCGTCACCCCCTCCTACCTGAGCGTATACCACAATCCTCATTTCATGTAAATCATTTGTTTTATAGCTGGTTCCCGTATCCACAGAGGCTACTGCTATGAAGCTGTGATGGAGGACAAACCAGCAGACATTACACATCTCGTATTTGTAGTTCATGGTATTGGGCAGAAAATGGATTTTAGGCACATTGTTAGATGTACTCAGGAGTGAGTAAACTCTTTCCTGATCTCTTGGTTTCTTGAACCTCAGGTATTTTATAAAATAAAATGGTATGCAAAGAGAAGACAAATTACTTGTTACAGATGACTTTACACATCTAGTGTTGGTAGATAATAACACCCTGGCTTGTAGGAAGGTTTGATTGGAAAACAGGGGAAAAGGGTCCTTTATGACACTTTCTTTGTTTACACTCTAGAGGCTATATTTTTGGCTAAATATCCATGTATCTTTGCCAAAACAATTGTTAGGTCATAAGGATGAACCCTATTGATTATGAGATGGTTCTATATGAAAACACAGGAAAGGGACCTTAATGACAATTTCTTTGTTTACACTCTAGAGGCCATTTACACTCTAGAGGCCACAATTTCAGCGTTCAATCTAGCTTTGTATCATAGGGGGCCCAATGGGCCCATGGCCCGTGGTCAAGGGGGTTATGCGATACAAATATATAGACAAACTATTGAATTACAAGGTTTTGAATGTAACAAACCATAACAATTTGATAATAAATATATTGTTTTGAACAAAATAAATAAACTAGAGAAAGTTAGGACATTATTTCCATGACTTCATTCAGAGAAGTCTTATTGAATGTGTGATTAAAGTGTGCCATTTGGGCCCAGTCCTCATTTTGAAGGGGGTCATTTTGGATTTTAGGGGGTCATTTTAGCCATGGCCCCCTCTAGATTGAACGCTGCAATTTTGGCTCAATCTTCATGAAACTTGATGAGAATAATTATTAGATCCTAAGGTTGTATCCTATTGATCATAGGAAGGTTCTAGTAAAATTTATAGGAAAATGGGCTTAAGTGACAATTTCCTTCTGTACACTCTAGAGACCACAGTTTTGGCTAAATCTTCATGGAACTTTGTCAGAATAATTGTTAGGTCGGGAAGGTTCTAGTTGATAACACAGGAAAAGGGGCTTTAGAGATAATTTCTTTGTTTACATCCTACTGGCTCAATCATCATGAAACTGGTTACAATCATTTGGCTCCAGATGCATTATTTTAACAACAGATGTTTCAGGTGAGTGATTGAGGACCATCATGGTCATCTTGTTTTCATTTGTGATCTCTAACGGAAAAAAGAGAAATGTATTGGCACACGTTAGGTTTCACTGACTGTAGAATGATCAGAATAATAACTTAAAGCTTTTAGCTAACTCTACTGACTAGAATGGTCATGATACCCTGCTTTGTTTGTTGATTTATTTTTAGCTCACCTGAGCACAACATGCTCATGGTGAGCTTTTGTGATCATTGAATGTCTGTCGTAATGCAGCATCAACTGTTTCTTTGTTTACATTTTAGAGGCCATCAGTTGGGCTCAATCTTCATGAAACTTGGCCAGAATAATTGTTTGGTCATGAGGATGAATTCTATTTATTACGGGAGTGTTACCCTCCATTGGAAGATTCTAAGTTTACACTCTAGACTCCTTAATTTTGGCTAAATCTTCATGAAACATGGCCAGGATTATTGTTAGGTCATAAGGATGAACACTATTGAATATGGGAAGGTTACATGGAAAACACAAGAATAAAGGCCTAAAGGAAAATTTTTTGTTCACATTTTAGAGGCCACAATTTTGGCACCATCTTCATGAAACTTGGCTAAAATAATTGTTAATCCTCAAGATGAACCCTGTTGAAAATAGGAAGGTTCTACTGGAATAATTGTTAGATCACGAGGATTAACCCTACTATTGGAAGATTCTACCAGAAAACATAGGAAAAGGGACCTTAATGACAGTTTCTTTGTTTACACTTTAGAGGCCACAATTTTTGCTCAATTTTCATAAAAATGGTTATGCATTTTAATTTTTTAGTCTCAGTTGCTTTTTTACAGCAGATGATTCAGGTGAGTGATTTAAGACTAGCATGGTCCTCTTGTTACTTTTCCTTCTTTTATGAAACAACATTTTTTCTCATTCCAAATTAGCTACTTTTTTATGCACTAAAGATAGACAGTAATACAAAGTATATGTATTGCAATTAGCAATTTCTCCCTTTTTCTACCAATATGTTATTCCCTATTTGAAAATTAATTATCACCTTCCCGAAAATTGCAGCTTGTTGTGTATGAGGTAGAGAGATAGAGTGTTGGCTTCCCAATAAAGAGATGCTGAGTTTGATACTGGGGAGGGGCTATAAATCTTAGTTCTTTCATTGGCCACACATTTGGCTCCAGTACTGGTGTATTCTCTAGGGAGCGCAATGGAGAGATATTAATCTAAGTTGGAAGAACTTGTCTCCCAATCGATGTAAAATTAAAAGGTTTAAACCTATACCTTTAGTTGGAATTGCCAGCTGTATCTCTTGAAATATTGATAAAAAAGGTCAGGTAATAAATTAGATAAAGTTCTTTAGGGAAATAGATAAGAGTTTTGAGTTAAAAGAGCTTGCATGTAAAATTTGTTTGCACAGATCCAAGATCTAATGTAACTAGAAAAAAAAAATCTTCTAAAAGTGCACTCCTGTCAAAAAATGTCAAAAAATGTCAACTTTTCTTGTGACATGAAAAATAACCTCTATGCTGTAAGTTCCTTTGTTTTGCATAGGTCTTTAAAGATCTTACAAACCATCAGGTGTAAAGCTTTCAAATTTTACCCTCAGTTTTACCTTATGGCCTTCTAACAAACTATTTTCAACTTTTAAATAGACAATCAGCCCTATGTAGTGGGATCTGGATTTTACTTGGATTTTACTTGGATATAAGAAAGAATCCCTTAAAATATTTCTTCCCCTTTCATACTTTTATTCTCTGCGAAAAAAACTTAAACTTATAACTTTGCTGTATTTAGTAGGATCCCAGAAATAAATTAGTCCTTAAAGAAAATCATGATCCTCAAATTATTTTTTCCTACATTTTACGTAACACTTTACCAAGCAACAAAATTGTAGATTTGTCCCAACTGAAAGAGGTTGTAGACTACAATTAAAAGTCCATTTGAATAATAAAACCTGGTAGGATAAAATAAGTGTCAGATTGGTACAAAATATTGTGAGGAAGGAAGAAATTGTTTGTTATTAGCAATTCCTCCTTTTCTAACATATTTTCCAAGCATTATAATTTTTCAGTGCAAAAATATGTGGTCTTGTGCAGTAATTGTTTAGATGATCTATTGGAATTTTGTCATAATCTTTTCATATTAACCCATTACCAGACGGCAAAATTTTAGACTGGTCCATATTGAAAAGAGTTGCAGATAACAATTTGAAATTTATGAAATTTTATATTTTTCAACTTTCTGGATAGAAAACATTGTGTAAAATGAAGAAAATGCTTTTTACAAGCAATTTCTTCATATTACACAATGTTTTCCCCATTATTTTTCTTGAGGGGTGTCACTGTGTTGGAATGGGTTAATCATAAGGAAAAGATCATTGCTTTTTAAATGTCATCCTATATCATGTTTGATGTTAAAAAGTCTTTTTGTACATGTATTTAATCAATAACTGTCTATTTCAAATTTGAAGCATTAGTTCATTGTACCAATATAAATTCCTTTTCAATCTAGAGGTCCCTGGCTCGATCCCCGACGGCGGCACTCATCCTTTCCGACTATTTGTCTCTCACCAATGGGTCGATAATCGTAGACCTATGTGGGATAGCAGCTGGAGGCTAGGAAAGGATGTAATGGTAGTACTGGTGTGAGAAATACCAGGATTCCATTGTTAGGTGCTTCAGCCGCCGCAATATAACTAGAAGATTGTTGAATGCGGCGTAAAAATCCATTGAAACAAACAAACAAATAAATTCCTTTTCAGAATGAGAGATAGAGTATACAGTGTGAAACATAAGCTTTTCCCAGACTTTGAACATCAGTCCAATCAAAGGGCGGAGTTTCTGCCAGTGGAGTGGAGGTCTGCCCTCAAATTGGATGGAAGTAAGAGCATATAATATTGAATCAATCAGTCATATTATTGTATAAATCATCTAAAATTTCATAACCACAGCTTAACCCATTCCCACACAATCCCTCCTTTTTACGCCTCTCAAGAAAAAAGCTTGGGAAAACATCGTGGAAAATGAAGAAATTGCTTGTATCAAGCAATTTCTTCATTATCCACAATGTTTTCTTTCCAAAAAGACAAAAGAATTGAAAATTCCATCAACTTGAAATTGTTGTCTGCAACTTCTTTCAATTTAGACCAGTCTAAAATTTTGCTGTGTGGGAATGGGTTAAAGAAAACTACATCCACTTCTATACAACTTATGGAGCCACACTCACTTAAACCCATTCCCTAACGATCCTGCTTTTTTATGCCTCTAAAGGAGAAAGCTCGGGAAAATATTGTGGTAAAATGAAGAAATTACTTGTAAGTTTGTAAGTATTTTTTTCAAAGTGTTAAGTCTCATTTTATGTTTAAAAAGAGTAGTTTTATTGTGCTGAGCCCACTTGTTGTGAGCAAGACATAGTCGTTGCATTGACAGTTCAATATATGCGCTTTAGTTAAAATTTGTGGGGACCTGTCACCTTAACTTATGATTGGATTTCAAAATAAAGACACAATTTTGACACAATTGTTCCCCATCATGAGTAGACATGTCATTTTAGATATTTGTTCAAGTGGTTCCAAGGTCAAGATCAGAGCTGAAGGTCAAATCTTTGTAGTCTTGAATTGAGTTTTCCTTGGACAACCATTTTAGCTATACTCCTGTATGCATAACATTGGAAGAATGTTGTTTAACATGTGTCTGGCCATCAATCTATCTTTGTGTCCATCTGTATTTGTCAAATATTTTTACCAATGATTTTAAAATTTTGCTGTAACAAATATGTTTAACTCATTCCAACACAAACCCACTCTTTTACGCCCACCAGGAAAAAGGTTATAGAAAATGCTGTGGAAAATGAAGAAATTGCTTGTTAAAAGCAATATCATCATTATTAACAGTTTTCTACCGAAAAAGATAAAAAGATTTTTGGGATTTAATCAATTGAAAATTGTCATCAGTAACTTCTTTCTGTTTGGACAAGTCTAAAAAAAATTGAGTGTAAATGGGTTAAGGTTGATTCTCATACATTTATTTGGCATTTATGAACATCTCATAAGCATCTGCTGTCTCAAGGTTAAGGCCATTAGGTATGGTTATATTTGTTTTAACCCAGTACAAGACAACTAAGTTTCAGATTGGCTAAAATATAAGAAGTTGCAGATGATACTCTTTGTCATTGAATGCAGAAAGCATTGTGGGTGAGTGCTGGTTATCAGTATTTTCTTTCTTTCCACAATGTTTTAATTGTATTTATGTTAAAAGGCGTAAAAATGTGGGATTTAATAATAAAGTGATAAATTGCCATTTTAGCCAGTACAACACAATCCCATCTTTTTATGCTCTTCACGACAAATGCTTCAGAAAACATTAAAGAAAATGAAGAAACTGCTTGTAACTAGCATTCCTTTCATTTCCCACAATGTTTTCGAAGCAAAAGGACGAAGATATTCCGAATTTCATCAACTTGAAATTGTCATCTGCACCTTCTTTCATTTTTGACAAGTTTAAGATTCGGTCATCTGGTAATTGGTTAACACCATTAATATTCATTGTCATCTATGAGAAAATATCCCCAATGAAGATTATATTGAACTAACTCTATGGTTTTATTACCCAATTATTGTTTGATATGTTAAACCATACCAGGCAACAAAATATAGACATTTCAAAATTGACAGAATTTGCATACAACAATTTCAAGTTGATGAGATTTTTGAAAACCTTACTACTTTTTGTTTATAAACATTGTGGAAAATTGAAGAAATTGCTTGTTACAAGTGAATTCTTATTTTTCCACAATGTTTTCCCAATCATTTTTCCTGAAGGGCGTAAAAAAGAAGGATTGTGTGAAAATGGGTTAAATATATATTTGACTAGGAACAAATCAAGTTTGACTCTTGAAGAAGAGCTATTTACCATTTTCAGATGCAATCCTGTCAACCGTTTAAAAATTATTTTTGATATATTGTAGACACAGTTGAGACCTTGACTCCACAGAGAATGAGAGGTATTAGAAGCATGCTGAATGCTAGTGCAATGGATATTTTATATTATACAAGTCCACTCTATAGAACAGAGGTAGGGCCTTATTAGGCATAGAAAATATCTGTAATAAAATAGAGGTTGTAATAACATATTGATGGTGTGCTCAAAAATCTCAAAAATTTGTTTCCATAACCATATATTTAACCCTTTCCTGTTTAATCCCTGGTTTTTACGTCCCTGTGATTTTATAATTAAGAAAACATTGTAGAAAAAGAAGAAATTGCTTGTGACAAGCAATTTCTTCTTTTTCTACAATATTTTTTACCCAACGGAATATTTATTTTTCAAATTTGATCCACTTTAAATTTACGTCTGCAAAACCTTTGATTTTGGACAGGTCTAAAATTTTGAAAAACAGGAAAGGGTTAGATAATGTTGTCAGAGTTACAGATAGAGGGTTTAGATCGGATTTTGATTTAGATATTTCACCAATACTGCAATAAACCCTATGTTGAAGGTATTCATTTGAATCATCGCATCAAGACAATTCAAATTTGTCTCATCAAGACAATTCAAATGAGTACCCATAGCCCCCCCTTCCCCGTTATCTACACCTCAGGTTGTACTGACACTTGCACTGACTTGTCAGTGGGCTATGCCAACTGTCTTTCAGTTTTTTATCAGTAGAAAATTTAACTCTTTAAAGTCATTAAAAGAATGGACTAGTTGTTTATTAACCAAATACAGATGTAGAATTGGTGATAAGCTTGGAAGAAGAAGAAAATGCTAGTAACCATTTGCTCTCTTACATTTCAAATTTTTCTACCCTTTTTGATTAACCCATTACCAGGCAACAAAACTTTCGACTGGTTCAAATTCAAAGAGGTTGCAGCCAAAATTTTAGTTGCAGAAATTTCAAAAATCTTTGTTTTTTTGGGGTAGAAAACAGTGTTGATAATGAAGAAATTGCTTGTAACAAACTATTTAACAATTTATTGCTATGCCTTTTCTTTGAGGGCTGAAAGTGGGGTTGTGTGGGAATAATTTAACTCTCTCATATTGTCTTCTCTAACTTCTTTCAATTATGATCAGTCTAAATGTTGTTGGTGTAGTATTGTATTATGAACCCATTCCCACACAGTGATGCTTTTGACAAGCAATTTCTTTATTTTCCACAATTTTTTCTACCCAGGAAGTTGAAAAATCCAAAATTCTATAAATTTGTCTGCAACTCCTTTCAATTTTGATCAGTCTAAAATTGTGCCGTCTGGTAATGTATTATTAAACAAAATGCTCTATTAAACAGATTACAAGGAGTTTAGAGTTAGAATTGAATCGGCTGTATGACATGTTCTGTGAAAGACACCCATACTTTGAACCTAATGGAGGAAAAGTCTCACTTGTTGCTCATTCTTTAGGTAAGGTATCATAAATTAAGTGTGTGTATTAACCCATTACAGCACAACACCATTTTAGACTGGTCCAAACTGAAAGAAGTCTGTTAACATGTCAAAGTGCTTTCAAATTTTAAAAAAAGTGGTTTTGATGAGGGTAGGAAATATTGTGATAAAAGGAGAAATTGCTCATTTCACGAAATTTGTCTTTTTATCACAATGTTGCATACAGATTTTTTCTTCCCGGTCATCAAAATGAGGGTTTGTGTGTAAAAGGATTAAAACTTCTCTTTGAATGTCACTGATCACATGGGTATGTCCTCGGACTAGGCACTTAGAACCCCAGCTTTGTACTGCTGGTATGCAGGAAACACATGAAAAAGTAAATTTTGTTGTGGTAAAATCAATAATTCTGAAGTTGTGAGTTTGATCCTAGACAGATCAACCAGCAATATCTTTGTAACAATTCAAAAAAGTAGTCACAACATAGGATATTTTTCATTGCAAATGATTATTAAAGCCTATATGGCTCTAATAGGGGAAAGAATTCAAACAAACTGATACCTAAAATCAACTTTAAAGTAGTGGTGGGCTGATGATTGATTATTATCAATAAAGAGTTGGTTTGGGCTTCCGATTACAATAGTCGATTAAGAAATTTCGTAATCTATTAAGAAATTTTGTAATCTTTTAAGAAAATTCATAATCGATTAATCAGTTTGTAACATCTTTTTTCTGACATTTGTGACTTAGAGGCAAAACATCACAATCATGTCATGTTTTAGAATTGACTGCAGTTGCTAAATGTCAGGGGGACTCACATATGGCAAAATCTAGATTATTCACTGCTTGACATCAAGTAACAAATCATTGATACATATGTCAAGTCAACTGCCAAGATCAATGTCACTAATTTTGTCTTGTTTTACTTGATATATTGATATAAGTAGCCGGCAGTAGTGGTAATGCCATAGCATAATATACATTGAGTACTGAATTGATTTCAAAGAAACCAATTATGTAATTGATCATTAGTTGAAAACCAATAATCGATTATGGTTTGAAACTGATTGCCCACCACTACTTTAAATTTGTTTACAGACTCCTCTATCAATAATTTTGGAATAGATTGCAAGCCCGCAATGAAAAGCTTTGTTGAACAGAAAACATAAATAAATTTCTAAATTATGTTGCTGACATATTTATACTCCTTACCTATGAAGTAGAGGGGGGTTTAGAGAATAGATGTAGGTGTCTTGATACGGAAAAGTGTATCTGGCAAGGCGTAGGAATTTATCTCTGCTGAACAGATTGTTGTAAGCCCTTGTATAGCATCCGCATTTCAGAAACTTTTTGACATCAAACCCTTTCCCTTATTTCTGTGGCACATTATGTTTTTTTTATCAATCTACGAGATTTGTTGCATACCTTCGGGTAGGGAGAATAATGGCAGATGTTATTATGAACACCGTGTCATTCACCAGAGTTCAAAATTGATTGATAAAAAATCACATACTTGTGATGAAAACTTATTTTCCATAAAACTAAAAAAAAAATTCCAATAAGGTCCTTTGATTCTAGTTATAAATCTACTTTAACACATGTAAACAAAGTATGGCAAACAATTTCACATTTCTATCTTTTAATGAATAACATTATTAGGATTCTCTCTAGAAATTAAGTTTGACTTATTGTATTTTGATAGTTAATGCATTCAATGACATGTAATCCAAAAAAACATCGCAATTATCTTGTATTAAAATAGTTTCAAATTTTAACCTTCTCTACACAGTCTGTGATTTGTGTACTCAGCTGTTATGTTTACCCTTTACTTAAAATAACTGCAACTCAGTCAGAATGAACCCTTTTTATACCCCCGCATCGATCGGGGGGCATATTGTTTTACCGGTGTCCTTCTGTCCGTCTGTCTGTCTGTCTGTCTGCAAAAGTTAACCTGACAATTTTCCTATAACTTCAACCCTGATTAAGTTACAATGCTAATATTTGGTATGTAGATAGATCTCAACAAGGCGCAACTGGGGAAGGTCAATTTTCAAGGTCAAAGTCAAAATTTTAACCCTTTTCCCTAAAACTTTACTCAAAAACTTAACCTGCCATCTAAACATTTTCCTATAACTTCATCCCTAATAAAGTTACAATGTTATTACTTGGTATGTAGAAAGATCTCAACAAGGCGCAACTTGGGAAGTTAATTTTTTCAAGGTCAAGGTCAAAATCTTACCTTTTCCCTAAAACTTTACTCAAAAACTTAACCTGCCAACTTAACATTTTCCTATAACTTCATCCCTAATAAAGTTGCTATGCTAATATTTGGTATTTAGATAGGTCTCAATAAGGCGCAACTGGGAAGTTCATTCCATCAAGGTCAAGGTCAACATTTTAACCCTTTTCCCTAAATCTTTACTCAAAAACTTAACCTGCCAACAAAACATTTTCCTATAACTTCATCCCTAATCAAGTTACAATGCTAATATTCGGTATGTAGATAGGTATCAACATGTTGTAACTGGGGAAGGTCATTTCTTCAAGGTCAAGGTCAAAATTTTAACCATTTTCCCTAAATCTTTACTCTAAAACTTAACCTGCCAACCTTAATTTTCCTATAACTACATCCCTAATTGAGTTACAATGCTAATATTTGGTATGTAGATAGGTCTCAACACGATGCAACTGGGGAAGGGCATTTCTTCAAGGCCAAGGTCATAATTTAACCCTTGTCCCTAAAACAAAGAAAAAAAAACAATAAAAAATCACCTGTTTCTTAAAAATTCCTGTTTCGGGGGCATGGTGTTTCACAAACACATCTTGTTTAATCTGTTTTTTACAAGCTCTTTATCCACCTTCTATTATAAACAGGTGAAGTTGACAGACTTTAACCCATTACCACACAATCCCACTATTTGATGCATTGAATACTTTAAATGTTTAAATGGAAAACTTGTGAGAAAAGATTGAGGGCTTGTAGCAAGCAATCTCTCCTTTTACCATAATATTCTTTAATTTGTCTGGTACTTATTTTCTGTTTTAAGGATATTCTGATTTGAAATGTGGTATGCAACTTTTTTTATCAGTTTGGACCAATCTTAAAATTTTGCCTTCTGGTAATGGGTTAAATGAAATAGTAATAATAATGTTTTCTTATTTTCTGCCTCAAATTAAACTGTGATCATTCTTTTAATTCAGACCACCTATACACTCTTTGTAAATTATTGATTATTATCATTTTTGATAATAGAGAATATAATACCATGTATATACGAAATTTTCAAGAAAATAACTTCAGCATCATATTCCTTAATTCTCAAGCCCAAAAAAAGAAGACAAAAATGTTTGTTCACAGAAATAAGATCTCTGTGATAAGGACTAAAAGACAGGATAAGCAATATTCTTTATAGTAATTGCACACTATTATATTAAACAAAATATGCAGATAATTGGTTATAAAGCTATTTTAAGTTTTCCTATAGACATAGGGAATATGTGCAAAAGAATCATTATTTAACCCATTCCCACTCAGTGACGCCTTTAGACGCCCCTAGGGAAAAAAGCATTGGAAAACAATGTGGAAAATGAAGAAATTGCTTGTTACAAGCAATTTCTTCATTTTCCACATTGTTTTCTACCAAGAAAGTTGAATACATTAAAAAATTCATTAACTTTTAAATGTCATCTGCAACTTCTTTCAATTTGGGGCAGTCTAAAATTTTGCCGTCTTCAAATGGGTTAAGGCAATCCACTTCTGAAATACTCACCACTTCTCCCTATTTGGAAAACTTCTCCCAGTTCTCTGACTAGGGAGAAATCACTAAAAAAGTCTGCAGAGCCCTTAGAATTACTCTGAAAATTAACCCTATGTTGTTGGAACCTAAATTTTACTTAGAAGAGAAATGCAGAAGGAAATCATACAAAATCTTCTCCTCCTACACTGTAAGGCTTAGAGCTTTGATAGTTGGTATGCATCATTGCCTTTGGATCCTAAATCAAAATGAAAGTAAGCCCTTTGTTGGGGGATCCCAGATTTTACAAAGTAATAAAAAAGAAGTCAATCTTAAAAGGAAAATTCCCCCAATTCAATAAACTTGAATAAGTTGTAGTTAAGACATTAAGGTCCCCAAATCAACAAAAGTGTTTCACACAAATGGCAACCAATGTTGGAGTTTAGAGTTCAATTCTGGACTGAACGAATGGTTTGAATGTTGGATTGATTCTTTGATTGACAGCCCAGATTGGTCAATTGCAATAGGGTTGTAAAGGAACCTTATTTGATTTGTCACTCTAAGATATAAAAAATTAGCACTATGTTATGGGATTCTGTATTTAGAAAAGTGTAATGAGGAGAAAAAATCAAAAAACCTCTTCTCCTTCCAAACCATTAGCTTGGTGCTTTCAAAAATGCTTTTCCCTGTAATATTCCTTGTAATATTGTCTTATGGCGGTCTATCAAAATAAATCAATTTAATTTAGATTAAAATAAGAATTGTTGTAAAATCCAATGATGATAAGTGATAGAGATGGAAATCTTTAACAATCTTCTCCAACACTGTAAACCCTAGTGCAATCATACTCTGGTGAGTGATATTGGCCATTATGGTCCTATCGTATTTGTCATCTACAACTTCTTTCATTTTGGACCAATGTAAATCTTTGTCAACTTGTAATGAGTAAACCCTGTCTTCAAAGAAATTTCATGGGATCTACAGATTGATTGAAACCATTTTCGAATTTGTTTTACAGGCAGTGTGATATCATATGACATTCTAACTGGATGGAATCCTATTACATTATATGACCAATTTGTCTCAACTGTCATTGTAAGTTTTATTATAAGTTTTCTTATTTTCATCTTAATTTCTCTACTAACAAAAATGGAATTTAGCTTGCAAAGGCTGTTTTGGGACAAACTAATCTATATTGTTATTTTTGGATCTTTTTTTTTTCAAAATGGCTGCCATTTTCAAAATGACAGTCATCATAAGAAATAATAATGAACTTCTATCTTGCACACAATACGACATAATTCCATGATTTTTTTCTGGATATATTCAGTACCATTTATTTATCGATTTCATGAAACGGGATTTTAAAATGGCTGTTATCCAAAAAAATATTGTTGGAACTTATTACTCTTAACCATTTAACCTATTCCCCTAAAATGATGCTTTTTGATGCCCTAAAGCAAAAGTGCTTTGGAAAACATAGTGGAAAATGAAGAAATTGCTTGTTATCCCCCGCCGTTTCGTCGAAGGGGATATAGTAATGGTCTCCGTTCGTCATTCTGTCATTCCGTCCTTCTGTCACTAGACTTGTATGGAGCATATCTCAGAAAGTATAATTGCTATCAACTTGAAACTTCAAAGGTTGATAGATCTCATTGAGGAGAAGTGCAGTGCACAAGGACCACAACTCTTGCTTGCATAATTTTGGAGTTATTGCCCTTTGTTGTTTTAAAGACTAAAATTTTGTCCGGGGCATATCTCTGAAAGTATGATAGCTATTTACTTGAAACTTCATAGTTGGATAGATCTCGTTGAGGAGAAGTGCAGTGCACAAGAACCACAACTCTTGCTTGCATAATTTTGGAGTTATTGCCCTTTGCTGTTTTAAAGACTTAGATTTTGTCCTGAGCATGTCTCTGAAAGTATAATAGCTATTATCGAACTCATTGAGAAGAAATGCAGTGCACAAGAAGCCTAAATCTAACTGGCTTCAGTTTACTATCAAGCTTTTACTGTGGGGGATGGCCATGTCCGACATTGCTCTTGTTACAAGCAATTTCTTCATTATCCACAATGTTTTCTTCATGGAAAGAGAATGATTTTTAAAATTCCATCAACTAGAAATTGTTGTCTGCAACTTCTTTAAATTTCAATCATTCTAAAATTTTGTTGTCTGGTAATAGGTTAAGACGAATTTCACAAAATTTTACTGTGTATGCACAGTATCACACATAGATCAGGTTTATGAATTGAAAAGAACAAACTGGTTGTCATTTTCAAAATGGCCGTGATTATAGAAATTATTGGTTGGGCATATTTCTCGGACACTTTAAGTTGAACAGTCATGAAATCTGGAAGATATGTTATATATCAATAATTGATCAATATTGAAAAAAAAAAGATTAAAATGGATTCTAGTTGGCTAGTCTGACTTCCTATGGGCAACACTGATTGGCCCGTACACCATCAGATCTCTGTTATGCAGAATTCCTTTCTGTTCTCTTTTGGCATGACTGTACATGTTTATTTATTTTCCAGGAAGAGGAGAAAGAACAGGCTGCAGGATCCTCAGAGCTACTTGAAGAGTTAGATAAAGCTAAGAAAAGGTTAGAATGTATCTTTTTTTCCATCTTTCATTTTCAGCTCATTTTTTTTCCAAGAAACCAGAGGAACTGCAATAGTCTTTGAACAGTTGTTGTCCTCTTCCAAAATATTGACATTTTATATCTCTAGTGTTACTGAATGTATTTTCTTTAACTTGGAATATATGTTTTCTATCAAAAGATGCCATTCATACTATCCAAGGATACAACTCCAATTCCATTTTCACTAGAATTATGTCCCTTTTTAGACTTAGCATTTTTGTCCACTATCAAGCGCTTTACAGTCAAATGTTAGGTATCTACATGTCATACTTGAAAGATTTCCAATTTTATCACAAATATTTTTCCTTCATAGTGTTATGTAGGGATAAAGTTTAGACAAGGTATTTCATAAATTTTCAAAACATGAAGTGGGAAAATTTTTCATCTTAACAATTCTTCTTTTTAACTATTTTCTTGTCTTTGATATCTTTTTCACACATAGCTACAATTGGTTTCTCTTGCAAACAGACATCACAAATATCCATATTTTATACATTTGGGAAATCACTTTCTGATTGATGTCGCCTACTTGCATAATGTTTTGCTTTTATTGATTTTTCCTGGGATCAAATGAATTTTGTTATGGTCTATCAGCAAATAGAACCTTTCACTGGGCAAACTGATCTTAACCCTTGTGTCCCTGTGATACTTGAAAAAACAATGCTTGTAACAAGCAATTTCTCCTTTTACCACAATATTTTCTACCACAAAGGATGGTTTCATTTCGAAATGCATCCAAATTTCATTGTTGTATGCAACCTCTTTCAATTTGGACCAATTTAAAATTTCAAAAAAGGCTTAAACAAGTCCAGAATATTATAGTTGTTAGACTTGGTAAGGCTTGACTTCTACCTTGGACTCACTTAAGATCGGCTTGTTCTAAAGAAAATCTCATGGTCAATCTGTCATCTCCTTTTACTTTGAATAGGGTTACAGAATTAGAAAGCTGTCTACAAGCAGTTCGCGACAAGCAACATAAAATGTCAAGTCCTCTGAAGTTTAAGGTATTATATTCTTTAACCAATTACCAATTGAACCCCTTTTAAGCTCACCTGAGCATGATTTGCTCAAGGTGAGCCTTTGTGATCTAGCTGTGTACGTCATCCGTCGTCAATCATCTGTCTTCCTTTGTCCCTCATATGTCAACAGCTTGTGTACACTATAGAAGCCACAATTTAGCTCAAATCTTGGGAAACTTTGTCACAATGTTTGTCTTTTTTAAACCTCAGACAAGATAAATATTTGGTCATTAGTGGTGAAAAATTAGGTCACTAGGTAGAAAAAAATCTCTCTAGAAGCCACATTTATGCTTCAAATGTCTTTATATTTTGTCAGAATGTTTGTTTTCATAATATCTCAGTTAATTTTGATATTAGGTTATGTGTGGTGGAAAAGGTGGTCATTCAGTCAAGTCTTAGGAAAAACCTAGAGCACACATGTTTACCTTAAATGTCCTGATATTTGGTCAGAATTGTTTGTCTTCAGAATACATGTATCTTGGTGAAGTTTGATATTGGATCATTTTGGGGTCAAAGGGTAGGTCTTTTAGTAAAATCTTAGAAACACCTTGTGTGCACTCTAGAGCACACATTTATGCATCAAATGTCTAGATTTTTCTTCAGAATATTTGTCTACATGATATCTCTGTCTAGTTTGATAATGAGTCACATGGAGTCAAAGAGTAGGTCACTAGGTCAAATCTCAAAATACTTCATGCATCTTAGAAGCTATTTTTGAGACCCATGTTTCTCTATTTGATATTTAGGACAATTTTAATTTTGGGTTAAAACATAGAGCTACCTTTATGGCTTAAGTATCTTAAAACTTGTTATTTCTTTATGATATGTCCAAGACAGAATTTCGTTATATTCTCACCTTGAAAATTAGGTCACTTATGCTTTTTGGCCATGTGTTGCCACTGAATCACTGAATTGTTCATGTTTTGAATAAAATTAATTTGAAAAAAACATAGTGAAAAAGGAGATATTGTAGCAAGCTACAGGAACAGTTATATTTGTAACTAGCGGTTTCTCCTTTTGTCATAATATTTTCTGTCCTATTTGACACTTAGTGGCTCTCTTTATTTTTGTCTTCAACTTCTTTTAACCCATTACCAGACAGAAATTTTTTAGACGAGTCCAAATTAAAAGGAGTTGCAGATGACAATTAGAGAGTTTTGAATTCTTAGAATTTTTTTACTTTTTGGGTAGAAAACATTGTGGATAATGAAGAAATTGCTTGAAGCAAGCAATTACTTCATTTTCCACAATGTTTTCCATAGCTGTTTTTCTGGGGAGGGGTCTAAAAGCTTCATTGAGTGGGAATGGGTTAAAATGTTATTACTACAACACTCTGTCTCTGCAATAATATATTGTAACGTTAATCCCTGTTACCTGCAATTTCTACTTTTCTCACACAGTTTTCCACCATACTTCTTCAGGGTGTTCAAAAGTGGCATTGTGTGGTAATGGATTAAAAATATTTCTTTTTGTAAATAGGAATGGTGTCTTACTCAAAAATCATGTTATGAATAGCAGCCTGAAGTGTTGTATAATGTAAGTAATGGCTTATATTTTGTATTGTAGGTAGAGAACTTGTTTTGTATTGGTTCACCACTGGGTGTATTTCTTGCCTTACGAGGTGTCCGTCCACAGGGGAAGGGAACTCTAGATCACATTATCACAGAGAGTTCCTGCAAACGTCTTTTTAATGTATACCATCCTACTGATCCTGTTGTAAGTGGAACTTTATTGTAGTTGGTAAAGGAGAGAGGGCAAGTGAGCAAGAGAGAGAGAGAGAGGGGGGAGGGGAGGGAAAGAGAGAGAGAGTGTGTGGTATATTTCTCATTCACACCAAAGTTTTTGTAGTTATTTAGAGATTTTTTATCAAAGGGATGGTTATCCTAGTACTAGACGGTAGACTAGCCCAAATTGAAAGTGGTTGCAGACAACAATTTAAAGTGAAAAAAATTTTATATTGTTTCAACCATCTGGGTAGAAAACATTGTTGAAAATGAAGAAATAGCTTGTAATAAGCATTTCCTGCAATGTTTTCCTAAGATTTATTCCTCAGAGATGTCTAAATGCGTCACTGAGTGGGAATTGGTTAATGTACTTCATAGATAAATTTGTATGTAATCCGGAAAAATCATTTACAAGCTATACAGGTAAAGTTAAACCAATTCCTGCATGATAAAATTTTTGATCAGTCCAAATTCAAAGGAGTTACAGACAACAAACTTAAGTTAATGTAATCTTCAAAATCTTTGTCTTTTATGATAGAACACATTGTAGATAATGAAGAAGTTGCTTGCAACAAGCAATTTCTATTTTCTCCACAATGTCTTCCAAAGCTTTCATATTGAGGGGCGTTTAGAAGCGTCATTTTGTGGGAATGGGTTTACTGTTCTGTCCTATAGTACTTAACCTATAATATATCCCCTAAAAAAAATTTGATCATATGCTGTGTAATAATTAAACTTAGTTTTTTTTTTAAAGCAATACAGTCTTGCAAAGGCATCCATTTAACCCATTCCCACTCAGTGACACTTTTAGACGCACCCCCCAACCCCCACCCACGCCCAACAATGGTAAACATTGTGGAAAATGAAGAAATTGCGTGTTACAAGCAATTTCTTCATTTTCCACAATGTTTTTTGCCCAGAAACTTCTGATTTCCCATTCCCACGCAGTGATGCTTTTAGACACAGCCCCCCCCCCCTCCAAAAGAAAAAATTAGGTAATCATTGTGGAAAATGAAAATGAAAATGCAGTCTGGCAATGGGTTAAATTATATGAATAAAGTCAATTAAAATCGAACTTGGTCTCTGTTAAAATGTTAGTTTAAATTTTGTTACAAGGAGGCATGTTAATAGATAAGTACAATATTTTTGTAGGTGCGTTTAGAAAAAATATGCGTGTATTAGGGTTTTATGTCTACCCCTCATTATAGTGTTCTACACAACTTTTGTGGCTTTACAGGCATATAGACTAGAACCATTAGTGCTGAAACATTATTCCACTGTAAAACCAATAGAAATCTTCCGTTTTGATAATCCCAACAAAAAACCATATGTCAAGTTGAAAACAGAAGCTTTTAAAGCATTTCAGGTAAGTAACTAATTAAATTTTTACTAAACCATTCCCTCTACTTGTTTACAAGCCTGAAGAAAAGAGGTTTTAAAAGCATTATGGTAAAGAAAGAAATTGCTTGAAATTAGTTTTAGCTGGGCTGTTTTCGGAGAAAACTGGTGGTATTGCTATAGTCTTGGTGTCGTCGTTGTGCGAAAACTTTGACATTTTGTGATATCTCTGGTTCTACTAAAGACATTTTGTGATATCTCTTACCTAATAGCTGAGCGAAGGCACCTGTAGGCGGTGCTCTTCTTTGATTTTCAACAATGTTTTCTATCCAATAAGCAGAGCAAATGATTTTAAAATTTCATCAAAAACATTTACTTCCACCTTGAATTAATTGACTATTCAGTATAATGGAAATATCTTGGATTATTCTTAACCAATTACTGGACAACATAATCTTCAGCAGGTTTGAAATGATATAGTTTTGTTGACATATCATTTGAAATTTTGGTATGCCCCTTAATAAAAACAATTTGGAAACCATTGTGTACATTGAGTACATTGTAGAAAGACGAAAAATAGCTTATTTAAAAGGATCAACCTGAATTTTCTTAAGATACAGAAAGGCTTGGTTGAATAATCAGATTCTCTGGTACCGCTTGAATTGATAGTCTAAAGATGGCTCTCCTGTCTATAGAATCCCACATTTTCACACACTACAGAAATTTAACCCATTCCAACACAACAAAATTGTAGACTGGTCCAAATTGAAAGAAGCTGCAGACCACAATTTCATGTTGATGGAACTTCAAATTTTTTCGTGTATTTGGATAGAAAACATTGTGGATATTTAAAGCATTGGAAAACATTGTGGAAATTGAAGAAATTGCTTGATACAAGCTATTTCTTCATTTTCCACAATGTTTTCCAATGCTTTTTTTCATGAGGGGCGTAAAAAAGAGGGTCTGTGTGAGAATGTGTTAACAATTATTTATAATTTGGGCTGGTCTAAAATTTATTTGCTTTTGGGATGAGTCAAGGGATCAACAGAGAAACATGGAAGAAAATTCAGATTTTTCTGCTAAAGACAAATTTCCTACTTGGTCTGTCACTCATGGAGATGGCTCTCATGTACCTATAAGGATTAACTGAAAAACTGGATGACACTCAAATGTCTTGGATAACCCATTCCTGCACAAAGATGCCTTTAGACGCCCCATAGAAAAAAGCTTTGGAAAACATTGTGGATAATGAAGAAATTGCTTGTCACAAGACAAGCAATTTCTTTATTATCCACAATATTTTCTACCCCAAAAGATAAAGGTTTGTTAAATTTCTTGAACTTTTAACTGTTGTCTGTAACTCCTTTCAATTTGGACCAGTCTTAAATTTTGCCGCCTGGTAATGGGATAAAGTGTAGATTGTCAGTTGGTTACTTCTCAAAATTGTTCTCGTGTATTTTTCAGGGATCAACAGAGAAGCTTGATGAAAAGTCCGATGTTTCAGATAAAGACAGTGTAGATAGTGGGTCTGTCACTTCTAAAGATGGCTCACCTGCTAAGAAGAAAATTTCTTTTGGGAAAGGTATGCCTGGATAAGAATTTTTCTCTTTGATTTTTGTGGTTTGAATGTTAAAAGAATATTACTGATAACTTTTTTACCCCACATTGAATGAGATCTATATTTTTACTCAAAATTTTACATGAAAACATGATATTTCCTTGTTACTTCAAAACTAGCTACGTTGCATCCTCATATTTGGTATGGTTGGTATCTACTAAAGCCAAGGTCATCTGACAAGGTCAAGATTATCTGTCAAGGCTAAATCTGAAATGTTGCTTAAAGCGTATCAAATCATATTTTTGTTAAAGATATCACCTTTTCTCCAAATTAAAACTAGTTTCAGATGACAATTCTAAGTGGGAGTAAGTTTAACCCTTTCCTGTTTTGCAAAATTTTAGACCTGTCCAAGCTCAAAGATTTTGCAAACTAAAATATAAAGTGGATTTAATTTGGAAGATAACAATTCAGAAGGTAGAAAATATAGCGAAAAAGAACAAGCAATTTCTTCTTTTTCTACAATGTTTTCTCAATTATGAATCCACAGGTACATAAAAACCAGGGATTGAGCAGGGAAGGATTGAAAAACAAATATCCTTTAAGGATGGGAAACACCATTGAAAAAAATATGACAACCTAAATGTCATCTATGCCGTCTATGAAACCTGAAATATTCTGTATTCAAAAGGAGATGGTTTTATCTTAAGGTTATGGTGTTGGTTAAGGGTTGTTGTTACTAACCTACTTACTCTCTGTCTCTAATCTATCCTTTCTTAGTGAACAAACAAGTTGGTGGCTGGTTTCACAGTTTTACTAAATCTATGAGTGTGGATGATGAAACAATGAGTGCTGAACTTAAAATGTTTGATAAAATGCAGAAAGAGGCAGAGTTACTGGAGAAAACCGCAATGGTGCAGCAAGCTTCCAGTGACACAATGGACATTGATCAAACAGGTGCCCTTATTAGAATACAGTGTATATTTGCCTGACATGAGAAATTTAGAACAGGCCAAAATGGCATTTGCAGACAATACCATTGACCCAAATGATAGGTGGTGCAATGAATAATCTTCTAATGTTTTTAACCCAAACAATCCTCCTCAAGGGAAATAACATGAGAAATCATTGTGGAAAATGAAGAAATTGTGTTATATAAGCAATTTTTTATTTTCACAATGTTTTCTACCAAAAAGGCAAAGATATTTCAAACTTCACAAATTTGAAATTACTGTCTGCAACTTTTTAGCTCACCTGAGCAGGAAATGCTCAAGTGAGTTATTGTGATCACCTTATGTTCGATGTCCGACCACATCTGACATCTCCTCCAAAACCACTGGGCTAATTTGAACCAAATTTGGCAGAAATGTTCCTCAGATGGTCCCCTATAAAGGTAGCTAAAAGAATTGAAATCTGTTAAAAACTCTGCCTGCTATGGCGACAAAAGAGAAATTTTAAAATAATCTTTAAAAATCTTCCCTCTGACCCAGAAGGAGAAGAGCCTTTATATCTTGCATGAAGCATCAGTATATTGACCTTTTTCAAAATAGCTAAAATCATGAACCTCAGGTCCCTAGGGGTGGAGCCCAAAGGGGAAGGGGTTTAATAGAAATAAAGAACGATTTTAAAATGACTTCTCCTCCCAAACAAGAGGGCCAATTTGAAACAAATTTGGCAAAATGTTCCTTAGTAGGTCCCCTGTAAAGAATGTTTGAAGAATTCAAATCTGTTAAAATCTCTGCTTGCCATGGCAACACAAGTGAAATTTTAAAATAATCTTTAAAAATCTTCTCCTCCTGGCCCAGAAGGAGAAGAGCCTTAATATTTTGCATGAAGCATCAGTATATTGACCTTTTTCAAAATAGCTAAAATCATGATCCTAATGTCCCCAGGGGCGGAGCCCCAAGGGGAAGGGGTTTTAAAGAAATAAGGAAAGATTTTTAAATGACATCTCCTCCTAAACAAGAGGGCCAAAATAAACCAAATTTGGCAGAAATGTTCCTTAGTTTGTCCCCCGTAAAAAAAGCTTAAAGATTTGAAATCTGTTAAAAACTCTGGTTGCCATGGTAACAAAAGTGAAATTTTAAAATAATCTTTGAAAATCTTCTCCTCCTGACCCAGAAGGTGAAGAGCATTGATAATTAAAATCTGTTAAAAACTCTGGTTTGCCATGGCAACAAAAGTGAAATTTAAAATAATCTTTAAAAATCTTCTCCTCCTGACCCAGAAGGTAAAGAGCCTTGATATTTTGCATGAAGCATCAGTGAATTGACCTTTTTTCAAAATGGTTAAAATCATGATCCTTTAGTCCCTAGGGGCAGAGCCCCCCCCCCGGGGGGGTTATATGCATGAACATCAGTTCACTGACTTTTTTCTTATTTCTGAAATTAACCCATGGATCCAGAGGGGGGGGGGAATAGTTTTCTCCTTCTTTCACATTTGCCCTAAAGCCTCTTTCACATTTGCCCTAAAGCCTTTGAAAGCCTGAAGCCTTAGACTTTTG
This sequence comes from Fragum fragum, assembly GCA_946902895.1. Taxonomy (NCBI): domain Eukaryota; kingdom Metazoa; phylum Mollusca; class Bivalvia; order Cardiida; family Cardiidae; genus Fragum; species Fragum fragum. The sequence goes on from OX336366.1 coordinate 48,868,575, forward strand.
GATCCCCAGGTACATAGTCTATATATGTATAAAGTATGGCCCACTTGTATCATAATCCAAACCTTGACATGAAATTAGACTGTTGAAAGAAAAAGAGCCTTTATCTCAGGTGCGTGCCCCAGGGCCAATGGCATTCTTGTTTAACCCATTTCAACACAGCAAAATTTTAGACTGGTCCAAATTGAAAGAAGCTGCATACGACAATTTCAAGTTGATGGAATTTTGAATTTTTTCGTCTTTTTGGATAGAAAACATAGTGGATAATGAAAAAATTGCTTGATACAAGCAATTTCTTCATTTTCCACAATTTTTTCCAAAGCTTTTTTACTGAGGGGCGTAAAAAGGAGGGATTGAGTTGGAATGGGTTAATTTAAAACCTGTTTAATTTTTTTCTGTGTGGGGATGGGTTAAAACTTTAGTGGATATAAATGATGGATCTTGGTTTTTCTCTTACATTTTAAACTTTCATTAAATTTAAAATGAAATCGAAAAATGAAGCTTTCAAAACTCAATACATCATTTTGATTTTGATACAGTTGAGAATTACTTTCTAGAATTGTTTTAGCTTTGACAAAAAGCTCAAGATAAACAGGACTATCAAATTCAAAATTTTCTTCCAGAAGACAGAATGTGGCTGAAACTCTGATCTTGAATATTTGCGAGGTGGTATGACAAAAACGTCATCTTTGTTGAAACTGACAAAGTCTTTACAAACTCTTTACATTTAAATTTTAGAGTCATTACTTACATTACTTACATTTGTTTGAATTGTTAATATTTTGAATTTTATCTCACCTAAGCACAAAGTGGTCATGGCAAGCTTTGGTGATCATCAAATGTCTTGTGTGTGGTCTAGCATCTGTCAACAATTTCTTCAAACATTTTCTCCTTCTGAATCAGTGAGCCAATCTTGATGAAATTTGGCAGGGATGTTCCGTAGCTATAGCTCTTTCAAATTTGGTCTGATAATTGAGTTCAATTTTTAACTCTGGTTGCCATGATTAAGAAAAGTATAAAAGAAATTAGAACTTTAAAACTCTTTTTCTTTGAAACCAGAATGCAGATAGCCTTGACATTTTGTTTGTTACAAGTTTGTTTCGGATCATATTATGCCCCACCAAGTTCATCAATTTACATGGAAAGAAAGACGGAAATGGTTAAAAAAATTCTCTGAAACATTAAAGCCTAGGGCACTGATATTTTGTATTTATAATCTCCTAGTCAGCATCAACTATGTTTTTTCTATTTTGTCATATTTGAGCTTTGGCTAGTGTTCTTATCAAATTTAATTGTCACTTTTAAGATTTCCAGACCAAATCAATGACAGTCTGTTAGCAAAAATAGATACCATAAATAAAATATAAATATCCTATAAATAGAATAATTTCAAACAGTTAGGCATATACTTAGCATGTTAACCCTTTCCTGTACAAAGCCGGGATTTCATTTGGCTGTGATTTTAAACATTTTGGAAAAAGAAGAAATTGCTTGTAACAAGTAATTTCTCCTTTTTCCACAATATTTCTACCACATAGGATGGTTTCACTTCAAATTAAATCCAATTTTCATTTGTGTCAGCCACCTCTTTCAATTTGGACCAGTCTACCAGATGACAAAGTTTTAGACTAGTCAAAATTTAAAAAAGTTGCTGTAGACAATTATCATTTAAGAGATGAAGAGAATATTTTTTGTTTTCATGGAGGTATGAACCGAAAAACCTAATCACACTGTATGAATACGCGAAGGTTATAGGTTTTTTGGTTTATACCTCCATGAAAACAAAAAATACTCTCTTCATTTCTTATAATTTAATATATAATTTAATATACAAAATGGATGCGTGCTAAAATTTTGTTCATGGAGTTATGAATGATTTTTTCGACCAATCAGAACGCTTGTTTTTGATAGACGAAACTAAAAATTAAATTATTTGATGAAATTTTAAAACCCCTTTTTTTTTTAGAAAACACAGATGATAATGAATATATTGCTCTTGTAATAGTGTTACAATAATATTGTAGTAATGTTTTCAATGTCTTCATTATCTACAAGGTTTCTCTAAGCTATTTTTCTTGTTGGGAGGGGGGCAGCAGGATTGAACAGTAATATGTTAAAAAGAAACCTAAAATTGAGCATGTCTTTGGAACTGAAAATGATTAAGCTTTCATATTTTATATAAGCTTACATTAAGGTTATCATATGTGTAAAGTAAACAAACCACAACCTTTTTCTCTGGTTGATATAGTTAGAATGTTAGGCGATATATATCTCTTAGACCTTCATTCTTGCTCAAGAATCATCCCTCAAGACCCAATCACGAGTTTGCATTTCATTGTATTGGTCGCACTAAAATTACCCGCGGTACCGCAATACCTGAGGTATTGCTAAAACCCTGGTGTTGTCATGCGAAAACTTTGACATTTTTTGATATCTCTGGTTCCACTAATTGCATTCACTTGAAACTTAGCACACTTGTTCACTATCAAAAGAGCAATCTATACTATCAAGGGGGATAACTCTAGATGCATTTTGTCCACTATCCAGCACCCAACAGCCAAGCGTAGGCAACTGTAGGTAGTGCTCTTGTTTTATAAACATCAAGTTCTCCACTGCCATAGTCTAATGAATGATATTTTTGTTTCAAATAGATGCTGTTAGATAGATAAGATTTCAATTGATTATATACAAAAGGGTTAAAAAGTTAGTCCTCTGTTACAGGAAACATTAACCCATTCCCACACAAACATGATTTTTGAGGGAAAAAGCTTTAGAAACATTGCAGAAAATGAAATTGAAGCTTCATTATCCACAATGATTTCTGCCCAAAAAAGGCAAAATTTTTCAAGTTTCCTTCAACTAAGAATTATTGTCTACAACATATTTGAATTTGGACCAGTCTAAAATTTTGTTGTCTGGAAATTGGTGAACTATTTATCAATTTGTGGCTATATTTAGATTTGGAATACAGACTAGATTACCAGCTTAGAGACAACAGTGGACTTACAGGTGGCTATATCTCCATGGTGACGTCACACACTTCCTATTGGTCCAACAAAGACATTGCATGTTTTCTTCTCACTCATCTCCATCCATCTTTACAAGGATAGATTTGATTTGACATCTTCCAGTATACAGAACACTACCAGCATTGAGATAACCATACATTAGAATAACAGAATGCAGTGCTCTTATTGACTTTTCAACTTACATGCTGTAACTACAGCTTATTCAAGTTATGGTTATGAAGTTAAGCGGACAACCAATGATTTACCTTTTGTAATATGCTCCTGGCCATATAAATGAGTTTGATATGTCAGGACAAACTGCCTCGTTTGTAGTCAGTAGGCTGGCCAGTGAAATGTCAATTGTTGAATTCGAGGCAGATGGCCAGTGATCCATAATTGGTGGATCTACAGGCAGCTATATTCCCATGTTTGAATAACAAACTTCTTACGGATCTAACAAAGACATTGCCTTTTTTCTACCCCTTTTGGTGTGAGATATACCAGGAATCAATTTTTGGGTGCTCCAGCTGCTGCAATATGACTGAAAATTGTTAAAAGCGGTGTTAAATCCTATTTAAACAAAACAAAAAAAATCCAATACCAAGAAGCTTTTTGATGCTCCAAAGAAAAAAAGCTTGGAAAACATTGTTGAAAATGAAGGAATAGCTTTTTACAAACAATTTCTTCATTATCCTCAATGTTTTCTACCCTGTAAGACAGAGATTTTTTAAATTTCATCAACAAAGAATTGTCGACTGTACATTCTATTAATTTGGACCAGTCTAAAATTTTGTTGTCTGGTAATGTGTCAAAAAATAGGCTTAATGATTAGACTATCCCACATCATGCTCTGACCAAATAAACTATTACAGCATTATCAGAGTACTCCTTTTTCAATTTATTTCTTTGTATCCACTTTATTTATAGTGTTCACACATGTATTCAGGGTTTGCCAATAAAGGCAGATCATTTCATTTTTCTTCAGATCAAAGTACTACTAGTACTTCATGTAGGGATTAACCCATACCCAATCGATGAAATTTTAGACCAGTCCAAATTCAAAGAATCTGCAGACAAAAATTTCAAGTTGACTGAATTTTAATTTTTGTTCATCTTTTTGGACAGAAAACATTGTGGATAATAAAGAAATTGCTTGATACAAGCAATTTCTTCATTTTCCACAATGTTTTTTCAGAGCTTTTTTCTTGAAATGCGTAAAAAGGAGGGATTGTGTGGGAATGGGTTAAAGAACTTTTGGTGCTACAATTTTGCCAAAATCTTACATAAATCAGTTCAATTTTAATATGTACCTGATTCTACTCATTTGTTTGAAGGAATATCTTTTGATGTGAGATACAAAAGCCCTATCTTAATGAAACAATCAATTTCTTCATTATCCACAATGCTTACCAAAGCTTTTTTCTTGAGGGGTATAAAAAAGTAGGATCGTATGGGACGTCACAGAAAATAATCCTAAATGTCAAAGGGCTTCAACAAAGCTTATTAAGATTACAGAGCTTCTTAAGAAAATGATAAGTAACTCACTCTTTAAGGAGTATTTTTCTTTGCTGTAATGAATATCAAAATTCTTCCATTGTATCAATCTCTGAAATTTAGCATGTTGAGTTTCTATTTTGATTTTGATGATTGTTTTACCTTGCCAATTACATTTAACCCTCACAGTCCCCCTTTTAATGCCCCTCAAGAAAATACTTTGGGAAAACATTGTGGAAAATCAAGAAATTGCTTGTAACAAGCAATTTCTTCTTTTCCCACAATTTTTTCTACCATACAAGATGTTTTCTTTTCTGATTACACTCACTGTCCATTCTTGTCTACAGCTTTTTTCAAGTTGGACCAGTTTAAAATTTCATAGACAGGAACAGGTTAATCACCACAAATTAAACTTAGTCCAGTTTACTTTTTCTTGACTTTGTCCTTGCTCATACATTTTGCAAACTTATTGTGTTTGATCCCTCAGTCAAATTACCTTGTCTGTGGTCAGTTGGCATCTCACAAATTGTAGTTACAAGGTGATAGGGAAATGCTGTTGTAACAATGAACATTTTTTTCTGCTCTATATAGTATCTAATGTACAATTTATGAAAGCATTAATCTATTACCCGACAACAAATTTTTAGACTGGTCCGAATTGAAAGGAGCTGCAGAATTTAAAGGTGATGATACATTCTCTTTACCCTGATCTAGGGGATAACATGCATGAACAGTACCAAATATGCTGACAAATTTTATGCTGAGGAAAACATTGTGAGAAAAGATAAAAGTGCGTGTATCAAGAAGTATCCACTGTTCCCACATTTTTTCTGCTCTATATAATATGTAATTTACAATTTATGTAAAATTAATCCTTTAACCATACAACAAATTTTTTGACTGGTCTAAAGTGAAAGGAGTTGCAGACGAAAATATAAAATTCATGAAATTTTAGATTTTTTCAAATCTTTTTATCAAAAACATTGTATAACATTGTTACAGGTAATTTCTTCATTTTACACAAAGTGTTCCCATTTTTGTATTAAGGGGCATCCAAAAGCATCACTGATTGGGAATAGGTCAAAGAATGGCTTGCAGAAGATATTTCCGTAAGAGGGCCCGGTAAATTTGATATCCCCATTCCAACACAATCCATTTTTTTCACCCCTCAAGAAAAAAGCTCTTCAAGATATTCTGGAAAATAAAGAAATTCATTGTGTCAAGCTTCATTATTCTCAGTGTTTTCTTCACAACAGAGAAAGAATTCTTAAATATCAACTACTATAAATTATTGTCTGCAACTTCTTTGAACTTGGACCAGTCTAACATTTTGGTGTCTGGTAATGGGTTAATATACGATGGAAATTTTGACCAATTACTATGCTTTCTAGTATTTTGATGCTTTAAAGAAATATGGAAAACACTGTTAGTAAAGACAAAATGCTGGTAACCTCCTTGTTTCTTGTTAATATTTTCTACCTCTTATGTTTCCGATTTTTATTATTTTTCCTCGTATGACATTTAGCTTGCAACCTCTTTCAACATGAACCAGTCTAAAATTTGTTATGTTGTAATAGGATAAAACAGGGGCACTTTGGAAATCCTTAGGAGTTTGGGTAATACACCTATCCCTGCTGGATTGGCTTATGACTGGCTCATATATAGACTTATATTCCTCTGTTAACCCATTTCCATATATAAGATTTTTAGATCGGTCCAAATAAATGCATTCTCACATACTAATGCTTTTGACACCTCTCTGGAAAAAAGCTTTGAAAAACATGTGGAAAATGAAGAATTTGCATGTAAGCAATAGCTTTATTATCCATAATATTTCTACCCCAAAAGAAAAAGGATTTTTTAAAATACTGTCATCTTAAAAGTGTTGTCTCAAACTTCTCTCAGTTTGGATCAGTCTAAATCTAGTTTAGTTGATGCAAATTTAAAACTCTCAAACCATCTGGGTAAAAAGCATAGTAGGAAATAAAGAAAGGCTTATAACAAAGTGATATTGTGTTGGAATGGGTTAAGTTTTGATGAATTAATACATTCCCACACAATTCCGATTTTTCTACCCTCAAGGAAAAAGCTTCAGAAAACATTGTGTAAAATGAAGAAATTGCTTGTTTTAAGTGATTTCTTTATTACCCACAGAGTTTTCTACCCCAAAGGACACATATTTTAAAAATCCTGTCAGCTTAAAATTGTCATCTGCTACCTCTCAGTTTGGACTAGTCTAAGATTTTTTTATGTGGTAATGAGCTAAGGGCTGCATGCATATTGAGGCTGCATAATAGTGGTGGGGGTTCCTGTTAGTAGAATATCTATTACATGTGTATTTTCTTTTTTTTAAGGCTATTATGCAATTTATTTATTTTGTTACTTTTATCATTTGCTGCTCACTTATGTACATATCTGGTTTTTTTTTAAGATTTATATACTTTTTCGAAACACATCAATGTTTTCTTCTCTTGAATTTGATTTATAAGTTATCTTTCCAGTATGTACTTTCAATTTGGACCAGTCTAAAATCTAATTTGTATCCTGTAGCAGATTTATCCTTTCCCATACAATCTTTGATTTTTATGTTCCTGAGATATATTTGAGGAAACATTGTGAAAAAAGAAGACATTGCTTCTTATAAGCAATTTCTTCTTTTTCCACGAATTTTTCATTAGTTTTGAATTGAACTTACTTTATAATGTCATCTGCTACCCTTTTGAATTTTGACAGGTCTAAGACTTTGAAAAACCAGTAAAGGGTTAAAATTGCTCCCTCAGGAGAATATGTGAAAAATTGAATTCAATTTGAATTGCTTTTTATGTACCCATATCAATAAGATTAGGAAAATATTGTTTTATCATTGTCTGTCACTCTGTCTTTTGAAAAAGGAACATGAACCTTGTATTTTTCTGTTTTAAGTTTCCGGATCATATTAGGAAACAAAAGATTTCTTTCATTGATAGACATCTGCTGATGACAAGGTTGAGATCGTATAGGGCAGTGTTTGTGTTTTGCAAAGAATTTTTCCCTCCCGTGATAAACTGAGGGCATGATATTATACTTTGATCATCTGTCTGTTTTTGTACTGTTACAGAAAATTTTTAACTGTGAACCTAACCCTTGTCATGCTGAACCTGGAATATTCCTTCTTTGGTAGGAGGTATAATAGACAAAGATCAGCCTACACATAAGTGTGGTCTGATCTTAGTCTTCACCTCTTGTTTGACTCTTTCAACACATAGATTTTTATAAATTTAATTTTTGAAATAAGTTTTGACCCTTAATTAGTACTTCCAGTGCTTTCAGGCCTTTGATTTTAGTGTGCATTTAGATAAGAATTATAATCAGCATGACAAGAGTTAAGATTTTCCTAAAACTTCCTTTCTAATCAAGTTACAATATTCTTAATCAGAATGCAGGTAACTTTTTGACATTACACAACTAGTCTGGTTCATAGAGCAAATTTTTAACCCTCAGCCACAAAACTTTATTCAAGAACTTAACCCTTGTCATGCTGTATAAATTACCTTACTGAACTGCTGTCAAATCAAAGGACTGAAAGCACTGATAGAACTTGTTGTTCAAAAATCAATATTTCTTTTAGAAATCAACTTCATAAATAATTCTGATCGGAAAAGTACAAGCAGGAGGTGTAGACTAAGATCAGCCTGCACTTAAGTGCAGTCTGATCTTAGTCTTCACCTCCTGCCAAAACTGGAATATTCCGGGCTCAGCCTGACAAGGGTAAATATTTTACTAAACTTTTCATGCTATTCAAGTTACACTGTTCATGTTTGGCTAATATATGTATGTGTCCCCACTCTGTGCTAGATACTTTTTTTTTCAAATGGAAGTCAGTTTGGAAAATCTGTAAATCCACATTTTCTTGTGGGCATGAGTTCTTAGATACCATAGGGCAAGTTTTGATGAAACTTTGTAAACTTGTTAGGAACATCTGCAGTTTTGCAAGACACTTTCTTCTTCAATATGACTGCCAATATACTCCATAAATCAACATTTCTTGCTCAGACAAGTTCTCAGGTACTATAGGGTTGATTTTGATGGAACTTCACAAATCTGTTCAGAATGATGTTTTGATGTGTAAGATACTTTCTACTTTCAAAATTGTAATCATTTTCAATATTCAGAATGACCTCTTGTTGTGCAATTTACTTTTCTTGTTTCAAATGTCTATATATCAACATTTTCTTGTCCAGGCAAGATCTCGGGTACCATAGGGCTAAATTTGATGAATTTTCAGACACCTGTTTGGTATGACCTATTGTTGTGTAAGTTACTTTTCATGTTTCACAATTGACCAATCTCTTCTGTCAATCAAGGAATTAACCGACCAATCAAATAATTCATTCAGCCCTGACCTGAGCTTATCATCTCCAACATTGGCTGCCATTTTGTTTACCTTTATTGTTGGTTTGGCTACTTAAACAATGTAACAGCTTATTCAAGATGTAGTTACGGCGTTAAGATCACCAACCAACTATTCCACTTCTTTGTTAGATGCTTCTGGCCATAAATTTTGCAAAATAACACTGTTAAAAATCGATGCGGAACTTCCTGTCGGAGTAAATGGGCGGGGCCTAGGTAGTAAATGGGCTAGGCTAGTGATTGGTCAATTACAGTCTTGTGGAAACTTCACCAAACTGTTCAGTATCATCTGAGGTTATGCAGACACTGTTTGTTTTCAGCTCTACTGGCCGAAGGCCTCTAGAGCTATAGCGATGGCTTTTTTCCGTCCGTCCATCCGTCCGTCAACCGTCCGTTAAACTTTTCCTTGTTTACGCGATAAAGTCCACAATTTTCATCAGATTCTCTTCAAACTTTCACAGAATGATTGTAACATCATAAGGATCGTTCCTTTTGAAAATGGATATGATCCGTCAAGAAACACGGGAAAAGGGGCCTTATGAAAATTTAATTAAAAATTCAATCAAAAATCCTCATTTACGCGATAGAGTCCACAGTTTTCATCGGATTCTCTTCAAACTTTCTCAGAATGATTGTACCATCATAAGGATCGTTCCTTTTGAAAATGGGTATGATCTGTCAAGAAACATGGGAAAAGGGGCCTTATGAAAATTTAATTAAAAAATCCTCGTTTACGTGATAGAGTCCACAGTTCTCATCACATTCTCTTCAAACTTTCAAAAAATGATTTTACCAACATAAGAATTGTTCCTTTCGAAAATGGGTATGATCCGTCAAGAAACATGGGAAAAGGGGCCTTATGAAAATTCATTAAAAATTCAATTAAAAATCCTCGTTTACGCGATAGAGTCCACAGTTTTCATCAGAATCTCTTCAAACTTTCACAGAATGATTGTACCAACATAAGGATGCTTCCTTTCGAAATTTGGTATGATCCGTCAAGAAACATGGGAAAAGGGGCCTTATGAAAATTTAATTAAAATTCCATCAAAAATCCTCGTTTACACGATAGAGTCCACAGTTTTCATCAGATTCTCTTCAAACTTTCACAGAATGATTGTACCATCATAAAGATCGTTCCTTTCGAAATTGGGTATGAACTGTCATGATACAGGGGAAAAGGGGCCTTATGAAAATTTAATTAAAAAATTCTCGTTAACACTCTAGAGTCCACAGTTTTCATCAGATTGTATTTAAACTTTCACAGAATGATTGTACCATCATAAGGATTGTTCCTTTGGGAATTTGGTCAGATCCATCAGGACACACGGGAAAAGGGGCCTTATGAAAAATTTATCGAAAAATCTTTAAGAAATACTCTTTAACACTCTTGAGTCAATAGTTTTCATCAGATTCCCTTCAAACTTTCACAGAAAGATTGTACTATCATAAGGATTATTCCTTTCGAAATTTGATATGATCCTTCAAGAAACGCAGGAAAAAGAGGCCTTATGAAAATTTTAATGAAAAATTCTCATTGATAATCTATAGCCAACAATTTTCAACGGATTCTCTTCAAACTTTCACAGAATGATTGTACCATCATAAGGATTGTACCTTTTGGAATCGGATATGATTCCTCAAGAAACATGGGAAAAGGGGCATTATTAAAATCTAATTCAAAGATCTTTGTTAACACTCTAGAGTCCACAGTTTTCATCTGATTGACTTCAAACTTTCACAGAATGATTGTACCATCATAAGAATTGTTCCTTTCAAAATTTGGTATGATCAGTCAAGGACCACGGGAAAAAGGGGCCCGATAAAAACTGGATTGAAAAAGTCCTCATAAACACAATAGTGTCCATAGTTTTCAACAAATTCTCTTCAAACATTCCCAGAATGATTATTACATTAAATGGATTGTTCCTTTCGGAAGTAGGTTTGATCCATCAAGTTTCATGGGAAAAGGGGCCCTATGAAAATTTAATAAAAAAATTCTTAGTTAACACGTAATGGCCCTAGATTTCACCTGATTGACTTCCAACTTTCACATAATGATTGTACCATTATAAGGATTGTTCCTTTCCAATTGGGTCTGATCCATTGAGAAACATAGGAAAAGGGGCCTTAGGAAAATTCAATTAAATGAATCTTAATTAATGCTTGTAAGTCCACAGATGAGATGGGGTTGTCTTTATACCCAAACAGAATAATTATATTTTTGTAAGAAGAGTTCCCTATGGAATTGGTTCAGATCCATCAAGTAAAATGGGAAAAGGGGCTATATGAAAATTCAATTAATAAAACCCTGTTAACACAATAAAGACCACAGCTTTGATCAGATTTTTTTGAAACTTTCACAGAATGATTGAAAGGTCATAACTATCGTTCTTTTCATAACAGGGTTTGAACTGTCAAGAAGCACAGGAAAAGGGGCCTTATGAAAATTTCATTTATAAATCCTTGTAACTAAGTCCAGAGCTTTCATCCGATTTTCTTCAAACATTCACAGAATAATTGTACAATAATAATGATTGTTGATGTTTGCATTAGACCTGATCCGTCAAGTATCACAGGAAAAGGAGCATTATGAAATTTAATTTTAGAATCATTGTACCACAATAAAGTCAACAGTTTTCATCAAATTCTGTTAAAACTTTCACAGAATGATTATTACATCATGAGTATTCTTTCTTTTCAAATTAGGCATGATCTGTCCAGTATCATGGGAAAAGGGGCCTTTAGAGAATTTTATCTATAATCCTTGTAACCAAGTCAAGAGCTTTCATTGGATTTTATTCAAACCTTCACAGAATTATTGTACAATAATCACAATTGTTGATGCTGACATGAGACCTGATCCTTCAAGTATCACAGGAAAAGGAGCCTTATGAAAATTTAATTTTAAAAATTTGACACCAAGATAAAGTCTGCAGTTTTCATCAGATTCTGTTCAAACTTTCACAGAATGTTTGTACCATCATAAGGATTGTTTCTTTCCAAATTGGGCCTGATCTGTCTAGTATCATAGGAAAAGGGGCTGTATGAAAAATTATTACCAAATCCTCATAAACACAACAATGCCCTCAGTCTTTATCAGAATCTCTTCAAACTTAAATAGAATGATTGTACCATCATTTGGATTGTTCCTTTGTAAATTAGGTCTGATTGGTTAAGTGACACAAGAAAAGGGACCTAATAAAAAATTTTATTACAAAACATCATTATTACAATAAAGTCCTCAGTCTTTATCATTTTCTTCAAACTATCATTAGGATTGTTCCTTTGTACATTGGGTCTGATTTGTTAAGTTTCACGGAAAAAGGGGCCTTATGAAAATTTTGTTACAAAAATTCTTGACACAATTCAGTCCACTGTTTTCATTGATTCTCTTTAACTTTTAAAGAATGATTCTACCTTCATTAGAATTGTTCCTTTTGAAATTTGGTTTGTTCTGTAAAGTATCATGAGAAAAGGGGCCCTATGAAGATTTCACTATAAACTCATTAACACAATAAATTCCACAGATTAAACAGATTGATTGTACCATCATTCCAATTGTTGATTTTGACAGTGGATCTGACTATAGCAAGGGTCACATAAAAAGGGGCCTTAGGAAAAACTCTCTTAAATATTCTGATTAACACAATGATGTCCCTTGATTTCACCGGATTCACTTCAAAATTTCACAGAATGATGTTACAAATAATTAGATGGTTCTTTTCAGAACTGGGTACAATCCATCAAGTATCATGTAAAAAGGGGACATATGATTTTTTTTTTAAATATTCTAGTAAACATAATGAATTCCCAATATTTCATCGGATTCACTTTTAACTTTCATAGAATGATAAAACCAACAGTAAAATATCACAGGAAAAGGGGCCTTATGAGAACTTGAATTTAATATCTTTGTTAACACAATAAAGTCAACAGTTTTATTGGATTCTCTTCAAAGATGCATGGAATAATTGTGGCATTCGAAACACAGGAAAAGGGGCCTTACAGATTATCATTCAAAACATTCTTGTGTATGTGATGAAGATCACAATCATTATCAAGTTGTCTTTTAAATTTCATAGGATAATTGTCGGGTTGTAAGGAAAGTTCCTTTTGGAATGAAATTGATCCACCAGAAAATACAGGAAAAGGGGCCTTATTGATTTTCATTCAAAACAATCCTGTTTATGTGATAAAGTCCGAAATTATTGTCAGATTCTGATGATATATTCACAGAATGATTGTAGGCTCATAAGGTAACTTTCTTTTGGAAATGGAGTGGATCCGTCATGAAACATGGGAAAAGGGGCCTTGAGGATTGTTGCTTAAAATGATAAAGGGGATAAAGCCCCTTTTTTTTCTTTATGCATTCTTCTTTGAGCAATTAACTTCCTTAAATATCAGATTTCTTTAACAGAAAACTTGATAACCAGTAGAGCGTCTCAGGCCCTCATGGGCCTCTTGTTTTAGAATGGCATCTAGTTTCAGCATATCCTCCATTTTACCCTATAAATTTAATTTTCATAGGGATGAATTCTCAGTAACCATAGGGCTAGTTTTGATGAAGCTTCAGACATTTTCTTATCTGACAAATGCTGACTTATCATAGGGCTGATTTGGATGAAACTTCACTTATTTGTTCAGTATCATCACATGGCTACCATTTTACTCCATAAAATCAACTTTTTTTGTCCAGACAAGTTATCAGTTACTATAAGGCCTATTTGATGAAACTTGAGGCACTTGTTCAGTTTCATTTGTAAATGCGCAAGACATCTTTTTCAAAATGGCCACCGATTTCAAAATGACTGCCATTTTACTCTATGAATAGACATTATCTTTTCAGTATAAAAGCTCAGTAACCATTGGACTGGTTTTGAAGAAACTTCAAATAATTTTTCAATATGATCTTTTGTTGTGAAAATACTGTTCTTGATTCAAAATAGTCATCGTTTCAAAATGGCTGCCATTTTAATTCAATAATTTAACATTTTCTTGCACAGAGAAATGCAAGTAATCATTCAGCAGATTTTGATGAGCCTTCACAGACCTGTTCAGTATCATGTGAAGTTGTCCAAGTTACTTTACTTTTCAAAATGTCTTTCAGTTTCAAAATGGTAGCAATTTTACTTTGTAAATTTGCTATTTTTTGTGGGGAAGAATACTGAGTAACAATAGGACTGATTTTAATGAAATTTAATATACCTATTCAGGATCAGTATCATGTATAATTATTTCAAGCACTTTTTTTTCAGAATGGCTGCCAGTTTCAAAACAGGGGTCATTTTACTCAGTAAATCAATATTTTCTTGTAAGTATGAATTTTCAGTAAACATACAGATGATATTGATGAAACTTCACACATTTGTATCATCTTTGATTGTTCAAGTTTTTCAAAATTGCAGCCAATTTCAAAATGGCAGCCAATGTACTAAGTAAGTAGACTTTTTCTTATGTGACAAAGGTTCAGTAACCATAATATAAGCTTGTTCAGTATCATCTGAAGTAGTGCAAGACACTTTGTTTTTTGGTTTTTTTTCAAAATGGCCACTGGTTTCCCAATCGCTACCAATTTAGCAAGTAAATTAAAATTTTACTGTGAACACAAATTATCAGGTACTATACTTCCGATTTTGATAAGGCAGCTGATGTAAAGGTCAAGATAATCTGACAAGATCAAGATCATCTATCAAAGTCATACTTCTCTGGTAAAAATTCTGTTTTTTAGGGCATTAGTGTTTAACAACCACATTATGTTTTGTTAGTGCTTGTTTATTTTTTCTAATTTTTGTAACTGTTCAGTAAACTCAATTTTCATACTTTAATAAACTGTATATATATGATTTTCAGTCAAATCCACTACCAAAAGTAAACATGTGCAAACATCATACTGTTTAATTGTGTCATTGTTACTTTCTATGGGTTATAACTTTTCATTTGTGTACAGAATGATAGTTTGTGCAGATAGCAATTTATCAATTAGAGGACATTGATTAAATTGTGGTTAGAACGTTTGAAATTTTGGGGGGGTTTACTTTCGGGACAGAAAAAAATGTGGATAATGAAGAAATTGCTCGTAAGCAATTTATTCATTTTGCATAACGTTTTTTTAGACTTTTTTTCTTCTTTGGGCTGTCAAAAACATCATTGAAAGAGAATGGGTTAAAAACATAACATTTCCATGCAAATTCAAAACCCTGGAAGGTTCCTTTGTTAATATTCCAATGTATCTTCCAATGATACTTGTCTGCTAAATAAATGGTCAACATCTCTTCGTAAGTTGTCAAGGTTATATCAAAAGAGTATTAGTTTTATTTACACATCTTATTCTTGTTTGTTCTTACTGTCCCACAATAAGCCAATGAGATTTAGTTCTCTTTATGCAAACTCTTGCCATTTTCTTTTTTGAAGATTCTTTTATCACTTCAACCCATTTCAATATGTCAAAGGTTTAGACTGGTCCAAATTCAGATTTGTTGCAGCAGACAAATTTTAAAGTTCTTTGTCTTGTGGGAAATGAAGAAATTGCTTTTTAGATCAATCTCTTCATTTTCCTAAAGGTTTTGCAAGGCTTTTTTTGAGGGTTGTAAAAAAAACCTTTTGTGTTGGAAGGGGTTAAAAGAAAATATCTTCCATTTTGTTATTTTCAGAATTCTTTGACTTTGTTTAGGGGTCTTGACCCATGTTATGCTGAATGACAATTAAAATAAAAGGACTGACAGCAGTGGAAGAAATAGGTGTAGATAAATACTTCTTAAATATTGATCATAATAAATAGTTTTTCTGGCTGGAATGGTACAAGAAGGTAGTATAGATTAAGATCAGATTTCACATGTGTATAGTCTGATGTTTATCTATGCCTCCTGTCAAAACAGGAATATTCTGAATTCAGCATGACAAGAGTTGAACTTGCTTATCAAATACTCTTTAACCCATTCCCACACGACAAAAATTTAGACTGGTCCAAATTGAAAGAAGCTGCAGACAACAATTTCAAGTTGATGAAATCTGAATATTTTTCATCTTTTTGGATAGAAAACATTGTGGATAATGAAGAAATTGCTTGATACAAGCAATTTCTTCATTTTCCACAATGTTTTCTAAGGCTTTATTCTTGGGATGCGTAAAAAGGAGGGATTGAGTGGGAATGGGTTAATAACTATACATTTACAGATGTGCTTTTTCTTCCTTTCCCTACAATCTCATAATTTTCACTGCTTCTTCAGTTTGGTAAAAAGCTTTGATTATTTGGGAAGGGGATATTTTATTTCTCAGCATTATTCTCAAAAGATTGTGCAATAGACCTTGTCCCGCTAATCAAATGTTTAAACTAATAATTGATCCACTATCCAGGTAAACCTGCCTTAATGATAAAAAACAAATTTTGGATTAAACTATCTTTCTTATTCATATAAATGGAAAAAAAAAATCTTATGTCAATATCTTAACCCTTTCCTGTTTTTCAAAATTTTAGACACGTGCAAATTCAAAAGTTTTGTTGACAACAATATAAAATCGATTTTATTTGAAAAATAATCATTCAGTAGGGTAGAAAACATTGTGAAAAAAGAAGAAATTGCTTGTCACAAGCAATTTCTTCTTTTCCTACAATGTTTTATCAAGTTTAAAAACACAGGAATGCAAAAATCAGGGATCGAACAGGAAAGGGTTAATAACAATCAATTTCTTAATGTCCTTACTGTTGGAAGCTTTTGTTTGAAGGCATAGATATGAGCAGACAGTTGTTGAAAAATAACAGCATGTAGTCAGGTTTTCCTCGATAGTGGATCATTTGTATGCCAAGTATGATCAGTCTACTCAAGGTTGATGGTCAGATTGACTGCCTAAACACTTTAATCCATTACCATACTATGATGCTTTTTCACCCCCTCGAGAAATTCAATCATGGAAAACTTGGTGGGAAAAGGAGAATTTGCTTATGACACAATGTTTTCTACCCTATTTGGCTCTTATTTTCAAAATGTTAGCGCAATTTAAAGTGTTGTCTTCAACTTCTTTGAATATTGAGCTGTCTAAAATTTTTGTTGCCTGGTAAAGGGTCAATGTTTTTTTTTTTCTGTAAGTGCAATACTAAAGTAGTTTAAAAATATCTTTGTATTTTCAACTTATTCTTATATTACTGTTACCCATTAGAATTTTCTCTGCAAGATGATTCTAAAGCATAGTGCAGTGACTATTAGTAACCACAGTGTCCTGAGTCATTAGAAATGTTTCTAAAAATCTAATCATTGCACCCAATTAAGTTGTCATCTGCAACTTCTTTCAAATTGGAAAAAGTCTAAAAATTTGAAAAACAGGAAAGGGTTAAACCATTACCAATCAGCAAAATTTTGGACTGGCATAATTTCATACGAATTGCAGACAACAATAATAAGGAGATAGAATTTGAGATTTTTTTTCTCTTTATTGGTAGAAAATACAGTGGTAAAGGAAATTTTGAAAGAAATTTCTCCATTTTATACACCCGACCGGATGTCCGGTTGTCTGGCGGTGTCCACTTCTTTGTCCGGAGCATAACTCTGTCACCGTAAGTCTGATTGACTTTAAACTTGGCAGTTATATTCTTCTCATCAATACGGAGTGCGGTGCTCAATAACCATAACTCTACCTAGCCTATTTTTTGAGTTATTGCCCTTTGTTGTTTTTCATACTTGAATCTTGTCCGGAGTATATCTCTAAAAGTATTATAGCTAGGATCATGAAATTTCATGGGTGTATAGATCTCACCAAGTGGGAGTGCAGTGCAAAAGAACCATAACTCTACCTGGCCTATCTTTTGAGTTATTGCCCTTGTTGTTTTTCATACTTGAATCTTGTCCGGAGTATATCTCTAAAAGTATAATAGCTAGAATCATGAAATTTCATGGATGGATACAGCTTACCAAGTGGGAGTGCAGTGTACAAGAACCGTAACTCTACCTAGCCTATTTTTTGAGTTATTGCCCTTTGTTATTTTTCATACTTGAATCTTGTCTGAAGTATATCTCTAAAAGTATAATAGCTAGAATCATGAAATTTCATGGGTGTATAGATCTCACCAATGGGGAGTGCAGTGCACAAGAACCATAACTCTACCTGGACTATTTTTTGAGTTATTGCCCTTTGTTATTTTTCATACTTGAATCTTGTCCAGAGTATATCTCTAAAAGTATAATAGCTAGAATCATGAAATTTCATGGATGGATAGAGCTCACCAAGTGGGAGTGCAGTGTAAAAGAACCATAACTCTACCTAGCCTATTTTTTGAGTTATTGCCCTTTGTTGTTTTACATACTTGAATCTTGTCCAGAGTATATCTCTAAAAGTATAATAGCTAGAATCATGATGAAACTTCATGGATGGATAGAGCTCACCAAGTGGGAGTGCAGTGTACAAGAACCATAACTCTACCTAGCCTATTTTTTGACTTATTGTCCTTTGTTATTTTTCATACTTTGTTTGACAAAAAATATTCATTCAAAATAACCTCAGTTCAATTCAAACCCCCGGTTAATATTAAGCAGTGTGACGGGCGTATCTTGTTACAATTTGGCACCTTGTTTACATTGTTTTCCCAAACTTTTTTCTTAAAGGTTGAATAAGGGGGATTAAGTTGGAATTGGAGAATAGACTGTACTTTGTATGTATGGTAGATTGTCAAGTATTGTTGCTCAACATGTTTTATTGCACAAACCATGTGTTTACTACAGCCATTTGGAGTTACCTTTGTCTGTGTATGAGTGTAGTGTGTGCGTGTTCAATTTTTGTCTGAAGCATATCTTCTACATTTATGGATGTATTTGAAAATAACTTTGCACAGTTGTCCCCCTTGAAGAGTACATGTACTAGTGTCTTGCATAAAGTTCTTTTTGGATATTCCCATGGTCAATGTCTTGACTGAAAGTCATGTGATGAAATTTGACCTAGTGCAGACCATATCTTCTAAATTTATGGATGGTGTTCAAAATGAATTGGTACAATTGTTCCCCTTAATGAGTACTAGTATTGAACCTAAAGTTCTTTTGGATACTTTCAAGTTCAAGGTTGACAAGCACTTAAGTGGCGGCATCTGTGTCTCTGACACATTTCTGGTTTATGAAAAAGCTTATAGAAGGTCCCAAGTTAGTATCTATCATTAGCTTCTCCAAATCTAAGTCTGTCCATGTTAAATTTTCTACTTTCCCATACATCTTTTTTAGCTCACCTGAGCACAATATGCTCTTGGTGAGCTTTTGTGATCCTTGAATGTCTGTCATCCATAGTGTGGAGACCACAATTAAAGTATTTACTCTCTTGAGGCCTCAGTTTTCTTGAAATTTAGCCAAATTAGAAATGTAGCATCCTATTTTTACCCTTTCCTGGACAAACCCGGGTTTTTACGTCACTGTGATCATATACTTGAGAAAACATTGTGGAAAAAGGAGAAATTGCTTGTAACAAGCAATTTCTCCTTTTCCCACATTATTTTCTACCACATGGGATGGTCAGATTTCAAATTGCATGCATTTTTCATTGTCCTCTGCAACCTCTTTCAAATTGGACCAGTCTAAAATTTCATGAAACAGGAAAGGGTTAAAAACACAGGGCCTTGTTAACTTTTTTTCGTTTTGCTCACCTGAGCCAATGTCCTCAAAATGAGCTATTGTGACCAATGAATGTCTGTTGTCCGTCCATTCAGAAACACTTACAGATTTTTTTTTAGGTCAAGTTTGAAATAGTTAAGGCTAGGTTGAAAGCTAGATCATTATGTCAAAAAACATAATTTCACTTAAGAGGACTGAGTGAAATCAAGAATATCCTTTTGCATACTCTTGATCTCAGATCTTTTGCTCATTTATGGTACAAAGATTGGTCATGCTGGTTCAAAAAGTAGGTCACTTTAACGAATCAAAGTAAAATCAATGGAAGTCAAAGTATTGTCTACCCAAAGAGACAAAGATTTTTTTAATCTCGCAAACTTGAAATTATTGTCTGAAATTTCTCTTTATTTGGCCCAATCTAAATATTTTTCGTGTGGGAATGGGATAGGTATAGATATCAGGTTTTTCAGTTTTACTTTCCCTTTGTACAATTCTTTGCTACTAATTCTCTGATATGAACTTTCCATCCTTAAACTTGGGTGGTCATAAGGTTAGTATTAGAGTAATTTTATTTGGTTTTTAAGGGAACAAGGCTAATACTAGAAAATTCCATTACATATGAGTCTGTGATAACTATTAATGTATCATTGTTATTCTTATTTGTTTTAGTATTTGTTTTATTGTTAATATGATTAGATAAGCCAAAGTATTCTATTGTGAACCCATAAACCAAAATGAATGATCTTTTCCCTTGATGATATGAAGAATCAAGTGGGGTGCTGTTCAGGAAACCTTGTCAATGTTTTTTTTTCTGTAATGCTATGGTTAAAGTTAAAGCTTGTTCTTTTCTACTTATTTGCACATGTCTTTGTTACAATTATAACATCCCCTAGATATATATGTATAACACTGGCATTTATGTAATAAATGATTTTTTACCCTGTATAAAATTTGGATCTTGGTTAAAGTTTTGCCTTCTACATATTTTATCTCTTAAACTATTCAAACTCTACCTTTCAAACTTTGCGATATGTTGAAGTCATAAATCAAAGTATTGAGTCAAAGATTCTATTCTTTGCCAGTCTTAGTAACAGACCAGTTGCTTGCCCTGCCATCTTACTCCTTTAGCCCCAACCCATTGACTCCGACAGGAAGTCCCTTATCAATTTTAAATGTCGTTATTTTGAAAAATTTATTGCTAGTTGCATGTAACAAAACAGTAGAATAGTTGGCTGGCAACTTGAGCGCCATAACTACAGCTTAAATAAGCTGGAGTTACAAGGTTTAAACTTGACAAACCAACAAAATATCTTAACAAAATGTCGGCCAATATCAAGTTCAAAACTCATTTCTGGTTTACATGAGTGATTTCATTGGTTGACTGGTTATTTCATTGACAGGCGCAATTGGTCATTCAATAACCCTTCAGTAGATTCATTAGTGAAGGATTGCGGAAGTACAGAATCAATCAACCAATCAAACCTTTCATTAAGACAGGAAGTAAACGTTGAACTTTGACCTATATTTATGTTAAAGATTTTGTTGGTTTAGCAATTTAAACATTATAACTACAGCTTGAATAAGCTGTTGTTACAGTATTTAGGTTGCCAGCCAACCGTTTTACCATATTTTTTACATGTTACCGGTCCTAAGTTTTGTTTAATATCAAAGGTCGAGTCAGTGGATAATTCTGAAATTTTACATTTGTAATTAGATTTATTATTCAATACTCTTCCCAATACTCTTCCCAACTATTTTTCCCTTGTCATGCTGAACCTGGATATTCCTAGTTTGCAGGAGGCATAGACAAAGACCAGTCTGCACCTAAGGGCAGTCTGATCTTGGTCTACAACTCCTGTTTCTCCCCTGAAAGCCAGAAATATTTAAATAATGAATTTTCAACAGAAATATTGACTCTCAATGAGACTTTCCAGTGCTGTCAGTCCTTTGATTTTAAAGCAATTCTGTATAGGATTTTAATTCAACATGACAAGGGTTAATACTCTCATATTATTTTCATGGACATTTTCCCTTTACCTAATAAAATGTTTCTTCCCCGCTGATTTTAAGATACGTCTTGGTTTTGTGCTCATACACATAAGCATTATTATAGTGAACAATTCAAGCTTTGTTGTATTCAAATTAGATCTATATTATCTACGAATGTGGTAAAGCGGAATAGAACAAGTTACAAAAGTTTTTGTTAAAAAGTTTTTGTTAAAATGTTTTTGGTAAATGATATGAATAAAGATAATTTTCTGAATAGTTCTGAGTACTCAATTTCATTTCTTTATGGACAAGCTTTGACTGAATCTGGAAGCACTGCGTAATCTACATTTGATCAGTCTTCACAATCGGAACCCACTCGGCCATTCCCGTTAACTTTAGGAACAGAACTCGGACCTATGTTAGGCGGAGCATTATGTAACAACGGTGCATTTTGTTAGCCGGAAACATTGTAGGAAAACGTGGTAAACCCGGATGATTCAGAAGTCTCAAAATTGCTGAAAAACTTTAATCTCCTTTTGTTGTTTTATGTTCTGTCCTATTTTGCTCTGATATCAAGTTCACTTTGGAGATCAAACAGTGTTCCAATAGAACTCTATGAGAAGCATTTTGTCGCAGTTAATTTGCGTAATAACGGATGACGCCATTCTGGAAGTTTGTCACGCGAATTTTTAAAATAGTACTACGATGTACATCCGAGGATTGATTTGTAGAATTGAACGAGGAGTCTTCACTGTCTGGACTCAAAATAATTCTCCGACATTAATGAACGTCACTTCCTTGTTGTGCGGCCAGACGGTTGTAACTACAGCTTCGATAAGATTTAGTTGCAGTACTTTGGTCACCTACAAATAATGTTATTTTTTTGTGCCAAAAGATCAGCATTCTCTTGTCGTCAGGTGTCTCATACATTTTGTCCTATCTATGTCGGAGAGCCATGGCCAGCGATCCATCTATTTGTGAGATACATTGCCATGTTTGGAGGACAATGAAATTTCATTATCTAACAATGTTTAGAGTACAAGTACTTTGTGATTATCATGAATATACCTATTATGGTCCTGGCGTCCGTCTGTGCGTCCGTCGAAATCTTGTAAACACATCTCCTCCTAAATATATGGATGAATTTAGATGAATTTGAATGAAATGTTCACAGAATGTTCCTATTCACCTGAACTTGTGCATAATGTCGGAGTCTTGATTTTTTTGGCTATGTCACATAAAAAAAGGGCTTAATGCAAACTTTCTTGTTAATACGGCGACGTATTTTGTGACTATGTCTGTCTTTTTTGCCTCTGTTGTGGTTGATATGTTAGGACTGCTGCCGATGATCGCATGGCGATCGCTTTTAGGCATATGAATTTCATTCTGGGCTTGCCAAAAAAACAATAGAGCTAATGTGCCAATCAAGCCTCCGAATATTTTCAAAAAGATATTTTCTCGAGCGTCGAATTCAAGAACCCAAGCCTCATGATGCTAGCGAGGAAAAAACCTAGATTTACTGATCTTGCATTCGTTTTTCTTAGAAACGCCATGAACCTGATTCTGAAAAAGTGGCAGTCCTATTGAATAAACAAACTTCAATGGGCAGTCGAGATCGGCTGTAGACAACAATCAAATTAAATCTGGCTTACACCCGAAGGAATCTGAAAAAAAGGGTCAGACTAATTGCAACAATATACAAGTGTTGAACGCCAAACCAGTTAAATAAGGAAACATAAGCGGCTTTTATAATGTATTTACTCAATGAATACAGTTAAAGTATCGACAGCTGGTCAATCACCCGGTTTATCAGGGAGACAATTTGGAGTAATGGGTTTTCTGTAAAAGACGAAGACAATAAGCTTGAAAAGTGTGTTTCCCGTAAATGTTTATGATTTATAGTTTTCTGTTTTCCGGAGTTGCTGATCTAAGAATAACTTCATTTTGCTCACATCGATTGATCTTCGTAAGGCTCAATCTGTTTTTACAAATATAGTTGTTTTACTAAATGCGCCCAAGTATGTCATGAATCATATGATCCATTGCTTCGAGCAATTCGTCAAATACGATGCGGAAAAAATGCCGACCATACTCAGCATTTCGTTGTGCGTGTTAACTGTCGTACTTACAGCTTAAATAGAATAGAGATTATACTTCTGCACGCCGAACGACGATTCTCTGTGTAGTTGTTCAGTGACATCATAACGTCTTGGACCTTGTCTTGTCGCGGCTCCATACTGTGTTTATGAATTTCGTTCCACACCTCAATGAAAACAAAATTATTATCTTCAAATTTAACCCTTTCCAAAACGACAAAATGCCCTATTCTGGTCCAAATTCAAATAATTTGCTGTAGTTAGTGAAAAAATCATATCTTTGGGTAGAAAACATGATAATGAAAACATTGCTTGTAACAAGGAATTTCTTCATTTTCGACACAGTTCCAAGCTTTTTTTTCTTGAGGGGCGTGAAAAAGGGGCGTGAAAAGGGGGACGTGTAGTAACAGGTTAAATAATGGATCGATTGATTTGCCTCTTTTAAAGTATTTCAGTCATATCGCAGCGGCTGGAGCACTTAACCATGGGTTCCTGGTATTTCTCACACCAGTACTACCACTACACCCATTCAAAACCTCCAGCTGCTCATCCCGCTTAGGCTTACGACTATCCACCCATTCGTGGGAGACAAATGTCGGAAAGAACGAACCTGGGATCGAGCCCTGGGCCTCATGATTGATAGTCAGACGCGCTACCACTGAGATATGGCCACGGCCGGGTCAACCCTTTCCCGTACAACAAAATTTTAGACTGCTCCAATTTGGAAGAGGCTGCAGACAACAAATCAAAGTGCATTTAAATTGAAAAATAACCACTGCAAAGGGTAGAAAACATTGTAGGGAAAGAAGAAATTGCTTGTAACAAGCAATTTCTTCTTTCCCTGCAATCTTTTCCCAAATACAAAACCTATGGGTCGTGAAAACAAGTGATTGTACAGGAAAGGGTTAAAATAAGTAAATTGTTAGTGTATAACGTATAAGTGCATTCACAAATGAATATGAAAAAAATGAACTTAAGATATAGTAGAAAATATTTAAAATATCTGGTCATTGATTCGGTCTTTCCGGAATACAATCCGAGGTAATGAGTTTTCTCGGAAATTAAATCCAAAGGATTGATCATAATGAATGCGTTTTCCGTTGGTAATATTTGGTAGAGAACACTTATATCTTTCAATATGCATTTGTTTACTGATCCTTCTTCCAAAATAAAGAGAACAAGACATTACACGTTTGATCAATCATGACTGTCAATCAAAAACCAGAAATGAAATTTGATCTCCAACATTGGCCGCCATTTTTGTTTAACTTTTTTGTTGGTTTGGAGACTAAAACGTCGTAACTAGAGCTTATCCAAGCTGTAGCTACGACGTTTAAGTCGCCAACTAACTATACTACTTTTTTTTGTAACTTGCTGCTTGCAATAGATATTTTCAAAATAACGCCTTAATTAAAGTCGAAGCGGGACTTCCTGTAGGAGTCATTTGCGGGGATTACGAAGTAAGTGGGCAGGGCCAGCGATTGGTCAATTGTTGACCTGACCTGTCTTTGTGGATTACAAAATGTGGCTGTTATAACTAACCCTTGTCATGCTGTATAAAATACCGTTCTTAATTTCTGTACAATCAAAGGGCTGAAAGCACTGATAGAACTTATTGTTAAAAAATCAATATTTATTTTTAGAAATCAACTTCATAAACAACTCTGGCATAAAAAGTACAAGCAGGAGGTGAAGACTAAGATCAGCCTGCACATAAGTGCAGTCTGATCTTAGTCTACACCTCCTGCAAAAACCAGGATATTCCGGGTTCAGCATGACAAGGGCTAAGTAGTTATTGAAAACCACTTTAAAAAACAGTTCAAATGTCTTTAATAACAAAACGTTCGCTGTCGTAAAAATCCTCTTGAGTGGAGAATTTCCTGAAATATGCCCATTTTAAAAGGATATAAGTAATTGTTATGATTCCATAGATGTTTCTGCTATAATCTGCTTAGAACTGCGAAAGCCGATTAACTGTGTGGTAATTATGGTGTAAATAGAATAGATGATCATGACTTCTGACTTCTTGGGAGTCAATCATTGTAATCTGACATCTATGAAAATTGATTACTTATATGGGACTGTAAACCCAAGTTTAACCCATTCCCACACGATAAAATTTCAGACCAGTCCAAATTCAAAGAATTTGCAGATGACAATTTTAAGTTCATGAAATCTTTAAAATCTTTGTCTTTTGGGGAAGAAAACATTGTGAATAATGAAGAAAATGCTTGTAACAAGCAGTTTCTTCATTTTCCACAATGTTTTCTAAAGCTTTTATATTGAGGGGCGTTTAAAAGCGTTATTGTGTGGGAATGGATATTTGAGTTAAACTAGTCGGATGGTGATCTAATACGGATTCTGATCGTTTCTGATGCTAGTACTACCATAACATTAAATCTGAGCCCCTAGTTGATCCCTTACTCGCCTGTAGACAGATGACGCGTACCGCTATGTCAGATGGCGCAGTTGACGAGCGGGGGATCAGCTATTCTGTGTGATATAAAACCTGAGCCTATTGGACTCTGGTAAAAATGAAGTGGGAACCAGCCTAATATGCGCAACGTTTTGTGCTTCGAATTTTCTATGCCACTGATTTTGCGCAATCTTAACACAGTTGAAACTGTCGTCTGCAACTTCTTTGAATTCGCACATGTCCAAAGTTATTCCTCTTGTAATTGGTTATCATGGAGATTTGTTCGGCTTATTTAAGAATTTCCCTTCAGAAAAAAATCGTAGAATTTCAACCAAATTTCAAATCCTTTCATTAGCCCTTTCCTGTTCAATCCCTGGTTTTACCGTCCTTGTGATTTTAAAATTGAGAAAACCTTATAGAAAACAAGCAATTTCATCTTTTTTTCACAATATTTTCTACCCTACTAAATGGTTACTTTTTAACTTAAATCCATTTTAAATTTTCGTCTGAAAAACCTTTGAAATTGGACAGGTCTAAATTTTTTAAAACAGGGAAGGGATAATTAATCAGATTCCCCCATGAAAAATGGATGTTCTGAAAAACACCGCGCCTAACATTTCTCTGTACATGCATATACCTGTGCATGGCATTTCCAAACTGGGCAGCTTAGATAGTCATTCGGGATAATTCAAATGTTCGCTGATCATCTACAGAGCTTGGGGTCAGTATACGTCTATAGAGCTCATACTGAACACTGATCAAACTCTACTGATGCACAGGTTGATCTGAATCTTTACTCGGCGCACGTGTATACAGATTGGAAATGTCAAGCACTTACTCAGATTATCCCTGTGTCAGTAGATTCAGGTCGGTGGAGCGATACAAGCGTTCTAAATTTATCATTAATTGAGTTTACATTTTTCTCAAACTTTCAATTGTCGCTGCCGTCTGCAGCCTCTTAAGGTCGATCTAAAATGTTTTCATATGGTAATGATTTATCAAGTAACCTGTTATATAATGAGAGAAGAAAAAAACCAAATCTTGTCAACGCTTAGAACTGCGAAAGATCAATTTCCATTTAAATTGAAAGCAGATTACATGATTTAATATCAAACTAAAGATTAGTTGATAAGGGACGTTTCGCTATTTTAACACTTCTCATGCTGATCCAGAAATATTCTTGTTTTGGTATGAGGTATAGACAAAATCAGCCTCTACATAAGTGCATTTTGATCTAAGTCTAAAACACCTGCTTACAAAAGAACTTGTTTGGGAATTGATGAAGATGATTGATACATTAACCCATTCCAACTCAAGCCCTCCTTTTTACGCTTTCAAGAAAAAAGCTTTGTAAAACATTGTGGAAAATGAAGAAATTGCTTGTATCAAGCAATTTCTTCATTATCCACAATGTTTTCTATCCAAAAAGACTAAAGAATTCAAAATTCCATCAACTTGAAATTGTCGTCTGCAGCTTCTTTCAATTTGGACCAGTCTAAAATTTCGCTGTGTTGGAATGGGTTAATGCGATTTAGTTTTTAGGTTCATACCTAAAAGAAAACAAAAATATTTTCTTCATTTCTTATCATTTGATGTCATCAAGCAAAACAAGCAATTAGTATACTAGTTTTGAGTATTTTATATAGCTCTAAATGCGCAAGCATTCAAAATAGTTGCGTGCTCAAAATTTTGTTCGTGGAAGTATGAAAAAATATCAGACAATCGAAACACTATAATCTTGATTTGGGAAACTAAAATAAAATAATTATGTAATACATGTTTAGCGTCTATTAATTTTTGTTTGTTTGAATGGGGTTTAACGCCGCTTTTAACAATCTTTCAGTTATATCGCGGCGGCTGGAGCACCTAACAATGGATTCCTGGTATTTCTCGCACCAGCACTACCACTACACCCTTTCCTAGCCTCCAGCTGCTATCCCACATAGGCTTACGATTATCTGCCCATTGGTGGTAGACAAATGTCGGAAAGGGTATTGCCGCCGTCGGGGATCGAACCCGGGACCCTTTGAATGATAGTCCGACGCGCTACCAACTGCGCTATGACGGTGGCATTAATTTTTGTGATATCACGGGAAAGGTAGTCTACCACCTTATAGCTGCGAAAATTATGACCTCCAGGCAGTGTTCGTTACTCTTACCGAACATGGGGGAATGAACCGGAATGCAGGAGATTGCGAAATTTAGAGACCGCAGTTGTCAAACATTCTGATAAAGACTGTTAAGGGACCAATCAAGTTGGTCATTCAAGGAATCAATCGACCAAATCATTTATTCAGCCCGTAATTGAGATTTGAACTCCGACATTGGCTGATATTTATGTGACGCTTTTTTGATGGTTTGGCGAATTAAACGTCGTAACTACAGCTACAGCTTATTCAAGGTGTAGTTACGACGTTTAGGACTTTAGATTACAAGAAACGAGTGAAGAAAACAGCGCGAACTGAGCTTAGAATCAGACTTCAACACTTTTAGTAACACGCCAATGGCCATGAACTTTGCAAAATAACGCCTTCTAAAAGAGAAGTAGAATTTCCTGTCGGAGTCAGTGGGCGGGGCCAAAAGTTGATCAAATCTGATTGCCAATTGTCTAACCCCTGGTTGGCCAGTGCTAATTCCGATTTCTTTTTCGAATATTTGTGATGTTTGCGCATTGTTTAGTTCATTATAACTAGTCGGTAAGGGACCGACTTCAAATTCGAATGATGTATTGACTCATGCTACGGAACATAATGTTGTACTGGTCTAGATTGAAGGGTAACCTTTCAGTCACTTAAAAAGTCTTTGCATTTTAGGATAGAAAACATTGTGGACAATAAAAAAAAACTTGATTGTAAAATGAAATGATTTCATTGACTTTGTGGGAAAGGATTAACTAACGAATATTGTGAAAATATAGCTTAAAATCGTTTTTTATTCTTTTCTTAAGTGCATAGAGGTCTGAAGGATACCTTGTAAGAGAGCTTTTTGACAACTTTTTGGATAGAAGGGAAAGCGTTATTTTTATCCTATAAAATAGCTTCCTATTTGCGTCAATTTCAGATCTTAATCGGTTTGCGTCAAAAAGCGGGATTGTGCGCTAATGGATTAAATTAAATCAAATTAAAATTGAATTAAAATCATGGAGATTTTTGGGTCAAAGCGTGGGCCGGGATACATTGAATTAAATTTTGATTTTTTAAAAAAACAGATTATTAATGTTCATATAAATGAATTCTATTTTACCATGTGGTTTCCATTACAACACGAACAAAACAGAGATGATAGTCTGAAGCGATTCAAAAACCTATATCATAATTGACAGATCGCGTCTGACTATAAAAAAAAATCAATATATCAATGAAATATTTTAATTGCACCAGAGTGAATATTGAACTCAAACATTTTTGTTTGTTTGGCTACTCAAACATCCTACGTTCAGCTTATGAACCCATTCCCTCAAAAGCCCTCCTTTTAAGCCCCTCAAGAAAAGGCTTTGGAAAGCATCAGTGCAGTCTGATCTTAGTCTATACATCATATTTGTCTCTTCAACCCAGAGTTTTTTATAAAAATGATTTTGAATATAATTTTTTACCCTTAACTAGCGCTTCCAGTGCTTTCGGGCCTTTTGATTTAATGCTAATTTAAATAAGGTTTCTATTTAGCATGACAAGGGTTAATCACATTAAATTATTACCTCATCATCCTATTTCTTACTGTTTACAACTTTGTGGTATGAGGAAAAATTGCTATTTAAAAGCAATTTCTCCTTTTGTCACAATGCTTTCTACCTTATTTACAATTTTGGTGTACTATGAAAAGTTGTCTGCCACGTCTTCAATTTTCGGTCCAGACCAAAATTTCATTGTCGGTAAATAGGTGAAGAAAATCGTCGATCGAAACCTGATTTTCTGTTGTTCCTCTCCACATCTATGACCATTTGAAAATACTTAAACCCACTTCCAGATGACAAAAATTTAGCCCAAGTAGTAGCAGACAATATTTCAAGTAGATTAAATTTAAAACAAAAGATTTTTTTGAGGGGGGGGGGGTAAAAACATTGTGGATAGGGTAGAAATTGCTTGTAACAATTTCTTTATTTTCCACAAGGTTTTCGAAAGCCCCCCCCGGACAGTCGTCAAAAGCCAAGTCGTGTGAAGGTAGGGTAAAACCATTGATGTTATATGAATTTTTAAATGAAAAGGGGTAACTTGATTTAACGGACAAGATAAATAGAGTAAAAGAAATCAATGACCAATATAATCGTCATAAAAACAGTGAACACATTTGATCTATCAGATGTAAGACTCTGTACCGGAAAGTGCGCGCCATAATTTTGTCTGTGGTTTTAATGCAGTTCCGGTTGGAGAAGGACGGCTTTAAACATCATAGAAAAAACATAAGCTACTCGTCGGTGCGCCAGCAAAATGCCGTAACTACAGCTTTATTAAAGCTGTAGTTAAAATATTTATGCTCGCGCACCGACGTAATGTAAGTCTTTAATCAAGTATTAGCACTACGGCAAAATTAAGTAATTATCTTTGATCGAGTGCACACCAAAAACTCCATTATTTAAACCGAGAGAAATTATAAAATATTTAATAGATTTCCCCGAAACTCCACTATGATAAGTTTCAACAATAACAACAACGTACTTGTTAAAACATGTTAATTTAGAGACAGACCTCTACTGAATTGACGAATCGTTTGCCCCGCCCACTGACCTCTTACAGGAAGTTAACCCTTGTCATGCTGAACCCGGAATATAACAGTTTTGGCAGGAGGTGTAGACCAAGATCAGTCTGCACATAAGTGCAGTCTGATCTTGGTCTACATCTCCTGCTTGTTCTTCTCCTGCTAGAGTTGTTTATGATATTGATTTCTAAAAGAAATATTGATTTTTGAACCCCAACTTCTGTCAGTGCTTTCAGCTCTTTGATTATTTACAGCAATTCAGTAAGGTTATTTATACAGCATGACAAGGGTTAAAATGCACCAATAAAAGGCGTGGTCAATAAGTCTTGATCGAAAGCAGAGTTACGTCCACTGCATTCTTACACTGAATACCTTAAACCTATCATCTGTTTATTTATGAGATTCAAGCACTCTTATTTTTTGTATGATTGACATTTTTAATGCTTCGAATTTGTATTATTCGAAATGACAGATCGCCGAAGTCAATAAAAATTAGAAGGCCTGTCATGTCATTCATTTGGACCAAAACTAAACTTTAATCTCCGAAATTTACATCAAGCTTTTTGGACAATTTGAAGACTTCACGTTGTAATTTCAGCTTGTTCGAGCTGTTATCACGACGTTTCGCCACCAACAAACCGTTGCACTTTTTATTTACATGTAACTGGCCATATATTTTGCATCAGAATGCCGTTTAATATCTAAGACGAACTTCCTGACGCAGGTTAGTCCGGGACATGACCAGCGTTCAAACAAATCTCCAATCGCTAGCTCCGCCCACTGACTACCTAGGCTCCGCCCATTAACTCCGACAGGAAGTTACGCTTCGATTTTTAACAGCGTTAAACAGCACCAAATATATAGCCAGGAACATGTAACAAGAAAGTAACATGGTTGGTTTTTTACCAAAACGTCATAACTGCAGCTTGAATAAGCTGTAGTTACGACGTTTAAGTCGCCAAACAAACAATAAAGTTAAACAAAACTGACAGCCTAAGTCGGAGTTGATAAGTTCAGGTCCGGGCTGAAAAATTTATTTGATTGGTCGGTTTATTCCTTGATTGACACGCGAATGGTCAATTGAAAGTCGAATCTGACCCTAATAAAACAACCAAGCCTATGTTAAGTGAGGAAGGATTCATTCACTGTTAACAGATTGTTGAAATGTTGTTCTATTAGTATATCACCTTGTTACATCTTGTGTAAATTTCTCCAACAGCGTTTCTGGCAGAATTGGTTTAGCATCATAAAGGTGGAATTTAAAACTTGGTTCAGTGCAGTTATTTTAACCCATTACCATACGGCGAAATTTTAGACTCGTCAAAATTTAAAGGAGTTGCAGACGACAATTTAATGTAAATGAAATGTTAGATTTTTTCAATTTTCTGTGTAGAAAAAACATTGTGTAAAATAAAGAAATTGCTTGTTACAAGCAATTTCTTCATTTAACACAATATTTTTCCGTTTGTTTTTCTTGAGGGGCGTAAAAAAGTGTCACGGTGTGGGAATGGGTTAGTATGAAGATTATGTGTGAATATCAATGGAATTGGATTTTACAAGGAAGAAACTTATAGGTACATCGTTTAATCCACTACTAGACTTAAACATTTTAGACTGGTGCAAACTGAAAGAAGTTACAGATGAAAATTTCAAGTTCTTGAAATATAGGTATGGGCGTGCTCTTTTGTAGAAAAGAGAAAGACTGTGGAAAATGAAGAAATTGCTTCTTATAAGCAATTTACTCCGTTCTACAGTAATGACCCAAGTGTTTTACAAAGCTTTTTTTCTTTTGGAGATTGTGTGGGAATTGGTCAAATCGACAGGTATATCTTTAACGACATCGATATCAAATGCTTATAAGATGATAAAGCACATCATATTTTAAATATGGGCAAATCCGGTTAAAAAGATGTAAATGCGATTAATTCCTAATTAATCGTTCAAATTCTTGTCGAAATTCATGTATTTTTACTTCATTTATCTGTTTAAATATAATTAATATATGATGAAGGTTCAAAGTTGAAGACACCTGGCAGAGCAATTATATTGTCAGAGAGAGATACGCAAAAAGCGATCTTCCAGGACATTTGCCATTGTAAAATCATAAACTCCACTAGAGAAATATTTTAAAAAGACACAGGATTCTGCAGAGGTCATATAAGAAATGAATAACACATCGTGGGGTATATTGAACATTCTAGAGCAAAAAGAATCGACCCTGGTCAGTCTGCGGTCCTATTATGCCTGACGGGACACATTTTTTTTTCGTGCGTGTACATATTGATGGGTTACTTGCCCCCGCCTCTTTATTTCAACAGGAAGTCCCAATTCAATATTGAACGGCGGTAATTTACAAATTTATGGCAAGTACCATGGTACAATAAAGTAAAATAAAATGGTTGGCGACCTAAACGTCGTAACTATAGCATGGCGGCCAAGGTCGGAGTTCAAAGTCCCCTCCCCTTATTTGATTAGTCGATTGATGGATTAATTGACGGGCGCGATCCGTCAATTAGACCTAGACTTCAGTGAATTATCGCCAGTTAATATTTCCAATTTGCTACGTTTAAACCTATTCCCACAAATTTCACGCTTTTTGACGGCTCACCACCCTCCCACCCCCATCCCTTTCGAAAGCTTTGGAAAAAGTTGTGGTCAGTGAAGACAATCCACAATGTTTTCTACACACAAGTAAAATAATTCCGACATTTCGTCAACTTAAATTTGTCGTCCGCAACATCTTTGAATTTTGATGAGCCTAAAATTTGGTCGTCTGGAAATGGGTTAAATGCTTGTCGCCTGATATAGCATCTGGTAATCATTTTCTAGTAGTTCACCAGAATTCAAATGATGCATATTGGAGATCATCCGAATTCCTTGCATTGTCAGTAACCATGTAATCAGGTAATTCAATTAAAGACCGCCACTTGAAAAAAGGTCCACAGGGGACTTACGAAAAGTGTCAACCATTATCAGCTCGGACTGCTTGTACGGGCTGACAAGGGTCGGGAATTGTGAATGTTTTAATATGTTTAAAAACATTCAGATTATAGAAATGCAGATGAACTTTATGATACATGACTAATCAGGCAAAGTCGGCAAGTTCCTTTTTGCATGACACGTCATACAGAATCCGAACTCTTATTGACGGATGGTCACGGTCCTATAGAACTGTCCAATCGCTGGCACCGCCCACTTACTCCTTTTGCCACGCCCATCGACTCCGACCGGAAGTCCCGCTTCGATTTTTCACGGCGTTATATTGCAAAATTTATGACAAGTAACATATGACAAGACGGTAGAATAGTTGGTTGGCGGCCTAAACGTCGTAACTACAGCTTGAAAAAGCTGTAGTTACGACGTTTAAGTTGTCAAATCGGCGAATGACGGAGTTCAAATCTTAATTCGGGACAGAATGAATGGTTTGATTGGTCGATGTATTCCTTGACTGACAGTCGCGATTGGTCAATTAGACTGACTAGTCAAACATTTTATTAAATCGGGAGTGAACTTTGAACTCCAACATTCATGTTAAGCATTTCTGTTAGTTTGGCAACTTAAACGCCGTTACTACATCCTATTGTTTCTGTACCTCAAGCTTCAGTCACGAAATTTAGGTAGCCAACTAAGCATTTCCTTTTGATACAACCCTGGCCGTATATTTGAAAATCAACGTCGTTTAACACTTTCCATGCTGAACCCGGAATATTCCGGTTTGATAGGAGGTGTAGACCAAGATCAGTCTGCACATAAGTGCAGTCTGATCTTGGTCTACACCTCCTGTCTATACTTTTCCTGCCAGTGCTGTTTATGAAATAAAAGAAATACTAATTTTTGAACAAGTTCTATCGATGCTTTCAGCCCTTTGATTTTACAGCAATTCAGTAAGGTAAATTATTCACCATGACAAGGGTAATTATCTCAGTCGATTGGCCACGAGGTCAGTGGGCGCGGTCAGCGATCGGTCAGCTGACCTGTGTTGAATCCCACATCTCTTCAACTTTTTTCCATTTTTCGTGTGAAGGGACAGATGCTATAAACCAGCGTCTATTATCGTCTTGGCAGCATTTGAAATGAAAAAAGGGAGAAGATATACCTAGCAGTTTGCTGTGATATCATTTATTTGACACTTGAATTGCAAAGATGTACAGACAGCTTTTTCGAGATTACATTTTCGTGATTATATGTAAATAGGATTTTCTTGTTAGGCTATGATGTAGATCTCAGATTATATGATTTAACCTTTTCCTGTTCAATCCCTGGTTGTTACGTCCCTGTAATTCTTAATTGACAAAACATTGTAGAAAAAGAAGAAATTGCTTATAACAAGCAATTTCTTCTTTTTCCACAATATTTTCTCCTCTACCGAATGGCCATTTTTCAAATCAAATCCATTTTCAATTTTCGTCTGTAAAGCCTTTGAATTTGGACAGGTCTAACATTTTGCAAATAGGAAAGGTTTAAAGTTCTTTGATTATAATGCAGCGAAATAAACTTTTTACCAGACGACAACAATGTTTTATTAAGACTAGGCTTAAAGAATGAAGTTGAGGACCATAATAAATCATTTTTTTCTAGAAGACTTAATTTTTGCATACGGCAATTTTAGGTTTATGATATTATTTTATTTCAAAAGTCTTTGACTACTATGATAGAAAGCATTGTGGATGGTAAAGAAATTGCTCGTTTTTATTCTTTGGGGAGAGTGGGTGCGTTCGAAAGCGGGATTTTGGTGGAATTGGTTTATAATGAAAAAACATGCAAAATGAAATTGAAAGAGTATAAAAATTTCGTTAGAAAAGAAGGACGACGCTATTACGAAGAATTACGCAATACATACTTTTTAGTAGATTGCGGGTAAACCATTACACGTTACAGTTACTGTCTTATTTCCCCACAATTAAAGATGGTGTGACCCCTTACTTGTAAGAAAATATCTGATAGTTCCAATACTGCGGTCTACCAGTATTTCAGTCATATCGCGGCGGCTGGGGCACCTAATCATGGATTCCTGGTATTTCTCACACCAGTACTACCACTACATCCTGTTCTAGCCTTCAGCTACTCATCTCACTTAAGCTTGCCATTATCCACCCATTGGTGGGAGACAAATGTCGGAAAAGACATTTTCCGCTACCGGAGATCGAATCCTTGACCACATGATTGAGAGTCCGAGCGCTAACTACTTTGCTGTGACCGCGGCCACTACTAATCTGTGCTGTCGTAACCTGAAAATTTGTGTCAACCGAATTGTTCGCGACAGATATCGAGTTTATGGAACAACTCCTCTTAGTTATTGAAATAAACCTTTCCTGTAATCGTTGAACGTTCCCAATTGACCAATCGCTGGCACCGCTAACTTACTACTTTGGCCCCATCAATTGACTCCGACAAGAAGTTCGGCTTCGATTTTAAAATGAATTATTGCAAAATTTAACGCCAAAAGCATGTAACAAAAAATAGTATGGTTGGTTGGCGACATGAAGGTCGTAACTACAGCTTGAATAAGCTGTAGTTACGACGTTAAAATAACAAAAACCAACAAAATGTTTCACAAAAACGGCGGCCAATGTCGGAGTTAAAAGCTTAATTCCTGGCTGAATCAATGGTTTGATTGTTCGATGGAGTATTTAACTTTTGTTCAGACACTGTCTGATTAAAACAAAACACCTTGTCTATTTTCAGAGTGTAATTCATCTTTACGCGCGAGCTTCGTTCGAAATTGAATTCGAAAATATATACATGTATGTCAAAATTACAAAGAACATGAACACGCATTCGCAATGATTTAATCTCCCTTGTCCGAAATAAACATGTCCGATTTGTATTAACCATTTCCTTGACTAATTAACGAATTACCGCTTTAACCCATTCCCACACAATGACGCCTTTTGACGCCCCACAATAAAAACAATTTGGAAATGAATAAATTGCTCGCTTTTTGGGGTCGTTAAGGTGACTTCGTTGGAATGTCCGATTAAAGACCGTTGTTTCTATAATTTTACGAAAGATTTTAGCCATGATTATGCTTAAATTACAGACTTAAAGGAGAAGATTTAGTCTTTATTCAAAGAAGTCGCAGACGACTCAAAGTAACAAGAATGCTATCTTTACAATGCACGCCGCCACATAACTACAATTTAACATCTACCTATTGCGATGTGGATGTTAAGATTTTCTAATAAATATTCTGGAGTAATTTAACATACATTTGCTCAGAAAATGTAACTATAGTGTTGCCTTCACAAGACGTTTTCCATCACGTCCCCCTTTTCTTAGAAAAGACAGGACATTATGAAAAAACTACCAAAATACAACATAATGACAAAATCAATGTTCTGTGAAATTTTTCTAAAAAGATCTAAATAGATATAGTCAAACATTCATTTGAAAAAAAATATTCCATTTATACCTCTTCTCTCTACTTTCTCTTTTTCGACAACAAATTTAATTCAGCACGTTAACATGCGGAATCGTGTGGGATTACTTACCAGATTCTCTTATCTTATGGAATATTTTGGGTTAACGCAAATGATCTGCAAATTGATATTGATGGCCGAAATATATGGTACAGTTTCCGACTAGAGCAAATATCAAAGGTCTGGTTCAAATTATATTTGTGGGCGTTTAACTAACCATGAAGATCTCATTCCCCCATTATGACACAGTGATTTTTCTTCGTTCACTAGCAATAACGGCCGTCTCGGCTGCCCCAAACGAGCATCAAGTGACCCTAAATTTCTTAAAATTTCTTTTTATGTAGGTAGGGGGAAAATTAACCACATACAGGTCATTTAGGATGGACAATTACAAAATATAGCCAATGGTAGAGTATGGTGGTCATTTTAACACTCGGAGAATTTTCAATAGCAACAACAACAATAAATAAATACTCTCGTTAAGCCTATGCAAGCTAACTAGGATCGTACTACCCACGTGAACCTTATGAAAGTGGTGGGTCATTAATCGTCAGTGGGCAAAACGCAATAGCTACAGCTTCTCCAGGAGACATTGCAGTCTCCCGTCGACGATATATTCAAAATATAGTGTTTAAAATGAAGATTCTGTGGTATACTACACGCATACTTTTTATCACGAAAGTCCCAACAAAAGCAATCATCTTTGTCAAGATTCTTAATTGAATGTCAAATTCATTATCTAAGCTGTAACTGCGAGGTTTTGATTATTAGCAATGAGGATATATCGTTATATCAAGATAACGTGAACGGTTGAATCTTATCAAGATAAAGTGAACGATTGAATATTTACTGCCATATGTTATTTATTTCGAATAATCTATTTAAAAATGGCTTTTATAAGCAAAATCTATAACCATTGATGGGCGATTAAATGACGTAACTACAGCATTATGCAAGCCTACCAACGACATACACCGTTTGGAGGTTAATAAAAGAGATAGAGGTCTGCTGTAGTTTTTACCTCGCTGTGTTTCTTATATAGACTTCTTTTAGATGATAGTCAAAAAAGTTTTCAATTGTAACTCATTCCAATTCGAATTTTTGACGGCACCAAGAATAAAAACTTTGGAAAACATTGTGGAAAATGAAAAAAATACTTGCTACACGCATTTTCACACAAAGTTTTCTACCCCAAATGACATAGATTTTTTTTAAAAGAATCGTCGTCTTTACAGCTTCTTTTAATTTGGACTAGTTTTAACCCATTCCAACTCAATCCCTCCTTTTTACGCCCCAGAAGAAAAAAGCATTGGAAAACATTGTGGACAATGAAGAAATTGCTTGTAACAAGCAATTTCTTCATTATCCACAATGTTTTCTATCCCAAAAAAAGAAAAAAAATAAAATTCCATCAACTTGAAATTGTCGTCTGCAGCTTCTTTCAATTTGGACCAGTCTAAAATTTTCTTGCGTTGGAATGGGTTAAATGGTGTCGTCTGGTAATCAATGAAACAACTTTAATTTAAAATATCGATTTTGCTTTGTAAATGAGGGGAGAACTGATTCATTGATTGACTTTTCAATGAGTTAACATTGCCAGACATCTATATTCTAGACTAGTCCAAATTCAAAGATGTTGAAGACGACAATTTTTAAGTTTGTGTAATTCAAAATCTTTGTCCTTTTGGTACAAAAAATGCGGGGAAGAAGAACTTGATTAACCCATAACCAGGCGATAAAATTTAAGACTGGCTGAAATTGAAGGGAGTTGTAGACGACAATTTTTAGTTGATGAATTTTTTTAAAAAAAATGTCCATTGTGGTAGAAAACATTGTGAATAATGAAGAAATTAGTTGTTACAAGCAATTTCTTCATTTTCCACAATTTTTCAAAGTTTTTTACTTGAAGGGCATCAAAAAGCCTGACTGTTAGGGAACGGGTTATTGAGCAATTTCTTTTTTTCTGCAATGTTTCCGAAAGCTTTGTTTCTGGGGGGCATAAAAAGTGGGTATTTTGGTAACGGATTTAAATAAACCCAGGACGATTTTAAACATATTTCATTAGAAAAATCGAATTGCCATTCAAATTGCATTGTGGTCCCAAAAGTTGCTTTTTAATCGTCTGACCGCTCAATGTAATATATACGGTATATAAATCAAAGTACTGAAAAGTACTGTAAGCTAGCAAAGCATGGTTGAATCTAGACAATATTTCCCTTGTTGGGTAGAAAACATTGTGGACATTGAAGAAACTGCTTGTTACAAGCAATTTTTTCATTGTCCACCATGTTTTCCGAACCTTTTTCCTTTAGACGCTTAAAAAGCGGAATTGATTGGAGATGGGTTAAATAGCATGGATTTGACAGAGTTCTCTACAATTTGAATAGAGTTTGCAATATTCCTTAAATACATAAGTCCTAATTTTAATGGCGTAGGCATTTAACGGATTTAGTGGTAAAGCCTCCAGTGGCAGTTTGCACTCGTTGAACTTTGAGACGACCTCAAAATTTCGTCTGTTAACTTAAGCTATCAAAGCTGACGCTTTGCTAGCTAAAAATAGCACACACACAATCGCAATTAAAAGAGAAGATGTACATTACCTTGATATCATGAATTATTGTTTTTCTTAATTGTCTTCTTCTGATCCTTTAAATGATACTTATGTATTTAGGCATATATATGGGCTATTATCTCTGAAGATGTTGTCAGATGATGGCTTCTTGGTGCAGACTTGACAAAGACAAATGCACTTTTACCGATCAGCTAATTCATACGAAAATAATATCAAGAACATTGATAGACAGGAAACTACAGAGAAATATTACAAGCTGGCTAAACTAAAGCCTTGAAGAGAATGGTGGAAATTTGATAAAAGACATAAATACTTCCTTAAAATATTATTATTTCTTCCATATTCTGAAAATGATAAATTCATAAATTCGTCTTCAGAGTGTCTTATCCATATCATTAACGAAATTCGACTGTATTAATATTGATTCCTTAATAGTAACAACACAAGGGACGTACTGGTATTTCATGTGAATTGGTACCTTATCTGAAATTACTGCAATACGCGCGTTTTTTTTTTATAAACTCAAGTCTAAATATGATGTACGAGGGGCAATTGAAAAGTCCGTGACCTTAGGCAGAAACGAACCTCTTATAAACACAATAATTGAGGTCTATGTAGACCCTATTATAATCGCATTGCAGTGTCAGCAGGATTTCCTCTCTCTGTTATTGACAGAATCTGATTCTCAAAGTTAACCATTATGAGTAATTCTAAACAAATGGATGATGTTTGTCATCGTGCTGTTATTCCATAGCTTAGCCTCAAAGGCTTATCGAATGAGGAAAGTCACGAGGACATGTTAGTAGCATTAAGAACTCATGTCCCATATCATATGATGAAGAAACTGGCCGCTGAATTTAAACGCGGTAGCAAGTCTTGAAAGATGACCCTATCTTGACAGGCCAGCAACTGTCACTTAAAATGACACTATCAATAAAATGCAAGATATGATTATGGCAGATCAGCGAATTACACGTAGGTGCATTGCTATACAGGTAGGTACCTCACAGAAACCCCTGCAATTATCCTTTATTAATTGAAAATGACTAAGGTTTCTGCTAAGGATTCGCCCAAATCTTCTGAGTGTTGACCAATACGACCTAGGTACCACATATCCAAGGGAATTCTTGCTATGTTTCAGAGGGATCCACAAAAATGTTCACGCAGTTTGTAACTGCTGAAGAAACAAAGATTAATCACTTCGAACTTGAGTGGATAAAATAATGGTAAAATGGGATTAACACCCATAAAAGATTAAAACATCGGCTGGGAAGGTGATGGACGCAGTTGTCTGGGGCTATATTGAAAAGAGTCACACTATTACTGACGGGTATTATGCTGACCACGGGCAGCTTCGTGAAAAAGGGGGGAAATGCTCGTTAGATGTGCTACTCTATCAATGCTCCAGCACACAAGTCCTCTATTGCCATGGTTGCTATTCAAGATTTGGTTTCAAACTGCTGGATCATCCACTTTATTCACCTGATTCAGCACCTACTGACTATTTCTTATGACGTAAAAAGAATTCAGTGGTCGCCATTTTTGCTCTGATGACGACGTGAAACAAGATGTTGACGCGTGTTTAAAGCTCAAGATGCTTTCTTCTAAAGGGACGGTATCCAAATGCTTGGACAAAGTGTAAAAGCTTGCAAGGTGACACCGTCGAAAGATGAATGAAAAAAATTAGGTTAAATCGCTTCTCTCTGCTTAAGACCACAGACCTTTCGTTCACGCATCAGACCATTCGGCCTTTAATGGTAATACTTTTGCTTCTGTTTTCACAACTTGATGTTCTAACATACAGATTTACCCCAGAAAAAGAACATTTACTTAAATAATGATACAAGTAACTGGATGCAATATAACCTGATCCTGCCCCTTGTAATGTTAATATATTAAAATTCAATTATTTCACCTAGGAATTCGATCGATAAATTTCTGTTATTTTCTTCTACACGGAAATATCAAACTAAATTTCACATCGTAGTTAGAGTAGGTTGCTAATCAATGATGTCATTGAATACAACTGTGAATTCATGACTCACATTCAACGAATTTTGCTGTTGAAATTATGTATTTTGGTATTTTTAATTGTTCTCATTTTTCTACATTTACATTGAATCTATTTTTTTAAAATCTGTATCGATATTTATTTATTTATTTTAATGTATTTTGATATTTGATTTTTTTATTTGTCTGTTCTGTTCTGTCGGTGAACGTTTAAACTAGTATTTGACCCCTTTTCATTACATAACATGAACTCTTATAAAAACAGTAATGATACGTTAAGAAAAAAAGCTAAATCTATGAAAATAGTTTCGACGGATGATGGTTCTAGGTCCTATGCTACATATTTGAGTGAAAATATCACATTTTTTCTAGTATTATCGAACACAAAAATTATCGAACATATACCCCAGCAAAGATTCAAATTCGAACCTCTTGTCTGGCAGACAGGCAATAACATAATATGTACACATCTGTCGCTAAACTGAAGTACACGTGTTCTTTTCAGTGGTGGGGTTCAGTAACTTAAGCGAATATGACCGATATTTTATCGAAGTACCAGTCGGATATTTATGAACTAAACTATATATTCAGCATAACGATCAGGATCTAGACAATAAAATCATCCTATAGCCAAAATTTCTATACTTGGTGGATATGAAAATAGTACAGTGGACTAAAAACTAATGAACCGCAGGGAAAAACGATTTTGAACCATGATCATTCTACCTAATTATTTTAGTACTGATGTGTCATATATAGGGTAGAAACATGTTTTCTTTCTTCAATGCAATGCGTGGTAACGGATTGACAGTATATTCCTATAGTATTTTTAGGTTCATTTAGTATTATCAGTCTTAAAACTAGCTCCCGACACATGCAGATCGGTTGCTTAAAGATTCAAAAGCAAACATTTTTGTTTGAAATCTATATTAAGCCAAGTAATTGCTAGTGTAGCAAAAGAAATGATATGTAAGAAAGAAACTACCGGGCTTTTTTTATATTCCCTTTGCGCTAAACCTATATAATTGCACTTAAACAAAACAATTCTTGCCAAAGTATACAAAAGCAAAATTATTTCAGATTTTTTGTGTTCAAATTGATCACCGGCCATAGTTTCATCTGTAACAGGGTT
The DNA here is from genome assembly GCA_946902895.1 of Fragum fragum. NCBI lineage: Eukaryota > Metazoa > Mollusca > Bivalvia > Cardiida > Cardiidae > Fragum > Fragum fragum. The sequence goes on from OX336366.1 coordinate 48,911,372, forward strand.
TCAATATATTTACAGTAAATCTTGTATTAAGCGACCACTCTTGGGACGACCAAACAGGGGTCACTTGATACACTTATTTGTGAAATGTATGAAGAATTGGTTCGATTGCTTACACCAATCCTTTGTGGTTTGGATTTATAAGTTCCAACAACATTGAATTTAGGTACGGCCACTTCTTTATGTGAGATTTTCGCCGCCGTCATAGCGCAGTCGGTAGAGCGTCAGACCCATACCCTTCAATCATGGGATGTCATGGGTTCCATCCCCGGCGGCGGCACATATTCTTTCCGACATTTGTCTCTCACCAATGGGTGGATAATCGTAGCGACGTTAAACCCCATCCAATCAATCAATTATGTAAGCTTTTCATTTTGAAAAGGGGATCTCGATTCTGGTCGCGTGATGGAAGAAATCTCTTAATAGAGGTGGTCGCTCGAGTATGGTCGACAGTATCATCAATCGGGTTTTTGTCCTTACAATTATAGTTTCTCCTTTTATGGAGCGACAAAAGACACTATTTTTGTCACTGTCCGCACCTAATAGATCCGGCCTAATTAACTAATAAGCGCCATGGGCTACCAACTAGGTTTCCGTTACGCTAGGATCAACAACTTTGTGGTCGTTTACCTCTAAACTAACCTAACTAGAGCTTGTATAAGTTTTGGCTACGAGATTTTAGAAACAAAGTTATGCTTATTTATGGTATGGCTTGTCTCATGTTTTTTCTTCTTTTCATGGTGTTAAATAGGGGGTAATGTCCTTCGACATTTGTTTTTGATCTCCTACGGTAAACAAAACGGACTTGTTACGACTTCGAGAAGAAAGGCTTTCCTCTCGAAACACTGTGAAAGTAAAATAAACGAACAAAATAGATAGCAACAACATCACCAACAATAACAATACCCTAAAATAATTGCTTCACGCTAAAATCTTAATGATAGCAGAATACAAACCATCAAGAACTTGACGTGGCCTATTAAAAATCATGCTATTTACAACTTATTGGAATTACTAGCCTATCAAATAAATTGACAGACATTCTTTCGAAACTTTATAGTGTTCCCTGTCAAAAGCTTTTCTTTTTCAGTCATAAGATATGAACAAACGATGTTTAGTCGACTTCAATTTTTGAAATGTAAATCCAAGCACACAAGTGAAAAATAAATCCATGTGGGCAGAAACTTAATGAAATGCCAACAGAAAAAGAACTTTTTACTCAGATAATGATACAAGTAACTGAATGCAATATAACCTGATCCTGCCCCTAGTCATATTGATGAATTCAATTATTTCACCTAGGAATTCGCTCGATAAATTTCAAAAAATGGCCCTTATATGTCCTATATAATGAAACTTATCCAATATTAGATCAATAATTGGCCTATATTAAAAAGAAAATGCTACAAAATGGCAAATAAAGAAAAGGATAAAAATTTTAAATTCAAAACTTTGTCGAATCTGTTGCTTCTAGAAGATAAGATATTCTTATGGCCAAAAGAATATTTATAAATCTATATTTGCTCCACATTATTGCGGAAGGGGCCAGTAAACAATAAAAAAAATCAGATAACAGAAATGGAACTGTGTAAAAGCAAAGTTTGAAAAGTGCATTTTGATCAAATTAGTGTGGATTTCTATATATGGTTTTTAATTAATATATTTATTAGATATCAACTGAGGTATTGTTATGACAAAAATCGGATTTTCTTTTTCCTTCCGTGTCTTTATTTTTGCATTTATTTTCTTGTTTGTGTATTTATGTTCATGATAGTCTGTATTATCTTATGTAAATTTACCTCATAACAACCAAGCCAGTTAAATTGATAGGCTGTCTACTATATTTGTGTCCCATTGTTATTTGTGTATACATGTCCCACATTTTACGCGTAATAGATCCAAATACCCGCACCATGTGGGTCCTAAATGACCAAACTATTACCAATTTGGGTCTTAAACGTTACCGTTATAGGGCAATCACAATGAATATATGGTCCGTGAATTATGTTTAAAAATGAATTGACTAAACTGTAGTTTAGTGTCATTACCCCTTTTGATCCAGTTGGGGCTCATATTAATCTCCTTTATAGATCCTATTGGGGTCCCAGATGGAAAGTCAAAATTGGATCCATATAGGTTCTTACATGGGTCTAAAATTGGTCAAATTTTTGCTTGGCGGAATGATGAATAAGCATACAAATTTGTTGTCTGAATAAATGGTTAAGATATGGTACCGTAAGTCGAAAAGAAACCACTCATAAATTTCGTTAAACGAATGCTACAATTAAGAGGACTTTTTAGCAGAGGTAAACCAGGGATCGCATCCCGAAAAAATTAAATCAAAGTGCTGAAAGTACTGTAAGCTAGCAAAGCATGGTTGTGTTAAGTAATCTTCTTTTTGTAGACGACAATTTCAAGTTGGTGGAATTTATAACGTATTTGTCATGTAGGGAAGAAAACATTGTGGACAATGAAGAAATTGCTTGTTACAAGCAATTTCTTCATTATCCACAATGTTTTCAAAGCTTTTTTCTTGAGAAGCTTAAAAAGCGAGATTGAGTGGGAATAGGCTAAATAACATGCTTTTGAAGGCGGTCTCTATAACATGAATAAAGTAAATTCATGTGGCCTTACAAAGCAGTAAGCATAATGAAGACTCTGATCAGACTTATTTTGAACACAATATGCTCAAGTGAGCTAAAAATACATAGGAGATGAACTTTCAGGCAGTGTTTGCAATATTCCGGAAAGACATAAGTACTGCTTTTTATGGTGTATGCATTTTATGGATATAGTGGTTAAGCCTCCAAGGGCAGTTTTCACTCGTTGAAATCCGAAAAGACCTCAAAATTTTGTCTGTAAACATAAGCTATCAAAGCTGGCGCTTTGCAGTTAAAAATAAGGTAAAAGGTCATTCTAGATTCTGCAAATCGTCAAAGAGCGAAAATACTCGACCCTGGTCAGCCTGCGCAAACAGACAAGGTAAATATAATGAGGTCCTTTTTTGCGTCACATATTAATAATTAACCCTTTTCATGCTGAATAAAATCCTCAGAATTGCATGAAAACAAGGACTGAAAGCACTTGAATGCCCGATATTGTGGGTCGCTATTTTCTTCAATTAATTCTAGTTACAACTCTGAAGTTGAAATGCCAAATAGATGGTTTAGACTTATATCAAACTGCACAAATGTGCAGGCTGATATTCATTTATACCTCCAGCTAAAGCTTGAATTTTCCGGGACCAGTAGGACACGGGTATAAAAAGGGGGGAAGGAAAGTGTCACATACCGTTTACGAATATCAGATCGTGATCTGCTATAGGCGTTTCTTCCATTATTAAATGTTTTTCTTCCTTTAGACTCGCAGCTTTAATGTTATTTTTGATGAGACAAATAAGGAAACATTAAGGGAAAGATAATTCATCTTTAAAGTGCTCATTAGCTATTGAACTTGCAAATAACAGCGGTCTTTGATTTGCATTAAAAGACTTGTCTGAATTTAGTTTGCCTTAAAGATATATATACATGCAAGATGTTTCGAGTCTGTTTAGTCCTCGCAGTCTGATCAAGATGATATTTTTTGCTCTTATTTGGTCCTATTTCGCCAGGCGGTATACAAATGGTCATAAATATATATATATTGACACTTTATGACCATTTGTATACCGCCTGGCGAAATAGGACCAAATATGTTACCTTGATCAGACTGCGCGGACTAATCAGACTCGAAACATTTTGTTTTTTCTCAGGGTAGTTTTCTTAATTTATGTCTATCTATGAGTATATTTATTTTGAAATAATATATCGGCGGTGTTCCACTAAACCTCGTTACTACACTTTCGAATAAGCTGTAGTTACCAGGTTTGGGAAGATCATCTTCGATATCATATTGACCACTGAAATATCCTATCAAATATGTTTGGCGGAGTTTCAAATTCGATGTAACCGGTTTGACCGAATTAATGAATTTATTTTCATCTGAATGATACATTAAACTGAGGTTCTGCATCACGGTATTATACACCGTGCTCGTTAGAATACCAACCTAAGGTCTCAATAGATCTCAATAGGTTGGTGTTTTATCCTTGCACTGAGCTTGAGGTCCATTAAATGGGTCAAAAGTCCACTTTAGATTGTATACGCCAGAATAACGCTTGCAAGCGTAAAATATATGGGCGCACCAAATCAATTCAGGCGTGTGCAGTCAAGTACTGATCGATCAAGAGTATGAAATATGCGCGTACGCAAGAATTCTAAGTGTACGCACAATAGGAATGTGCTTACTTTTTACACGAGCACTCTCTTATTTGAAAGCGTTATATAACGCGTGCACTTTCAAATTTAAACGCACACGCTTAAATCTAACGTATTAGTTATGTGTGCACATGTTCTTTTTGATCACACGACTTAAAGTGGACTTTGACCCAAACGGAACACCACACGAGCCTTCTATCCGTCTGTCTGGGACTTTTCAGTCGAAATTCTAACTATAGGTCCATTGAGGTATTATTAGTCTATAACTGAATCATTCGTTTTAAGACAAGGAGACAAAGAAAAAGTAACGATTCAAAGATTTATAGCGATTGAAGAAGATCGAATTTCCTATCGAACCTGTATAAAAGAGCAATTACGTGGACCTAAAAAAGTGGTTCTTTTACACGAGCGGCTCGTTTACTCACTTGAATAAAAAAAGACTTACGCCTCACGAGCGAAATAAACCCTTTGAATTTTTTTGATATTGCATGGGCGAGAAAACACTAGTGTAACTATGCAACTGTGCTAAAGCCTATCGCAACGTTTTTCGTTACGTGAAAATTACGTCACGTAATGTATGTAATGCCGTCATTTTAAAAAAGGCCATTTAATGTTTTACATAATATCTTTAACCGATTAATTGCAAGAATTTCAGTTTTTTTTTGGTTTTTTTTTTTTTTTGTTTTCTTTTCGCATGATTTTACGCCATATTATAAAAATGATATCAAAGTCATGTTCATTAAACAGTGAATCTATTAAAATCTCCATCTAAAACAGATAAAACTGGACGAAGTCAGGTTTTTACCTTCTTATTATTGACTGTTTAACAATGTTCATTCGTTGAATATCCTCATGAAGACCAATTTCAAGATTGGTGCGTAAATAATTGGGGAGGGGTGTTCGATTACATAAGGATTGGGAGATTTTCTTGGTGTAATTAGCTAATGTGTCGTTTTGTCTACACAGAAAAAAAACACTCAAACGGCACGGGAATCGGACGTTTTCATATTGTATAAATTCCCCTCTCCCCTTCAACCAATTCATTTTCTCTCGTTATAAACATAATTAACGGATCGCGACTTTCAATCAAAGGATCAATCGACCAATCAAAACATACATTGAGGCCGTATGTGAACTTTGAACTCCGACATTAGCCGATATTTAGGTTATGCATATTTGTTGGTTTTGCGACTTTAACGTTAATCTGTTACAAAACGTTATTCAAACTATAGTTACGCTGTTTATTACGCCAACAAGCCATATTTCTTTTTTGTTACGTGTTACCTGCCATAAATTTTGCAAAAAAACGCCGTTTGATATTTCCTTAGATATCCTGTCGGAGCCTCAGTGAGCATGGTAAGCGATCCGTAAATTAGGATGAAATATTAAAATACGACCATGGTAAATTCTTAAAAGTGGTATTATTTTAAAACTCTTTATTGTTCACTACTAATTATCTCAAAGGGATGTCTTGAAGTTGCTCTCATATCGTCTTTGGGCTTCCAAAATACTATACATACAGCTTGAACAGATTTATATTTACAAAATTTTGGACGCCCACTGACCACGCAGGTTGCGAGGTTATAAAGATAACTGATCAAGCTTGTGAGCATCAGTCGTGCTTTTTTCCACGATAGACTTTTCATATCTTAAAAATTAGCATGGCAGATCGATATGTTTTATTCTTGTTTGTTTGTTTGAAAGATGAACTCTGTCATTTATCATTATCATAAAAAACAACAGTTTATTGTTAAAGCAAACAGGTTTTGACAGCCTAATGAAGGGATTTTCAGAATTCTAATGATAGCTGGAAGACATAGAATGTGTTTACGGAAGCTCACCGTCCTTAGATCTTTCTTTTTTCTTCTCCTTTCTTATTTTGCTTTCCCCCTTCTTTTTAATGGCTTTGTACTTTTATATTGATGGATGGTTACAACGCCAACGAAAAAAAAAAAAGAATTGATGGTATTAACTTAATTTCCTGTTTTGAGTTTTAAGATTTGAAGAGTGATTTGAAACCGATATTGACGGATTGCTATGAACGGATGATCAATTGACGGATTGCTATGAACGGATAATCAATTGACGGATTGCTATGAACGGATGATCAATTGACGGATTGCTATGAACGGATGATCAATTGACGGATTGCTATGAACGGATAATCAATTGACGGATTGCTATGAACGTATGATCAATTGACGGATTGCTATGAACGGATGATTAATTGACGGATTGCTATGAACGGATGATCAATTGACGGATTGCAATGAACGGATGATCAATTGACGGATTGCTATGAACGGATGATCAATTGACGGATTGCTATGAACGGATGATCAATTGACGGATTGCTATGAACGGATGACCGCTGGCAATAAAAAATGATAGACCAATCAAATTAGGTATTGAAACCGGAAGTGAACTTGGACCCCAAACAAGTCGACATTTAACAATTTTTATCGGATTGGCGACCAAAACGTTGCAAATACAGCTTATTCAGGCTGTATTTACGATGTCAAAGTCGCCAACCAACCTTTTTTTATACAAGTTACCGACTGTAAAGTGTGCTTTACAACTAATATCTAAATAGAAAACCCTGTCTGAGCTCAATGGGTGTGATAAGCGATCCATCGATTTTTTCATCACATAAATAATTTAATTTCTACTTTTGTCTATCAAAAACGAGCGATCTGATTGGTCGAAAAAAAAATCATAACTCCATGAACAAAATTTTGAGCACGCAGCGATTTTGTATGCTTCCGCAGCAAATAGTCCCATACCAAACGATATCAAAATTTGTAAAGCTTTTGTTTCTTTCGCTCCATGCTATTAAATTATAAGAAATGAAGAGAATTTTTTTTTGTTTTCATGGAGGTATGAACCGAAAAAACTAATCACACAATGTATGAATCCGCTTCGCGTATTCATACAGTGTGATTAGTTTTTCTGTTCATACCTCCATGAAAACAAAAAATATTCTCTTCATCTCTTAAATCAAAATAGAAGTGACACGTCAGAATTGACATCTCGAGAATTCAAGAAAATATTTGAAATGTGAACGTGGTCCGTACAGTCCAACTGACTAATCGCGATTTTCAATCAAATAACCGATCGATCAATGAAATCATTCATTCAGTCCAGAACTGAGCTTTGAACTCTGAAAATCGACGCCGTTAATGTGAAGTATTTTTGCTGGTATGACGACTTAAACATCGTAACTACATCTTGTTCAAGCTATAGTTCCGACGTTTAGGTCGCCAATTATCTATTCTACTTTTTTGTTACATGATCCTTTGCAAAATAACGGCGTTTAAATCGATCCCTGACTACCGGTCTGAGTAAATGGGTGGTGCGAAATGAGTCAGTGGGAGTAGCGGTTGCGCAATTAGGGATGATGTATCAAAATAGATGTACACTGGGGTAGAAGGTCCATTCTACAGTGAAAACATCTAAAAACATCGAAAATCTAGACTCTGGTAGCGCAAGCTGGCCAGGGTCGTTACTTTTCGCACTGCCAACTACGTCCGTTTTCACCCGACGAATCGCCATATGACGAATCTTTGACCCCGCCCACATCCACATCACATCCACCGACAGGAAGTTTCACGGCGTTATATTGCCAAATGTATGGTCAGTAAAATATATCAAAAACGTCAACCCTTTCCAAGACAACCACGCTTTTTACGCCTCCAAAGAAAAAAGTTTTGGAAAACATCGTAGAAAATGAAGAACTTGCTTGTTTCAAGTAATTTCTTCATTATCTACCGTGTTTTCTTCACCAAAAGAGAAATATTTTTACAATTACGTCAACCTTAAATTGTTGTCTGCGACTTATTTGATTTTATTTGAGTCTAAAATTTTGTAGTTTGGGAATGGGTTAAATATTTACTAAACGTCTATACTACAGTTTTGGCCAATTATGTGGTTGATCGGTCATTTTATTAATCAGGATTGGTGATTCACGTATCATAAGATCTTATATATATATATATATATGTGTGTGTGTGTGTGTGTGTGTATTAGACACACAAGTAGACACACAAACAATCAGTCATACAGACAGACAGGGACAGAGAGATAGACAACGCTGTCTGATTTATCCTCGTACTCTTTTCACCAATTGAAATGATCTAACTTTCATTTCCGACAAATAAAGATGACAGAAATTAATAAGAAGATATAGGTAGGAAATATTAATGAAAGGCGAAAGTGATACAATTGACCCATTAATAATTGATGATGTCGAATAACTCATACTATCTTAATAACAACTCTTTGGACGAATTGGCATAAAAAAAATGCTAGGAGAAATGAGCTGATATTGGAAAAAGATTTAAGTAGCCTGTGAGGGGAATCATTATAAAAACAAGTCTACTTTATGACGACGAACAGAATTGATAGAGTTTGAAAAATGTGAACGTTGTAAAATCGTCAATCTATCGCGCTTTTTGTAGCGTCAAATTGGTTAGAAAAGATTCAGACTAAATTAGTTTAAATATACTACAAAGAGAATTAATAGAATTTCAGCAAAGAAGAAAGGATTTGGTACGAGGCAAGTTCTGTAAAATACGAGTTACAATAGGTGAGCTCATAATTTATTCGAATATTTGGCTTGTAGAATTTGAAACAGTGATTAGGTTTATAGCAGAACGCAACCCGGTTAACATCATTTGATTATTTTTTCTGTATTCTTTCACTTTCATCTTTTCATCGTGTGTTTTAATATTATTATACAATCTATTTCCATTCATAGCTATATATTCATAAGTAAATGTATCAAAAAATAACAAACTGCTAACCGGTATAAAGATTATATTACGATCATTTTAAAGCAAAAGCAGAGACAGCATTATATTATCCCGAAAACATACCTTTGGGCGTGCTAAATGTCGTAACTACAGCTTGAATAAAGCTGTAGTTACGACATTTTACACGCCCAACGACGTGTTTTGTTTCATGAAAAATGGAAATAAGAATATATCTCCGGACTATATTCCCATTGTTTATTTATTATTTGTAATGCCTGTTTTTATCTTTAGCGCATTAAGTATAAGATTTATGAAGTACGAAAGTGTTTCTCATCTCTTAAAATATCAGTGTCTACCATAATACAAAGGTCATGTGGATAAATTCAACCCATTACCACTCATTAGTTACGTGTTGAAGAAGTATAGCTATATAAAACATTGTTAGAAAAGAAGAAATTGCGTGTCTACAATGATTTTAACCTGATATGACCAGTATCTTTTTCACTTTAAGCCAACATATATATTTCATCTACATCCTCTTTCGGTTGGACAAGTCTAACATTTTGTCGTTTGGGAATAGGTCAACCCATTACCAGGAGACAAAATTTTATACTTTTCCAAATTGATGAGGACACATATACATTTGAAATTGAACTAAAATTGGAAAGGGTAGAAAACGTTGTGAGAAAAGAAGAAATTGCCTGTTTACAAACAATTTCTTTTTGTCACAAAGTGTTTTCTACCTTATTGGCCCATATTTTGTTTCGTTTTAAGCCAATTTCATTTCTCGTTTTCCTACAAAGTTTTCCATGATCGAATTTCTTCAGCGCGTCAGAAAACGGCAATGTGTGATAATGGAAAAAAATGTCAATTGCCGCATGATAAGCACTAACATTTGAGCCTTCTTTCATTTATAATTTCATAGTACTTACTTCAGGTTGACTTTTTTACCATTTCGATTCAAAATAAGCTCTTTTTATCATCGAAACGGTGGCACAAACAGGTTCTTCATTTTTGTAAAAGATATCATATCATATGGCTTGATTGTCATAGTACACTCACTTAACCCTTTCCCGTTTTTGGAAATTTTAGACCAGTCCAAATTGAAAGAGGTTGCAGACGACAATGAAAACTGGATGCCATTTGAAAAGAAACCATCCTATGTGGTAGAAAATATTGTGGAAAAAGAAGAAATTGCTTGTTACAAGCAATTTCTTCTTTTTCCACAATGTTTTCTTGAGTAAAAAGTCACAGGAACGTAAAATCCCGTATTTGAACGGGAAATGGTTAAATTGACGAATCTCTGGCCTCGCCTATCGATCTCCGACAGGAAGTTCTACTTCGAATTTACACGGCGTTATTTTGCAAAATGTATGGTCAGTAGCGTGTAACCAAAAAAAGACAAGTGGCTTGTTGACGAACTAAACGTCGTAGCTTCAGCTTTGATAAGCTGTAGTTACGACGTTTAAGTCACTTAGACCAACGAAAATGCTTCGCATAAATGCAGGCCAATGCCAGAGTTCAAAGTTCACTTCCGATCTAATTTAATGATTTGATAGGTCGATTTATTCATTGATTGACAGCCACGACCTGTTAGTTGTTCTCTATTTGAATAATTCTTTAAAGTTATCGTCTTGTGTGGAGTAAACAAAAATATCACAAATATTAATTATAAACAGCTGTATTTGCGATGTATCGGAGTAAATGATCCTCTTTTGTATATTTAAGAAACTATATGAGAATGTCAGGATCGGTGATAGATGAGTTCGTCACGTGATTACAAAGGCACGTGATCATTGCTGTCGTTCTGTGATTATATCTCTCATAGATTGTACGTACATGTATAGCACTTTTAACAAACATATGGAAATGGGTGATTCAATAACCACGGAATAGAAACACAGGAAATCCAAATCGAAAGATTTCGTTTGGCTGTCGATACAAGGAACCCGTAAAAAGAAAGAAAAGTTAGCAAATTATACTAGGTTGGAGAAACGTTGTGAACAATATTGCTTACAAAACATTTTCAATATAGAGACAAGAAGCAAGAAGATCTTTACATTTGTTCATTGATTTGTTTGTTGTTACTTTTTCGGTTATGTATCATCTCATATATTAGTCTTTTTAACTGTTGTCACTTTGCACTACTGAACAACAAACGAACAAGGCTTTTATTAAAAAAAAAAAGGTTTTGAGTAAATTCACAGCCGTGATGATAAAGTAGATACTCCGGTAGTCGATCTCTACGAAACATGGAAGTGGTGAATTATTTTGTGTGACCTAGTGTAAACATTAATAACACCAATTTTTTTAATTGTGGTGTACTCGTCCAGGCCGTGAAAATATAAATGAGAGTAAACAGCGTGTTTTAAGCAGTATGATCAATATCTAATAAACGAAAGGGGTACAGAACATTCCAATAGAAACAGGAAGAAGTCGGAAGTATTATGGGTAATAAAGTACCCGGCTGTAACATTCCTTACCCTAAAAACGGGAAACATCTAAACACGTATCTGACCCCAGAACAGATACAGTTGGTCCAGGGATCATGGCAACTTATCAAACACAACTTGGCGGAGCTGGGTCTGGTCGTCTTCTTAAGGTAGGTGATTTTGGATTGTCTCGTGGTCTGAAGATTCTGTAGGAAACTAAATTTGTAACAGATGGAATAGAGCCTGCGTGAGACATTTCTAATCATTACACATGTGCGCCATATAAAGACTCAGATCAGCCTGTGCATCCGCACAGTCTGATCAGAGTCTTCATCACGCGCTCTACAGATAGATACAAACTGAAAGCTTCTATATGCTATGAGCCAGTATGCCCAGGCAGCTCAGTGTCTGCCATTCACGCGCATGTTAACTGACTGGGAATGTCATACAAGGACCCAATCGCTTGTTGTTCTTACAAATAATTTTACGCCATATTTTTCAAAATGTATTTATTTGTGTAAAACTCCGTTGAATTGACAATTCGCTAGTCCCGCCGACCTACTCCCTTGACCCCGCCTATTGACTTGGACAGGAAGTTCCGCTTCGGCCAGCAGCATGTAACAAAAAAGTAAATTGGTTAAATGGCGACCTAAACGTCGTTAATAAATGTTTTGATTGGTCGATTGATTCCTTGATTAACAACCCCGATTAGGTAATAAGGCGATGCCATCCAAACGGTTTATGTCCTTCTTTGGGAAAATGTGTTGGAATAGAAGAAATTGTTCTTGTGTTTTATTTCTTTTATCCCCCCTTTCTCTATCTCTCTGATCGTCTTCGCAACGAGAACCTTGCTTTCACAATTAACTTGTCATGTCCATGTATCGTAGTGCCAACAACAAAGATTCAAATAGAGAACTGAAGTTATGGTTCCAGGTCTATCCTCATTGGAATATTATGTCTGTAAAGAGCTACTTATAGCAATTTTCAAGGGGAAAATAAAGACGTTATTATAGTGCTAGATCTATATCTAATTTTTAATTGGATTCTTGGCTACTTCATAGACTTTTTCTCATCAATAACTTTCAACTAGTCGACCCTATTTATCGACAAGCAGGATAACGTCACCCTAATTCCATGACAGCTCAAGAGATAGTGGTCAGCTGATATTCTTGTCCAAATCTCGCTGTTAATTAGCATCTCATTAATACAACAATGTGTTTCACTTCCCATTTTCTTGGAAATCTTATTGTCAAATTTGGTCTTCAAGCTAAATCGGCATATTCTCCTCTCAGAATTTGGAATTAATGAGATGAGATCGTTTCAATCGGGTTCCGGAATTTTGTCAATCAGCTCGGTGTCATCTACGTAAAATGTGAGTTTTAGCCACTCTCTGCAGGGCTCATATCTGAAGCGAAAACGAGGGGAATGATCCTCAAAAATCTGAGAGTATCCTATTTTGACCCTTAGAAAGTTCTCACAAAGGGATCAACATGACCCCCTTGGGAGAAATTTCTAAAGGTTAAAAATGGATTTTTATCCCAAAATTTCTTATTGATGTATCTTGGATGTTATGGAAAATTGTACAAATTACTTGCTTTCTTTTCAAGTAAAGGTCAGTTTTCACTTAAACCTTCATATTTATACTGATGATTTGGTCTTTTTGTTGTTTAAGCCCATTCAAAATCAGTTTTGGCCCCTAAAATTTCATGTTCAATGCGTCAATGGCACCTAACTTTTTAAATGCTAACACGAGTCCTGCTCTGTAGGCACTTGATCAGTCTAGTATCTGATGGCACTTGATCAGTCTAGTGGTTGATGGCACTTGATCAGTCTAGTGGCTGATGGCACTTGATCAGTCTAGTGGTTGATGACACTTGATCAGTCTAGTGGCTGATGGCTAGCCGTTATCACTGTGATTGATACTCATAGCAAGTTTCATTTTCATTGTGATGCTAAACCGTCACTGGCTAATATTGAAGATAAATTCTAAAAATAATCTAAGAAAGAATGATGGCTGTCCGTAACTGTTAAGAAAAATAAAACGGTTATTCATTACAAGTATTAAAATTCTGAAAGTTTTGTCCAAATTGTAAAACCGTGATAAGCCTGGATAAAAACGTGATGTTTAAGTGCATTACGACATCACGCGCATGTGTTGTTTGTCGGTAAATCGCATACCGCTATAAAGGTCGGTGTGGGGCATCGTCTTAGCCGATAAATCATGTTTAGCTATAAATAAAGCGAGATTTTGATTCCAGTTAAAGGATATTTACATGCTTCACATAAACACCAAAAGAAACGTGATCTGTGCTTTTGACAAGGGATGAAATTTATTTATTCGAAATAATTACATTATGACGACATGCCGTCACAATACGAGGTAACGATTAGCAATCAGATACTAGTCAGTTTATATGCATCATCGATACTCAAGACATTTCATATTATCCAGACATTGATGGTGGTTCAACAACTTGGTTTAATATGAGGACTTCAGTCTCAAAAACTATTTCTAATTTTATCAATTTTGATAGAGAGTCCGGTTCCCACTCAATCACGCCTTTGAACGTCCCTAAATATTAAAGCCTTAAATATCATTGTGGTAACATGAAGAAATTGGCAAGAAAATGACAAGCATCCTTTTCGTAACCCACAATGTTGTGTACCCCAAAAGACAAAGATTTGTAAAAAAAAATCATCAACTTAAAATTGTTGTCTGCAACTTCTTTGAATTTTGGCCAGTCTAAAATTTTATCGTGTAGTAATGGGTTTAGAGGTCATTATTAACCCATTAGCAAATATTATGGACAAGTGAAATTCAAAAATGTTGCAGACAATTATTCAAAGTTAACGGAATTTCAAAAAATCTTTGTAAATTCAAACTTTTTTCTTATGGGTAGATCAAAAGCGAGATTTTGCTGGAAAAGGTTAAAATCCTATCGTTTTCGAATTACCTAAACAGAGTGACCTTCTCTAGTTCTTTGCTCCTTTTCAAATACTTGCGTTACAGAAATACCGAAATCCTTATGGCTCCTTTACGCGAGACGGGTCACATATGTTGAAACAGATTAGCAGAGTTTTAGCTTTAATATAAACCAATTAACACAATTTCAATGACGGACTGTTATAGAAAGCTAGACATGACGTAAGTAATTTTCTAATCATGCATAAATGTTTCTCGAATTAGCTTTTTAAATAGATTGTCCCCATTGAATTGTTCTGTGAAACAAAATTTGCTTTCCGTCGCGAGAAATTCTTCAGAATCATGGACAGGCTTTGGGCCAGTTTTACGAAGCATCAATTTAAGATTATCGAAAAATAAATCTTACGACATATCGTAAATGTAATCAGGTGCACGAACGAATCTCTTGCGACAATCGCACGATAATCTTAGAGTCATCCGCCGTCATTGCGCAGTCGGTAGCGCGTCAGACTCCTTATCTTCAATCATGGGGTGTCATGGGTATGATCCCCGGCGGCGGCATAGATTCTTTTCGACATTTGTCTCTCACCAATGGGTGGACAATCGTAAACCTAAGTGGGATAGCAGCTGAAGGCTAGGAAAGGATGAAGTGGTAGTACTGGTGTGAGAAATACCAGGAATCCATTGTTAGGTGCTCCAGCCGCCGCGATATGACTGAATACTATTAAAAGCGGCGTTAAACGCGATTCAATCAAACAATCTAAGTCATAAGATCCTTGAAAAAACGGTGCCCTGGATCAGACATTTCCGTAGTTCTTATAAATGGACGTAAATCGGCACCAAAATGTAACACATTAATATGCGGTCTGTGAACTTAAGGTTATCGTGTGATCTATTTATTATATATAGAAACATTTGGTTAGAAATGCATGTTTCTGGAGGATCGGCCCAAAATCATCGTACATTTAATTTTACGACATATCGTATTAATGCACAAACGAATCTTTTGCGACCTTGAAAAAAACGATGACCTAGATCGAACATTTCCGCAATTTTATAGATAAACGTAAATCGAGCAAACAGGAAACAAATTATTAAGGGTTCTCTACGATCTATTTGTTACATATAGAAACATGTAAATTAGAAATGCATGTTTCTAGATTAAGGTAACAATGAGAAGATAAAACCAATTCGGTACAAGGAAACTCCATTACATTTTAGTTATGACAAAAATACACGCACGTGTGATTGAACTATTTTTTTGAAATCTGATATCAAAGCTTTCAGTGAGAGGTTGGTGAACTCTGAGAAATATTTTACATGATCATTGTTTTGGATTCCACTTACGATTGTTAACTTTGTCAATGTATTATCCTATTTTAAAAAACATGATCATATCGTCGAAGTTCTACCAAAACCTCGTAACTACAGATTGTTTCAAGCTGTAGTTACGAGGTTTTGGTAGAACACTTATGATATGTGAGCTGTCAAGCGACAAAGAATCTTCCGGATGTTCCGTAAAAATGAAAACTGAAAAAAGCGATGCGATCTAGCACAGTTCTGTCAGAGATGGCATTGCGTCAATAGACAAACAGCTAGGTAGAATGGTCTTTTTGGACACAGGACATCTAGTGAGTGCGAAATGTTTCAATCTTGGTCAGCAATCCGCGCAGGCTGACCAGACTCGATACTTTTCGCATCACCCAAGATGTCCCTATTGGATTGAGAGATTAGATATACATGTATAAACTTCCATATAGCATTTCCAACAAGTTGGCACGCGCACAAACCACAGACTCTGAGCAGCCTGGACAGTCATACACTGTATTTTGAACATCCCTAGATCGCCAGGCTAGATGACCAGG
Source organism: Fragum fragum (assembly GCA_946902895.1). Taxonomy (NCBI): domain Eukaryota; kingdom Metazoa; phylum Mollusca; class Bivalvia; order Cardiida; family Cardiidae; genus Fragum; species Fragum fragum. The sequence continues at coordinate 48,927,596 of OX336366.1, forward strand.
CTGATCGAGTGTGCAGGCTGATTTGAGATATAATTGTCGCACATATTAAGTAGCTGGTAAAATACGTAATCGTAAAGTCAACATATAATAATAGGAATTTTTTTCTGTATTTAGACAAATTTCACAACAAATTAGTATACAAAAACTGGCTAAACTTGGTTGTTGTTTTTTATTATGTTGTTGACGAAAACTCCGCTGTCGTTGTGTTTGTTTCAGTTATTCTGTGTGTACCTTTCACTTCGTGTCGCTGTCCATCTTTGTATTTGCCTGTTTGTCTATATTTCTGTCTGTCTGTCTCTCTTCGTCCGTCTGATTGTATCCCCCTGCTCTCTCTCTCCCTCCCTCCCTCCCTCCCATTCCTCTCTCTCTCTCTCTCTCTCTCTCTCTTTTCCCTCTCTCTCTCCCTCTCCCCCTCTCTCTCTCTGTCCCTCTTTCTCAGTGACAGTATATTAAATTTGATCCGTTTCGCGAAAGAACTATTTTTCATGGTAAGAAATAAGCTATTTATAGAAAGAGATCGGATTTGGCCCTAGTTAATCTACACTGGGTTATCGAAATATGAGAATAACAAGGGTTGGCACTTCGGAGGTTTGACAGATCACACTCGGATCTCCGATTAGAGTTTTGGATGTAAAGATGTTGCCAATGGGTACCAACGACAAAGGGTTATGAGTAATAACAGAATGTTGTAGACATTACTCTTCCTATCTAGAGGTTATGTCTCATTTCATTGATTTGACGTCATTCATTTTGTCAATAAATGTTAGCAACAGTCAGACATCCTTTGCATGTGTGTGGAATTCCTGTGCCTGACTTAACCGTTATGGGATTTTCTACTTGCGAAGGCCACTTGTCCAGGGACAAATAAATACCAGTGCAAGTAAATCTTGGAATGGTACAAAATAGACCTCAAAGATCACTTATCATATTTGTAAAATTATCATTGAAGACTAGAAAATATTCAGGCTTATGAAGAAAATGCTGTGATCAAGTATTTTCTTCATTAACCGAAACGCTTCTCAAAATTTATCTCTCCGCCTTTTGTTTTGTTTGAATGGGGGTTTTGTTTTGTTTGTTGAATGGGGTTTAACGCTGATTTAACATTTTTCAGTTTAATAGCGGCGGCCGGTGCACCTAACAATGGATTCCTGACATATCTCGCACCAGTGCCACCATCACCTCCTTTCCTAGCCTCCAGCTGCTATCCCACTTAGTTTGCGATTATCCACCCATTTGGTGAAAGACGATGTCGGAAAGGATAAGTGCCGCCGCCGGGGATCGAACCCATGACATCCCATGATTGAAGATTAGGAGTCTGCCAACTGCTCTTTGACGGCGGCTATCTCATTTTGTGGACAAGTTTTGACAAGTTCATTTTAACTCATGTCTTACTTGTCCTGTGACTTGGGGAGGAGATTTGTATTTCCATACCACAGTTTAGGAAAGTATTCTGTCGTCGATGTGTTAGGGAATACTGAACTCTATAAGGAACAACAACTTCAACAAAAACCCTATATTCCCCAAACTGAGCATCTCCGTTTGTAATGCCCAACTATTTCATTCCAAAAGGCAGGAAATGATCTTGAATAGCGTGGTATCTCAAGTGAGAAAATCTCGGAATTTTTACATACCGCCACTCAAATGATCAATACTCCATTTTTATGACAGAAAATAATGGATTTCACACCATTGTACTATTAGATCAAATACTTTATTTTGGCACTATGATGAAATGAACGCTTAATTGACGTAGCTTTTGTCTGTGTACTTTTGATAAAACATATTGTCGGTGCGCGATCAAAATGAGGTAACTACAACTTTGATAAAGCTGTAGTTACGACATTTGTTCATGCACCGACGTTACCAGTCCCAAAATTCGTCTACTTTTCAAGTATAAGATTCAAAACGCCGCATATGCGTCTTTAGCAACTACAATCCGAAATCATATGTTCACCTACAATTAGATATTTCAAGAAAGCACTAAGGAATTGTTTATTATCGCAGATAGACAAAATTTGACTGAATTTTAACATAATCTTTTTATGTCCTATCTACGATTGATATCTTATTTGTGTTTCTTAGCTACCCAACTCCTCCTAATGTTTCTAGATGTCTTGTGTTTTTTTTTATGTTTTATTTGTTTCGTATTCTCTTAATATGTATATCCTATTTCAGTTTGATTCTGTAGAGCGCCCTGAACGTACTCTTGTATGATAAAAAACATTATATAAATGTTGTATATAATAATAATGATAATAATAATAATGATGATGATTGATATGAAATTTCATCATCAATGCCACAGTAAAATCGTCTGACCTGCCAGACTTTGGTTTTCATTGACACTAAAGATTATTTCAACAAAATCCCCGGATCAGGTATTCCTAACAATATATATACATGTGACTCATTAGGCGAAAATGGACCCCAAGAAAAGTGCTTAACCCGTTACTGTTTTACAAAATTTTAGACTGGTCGTAATTCAGAGGTTTTGCAGACGACAATTCAAGGTTTATTTTATTCAGTAGAGAAAAAAAATTCTTCTTTTTCCACAATGTTTTCCCAAGTATAAAAACACGGGAACGTACAAACAAGTGATTGGACAGGAAAGGGTTTTAAAGTATCAATACAAGTTGCTGACCAGGGTCAAAATTTTCCAGTAGATTTCTTATTCTAGCATGGCCGTTCTAGGTTTCCATACATTCATTTAAGATATTGTCTTTAATTGGACTCTGTTGGATCCTCTCTTTTTTTCGAACATTTACTTACGGAACCATTCTCCTCAAACTATCACAAAATAATTGTGTAATTGTGATTGTGGATTCCTTTGAAAATGGGTAAGGTCAATAAAATATCACAGAAAAGGGGTCTTGTGAGAACTTAAGTGTAATATCCTCGTTAACACATTAAAGACCGCTGTTTGTATGGGATTCTCTTCAAAGATGCAAGGGGCCCTACAGATTAACATTCAAAACATTCTTGTTTGTGCGATGAAGTCCACAATTAATATCGGATTGTATTTAAAAATTCAAAGGACGATTGTAGGGTCGTAAGGAAAGTCTCTTTTGTAAATGAAGTGGATATATCAGGAAACATAGGAAAAGGAACATTATGGATATTCACTCAAAACATTCTCGTTTATGTGATACAGTTCACAATTAGTATCGGACTCTGTTGGAAATTTAATAAAATGATTTTTGTGTCTAAGGAAACTCTCTTTAAGAAATAGGATGGATGCATCATGAAACACGACAAAAAGGCCTTAAGGATTGTTGCCCAAAAACAGGGGGTAAAGTCCAATTTGTTATTTTCATTTTATGCATTCTTCTTTAAGCATTTAACTTCCTTAAAAATCAGATTAATTAAGCGAAAACTTTATAGCCAGTAGAACGTCTCAGGCTGTCGTGGGCCCCTTGTTCAGATATTAAAAATCAAAAGTTCCCAAGATCTTTCTTAACCGAGCATAGAACCTTGATGACCATCTAAAGAAAGGCTTCATTCATTATCATCTTAATTACAATCTCCATTGATCAAGCCAGACAAATGAAATTGAAATCACAGAGACAAGGTCGTGAACTTTTGTCTCTTTTATACAGTTCACCCTATAAAAAGTAGAAGGCTGGAGTAACTAAATATAACATACAATTATCTATCATTAATTCTTCTAATCCATTCCCACACGAAACAATTTTAGACTAGTCCAAATTCAAAGAAAGGACAGATGATGATTTAAAGTTGGTGGGAATTTAAATATCGTTGTCTTATAGGGTAGAAAACAATGTGGATAATGAAGAAATTGCTTGTTACAAGCAATTTCATATTTTTCAAGAATGTTTTCCAAGCATTTTCTTTGAGGGGCGTAAAAGAGAGTGATGATGTGGGAATGGGTTAAGTATTATATCAAAATTCCTTTTAGTAGGAATTCAGATCTATATTATTATCCGCGAACATATATTCTCTGTATACTTCAATTAACGAGGTTTCTTAACTTTTTCTCTTTTTTTAAGTCCCTTTAATTTAAAAAAAAAAAAAATGGCCTTTTACGAAAGCTTGTATTTTCAATGTTAAATACCTCGTGTTTTTTTTTATTATTTTATTTTTTCTGAGTAGAAAAGAATGTAGAAATGGGGAAATTGTTTGTATCTAGTTATTTCATCACTTTTCACATTGTTTTCCGGAACATATTTCTTGAGAGGCGTAAAAAGAGGGACTATGTTATAATTATTTTAAACAGCTGATGATAATCACATTCCTACATCTCTGACGTCATTGATTCTGACGGTAAAGCGTGATCTCTATATCAATTAAATATAACAGTTTACTATCAACTTTAATAATACAAATTGAAAAATCTAGTATGTTTAGCCCAATACTAGACGTGAAAATTTTAGACTTGTACAAAAGCATACGACAATTTTTAGTTGATGAAAATTTTAAAAAATCATTGTTGTAGAAAAAAGTGTCGATAAAGAAGAAATAGCTTGTAACTTTTTCCCAATTTGTTTTTTCTAAAATATCTAGATAATTTTGGATTTGGTTAAAATGTCTGTGTCAATCAATGCATGGAACAGGTACTGATACGTTTGTTAGAAAATAAAACAAAAACGTTAAATATCTGTTGGGCGTCCAAACATCATAACTTAGATTATTTCAAGGTGTAGTTACGACGTTACACTCGGCCACATACGATATAATACATACTGCGTGTGTAAAGTTATCTTATATTTCCGCCTAAGATATCTTAGATCAGGGCCCGAGATTGTAAAACATTTTTTCGAACTCAATTGAGAATCAACTCAAATTCGATTCGAATCTAAAAATATACATTAGGTTATCTTCTACGACATGCGCTTGAAAATTGAAACTTGGTATCATTAAGATGAGGATAAAAAAGACTCATTCATTATCTGCCATGCAATCCCATAATTCGTAATTTTCATGGTGACAAGTTGCTCAGTGCTAGGGACATTGGTTTTTTAGTTTTCGTAATTGCTATGATTAATGAGCCTCGCTCATCTTGGTTTCGAATGAATAATCAAAGTACTGAAAGTACTCTAAGCTAGCAAAGCATGGTTGAATTTAGAAAACGTTTCCTTGTTGGGTAGAAAACACATTGAAGAAATTGCTTATACAAGCAATTTCTTCATTGTCTACAATGTTTTCCATAGCCTTTTCCCAAAGCGGAATTGATAGGGAATGGGTTACATAGCGTGCTTTTGAGAGAGTTCTCAACAATTTGAATAGAGTTTGCAATATTCCTGAAATACATGAGAACTACTTTTAAAAGCGTAGGCATTTAATGGATTTAATGGTTAAGCCTCCAATGACAGTTTGCACTCGTTGAACTTTGAGACGACCTCAAAATTTCGACTGTTATCTTAAGCTATCAAATCTGACGCTTTGCTAGCTAAAAAGGTAGGGTGTGCGCTGAGAACTTTCAATGAGTTCTTCTATTTGACGAGATTGCAGCGACAATGCATTAATGTGTGACAAAACACAGTCTTATTTCTGCCGTCATTTTTGAGCTTGCTTTAACCCATTCCAACTCAATCCTTCCTTTTTACGCCCCTCAAGAAAAAAGCTTAGGAAAACATTGTGGAAAAGGAAGAAATTGCTTGTATCAAGCAATTTCTTCATTATCCACAATGTTTTCTATCAAAAAAGACGAAAAAAATCAAAATTCCATCAACTTAAAATTGTCGTCTGCAGCTTCTTTCCATTTGGACCAGTCTAAAATGTTGCTGTGTTGGAATGGGTTAAAGTTATAACGACAAGCCTCATTAATGTCCTGTGCCATCGGAGAATGTAACTATACTAGAGTCCCCCCCCACCATTCCTTAAACATCACCGGTGTCTATTATTTTTATTAATCCATTCCAACACAATGACGTCTTTTGACGCCCCCCCCCGAAAGGCAATGTGGAAAATATTGCGTAAAATGAAGAATTGTTTCGTAAAACGTACAATATTTTCTATCCAGAAAGTTGAAAAAAAATTTTTTTACCAACTTTAAATTGTCGGCTACAATTCCTTTTAATTTGGACCGGTCTAAAAATTTGTCGTCTGGTAAAGTGATGGTAACTTTAATAATAATATTAAAGGTAATAATAATATTAATAATAATAGTACAAGTGTGTTTCATAATTATGTCAATGCCGATTCGCTTGCACCATTCCGACACAGATTGGATAAGGCGCTTCATAGACAAAATAGTATACATTACGCCAAAAGAAACATTACAGTTAGCGTAAAGGTCTAAGTGTTTCACGTGTGTCAAAAACTGATAAAATGACACAAATACTTTATTCCTCCACCATATTCATACTTGAAAGTGCAGGAGTGACAACTGACGGATCGATGGCTAGTCCCACTGACCTCCAACAAGGTCCTTGACCGAGATATTTCAAACGACGTAGGGTATTCATACATTAGTCTGATTATTTTTTCGTTTCATACCTCAATGGAAACAAAAAAAAAATATTTCTCTTCATTTCGTGACATTTAATGACATCAAGCGAAAAAGGCAAATATTTTATAAAAAAATTTGAAACATTTTTCATGGAACTATTTTGAGTGCAAGCATACAAAATTGTTGCGTGCTCAAAATTTTATTCATTGAAGTATATGATTTCTTTTTTCGGCCATTCAGAACACCTTTTTCTGTGTACGAACCTAAAAATTGAACTATTGACAAAACATAACTGGTCAAGTTGCCTCTCATCCTAAACAACCAAAACTCACGATCATGCATGGTATTCGTGTCCATTGAATTTCGGTGTTGCGAGCCCCTACTTTAATGTGATAACCAGTCGAAAAGACATCTTTTTCTATAATACATCATGCTCCCTTAATCAATCACTCATATGGCACTTCTCAGATGACTTTTGAATCAATGAACAAAAACAGAGAACTGTTGAGCAACTACACTGAAACTTTCATTGAGAAAGAAATAGCATAATTCTTGTTTTAAGCGACCTCAAAAGGGACCATCAAGAAGTGATCGCTTTTAACAATGATCGCTAAATATGCTATTTTCTGGCATAAACGAAGGATAAATTCTATTGCATATATAGATGATTGCGATCTCTTTTTATTTTCATCTCGTTTATCTCGCCTCCTTATGACGTTTTCAATCAAATCAAACAACATGCAATTTGGTTTTATTTATGTTTTTTTTTCTCTCTTTTTTTTCCAGCAAATACTTTCACTTCTTTTGTTTCTGTTTTTTGGAATGGTAATTTGATTAAGATCGCTTAGTAAATGTGGTCTCTCAATAGAGGTGTTCGCTTGAGCAAAGTTGACTGTAGTGACGCATCAATAAGCTGACACACCCATAGGTCGCACTTTACAGTTTTGATGTGAATTAGTGAGGTTTTAGATTACTATGATACAGTATACAAACTATTTGTATCAATAATGAACGAACGATAAACATCCAAAAAATCAACGGAGATTAAAAAAATATATGTTTGGAATATATTTTTGAAATTTTTAATTAAAGGATAACCATCTTTAAACGTTCGGAAACAGGAGATTATCGGCTAGAGAAAGAGGGGGGGGGGGGTAGAGAGAATTTGAGGAGTTATTGCTAAGTAGTTGACATGATGTATATATCGAGGGGTTAGAGCAAAAACATAGTATGGGTCTATACATTGTATAGACCCATACTATGTTTTGCTCTAACCCCTCGATATATATATATTCGGCGTTGAAATATGAATTCAGTAAGTCTCAAACATAGTTCTGCACAAAGAGAAAACTTTCTTTTGGTGTTAATTTAATGAAAGTAATAATAATAAAACTTAATATACTATCATAAAATATTGTTAACAAATAAACGGCTATACAGTTAATTGCTGCAAAAACAATTTACTTCTGAAACCGAAATCCAACGTTTGACCCATTTTTTCTATGAAAATCAAGTTGTACAATTTGTTTAATGGTATCGTGCACTAAATGGGTTAAAAGTCCACTTTAGGTAGCATAGGCTAAGATAAACACGTGCACGCGTTAATAATACAATTGCATTCACAAAATTTAGGCATGCGCGCATATTTACTGAGCGTTCAAAGATATTAAAAGTGCGCATACGCCTAAATTACAGGTGCATGCACAATAAGAAGGCGTTAAATAATACGTACACTCTCAAATGTAAGCGAGCAAGCTCAAATTAAACTGATTTACCTGTTTTATTTATGTGTACACAGGTTCTTTATACTAAGACGGCTTAAAGGGGACTTTTGACACAAATGGTACACCATAGAATGGAGTTTATTACCACACAAAATACTGAGAAAATTGCTTAAAAATGACTTTCAAATTACAACTTGATAATTGTCAAAATGAGCATATCTTAAACGTCGTTACTGCAACTCATTTAAGCTATAGGTACGACGTTTAGATCGCCAACCAACCACTTTACTTTTTAACAAGTTATTGGCCATAATTTTTGTAAAATTGCTGTTTATATCGAAGTTCAAATATCTGTCGGAGGTAAGGGGCGTGGCCAGCGATCCGTTAATTGGATAAAATACTGACAATGATATTCCGAAGCGAGTCACATGTTCCGCCTATTCTATCTTCTTGAACGCTGTCTAGATTGATAGTTCGTTTGCTAGGCCCTTAAAGCTCCCACAGGAAGTTTCCCTAAGAAAATAAACCGTTGTATTTTGCTAAATTCTTAACCAATAGTATTAAAAATGGGTAAAAAGGTTTGGCTGTCCCTGTGTTTTTATACTTGAGAGAGAGAGAAAAAAAAAGAGTAAACACATTCCAACACAAAAACACTTTTTGACGCCCATCAAGAGAAATAATTGGGGAAAGCGTGTAAAATTGCTTTCAACACGTATTTTTTCCATTTTACACAGTGTTTCTTACTATAAAGTTAGAAAAATATAAAATTTCATAAACTTTAAATTATCGTCTGCAACTATTTTCTATTTGGACCTGCCAATTTTGTCGTCTGCAATGGGTTAAACTATCGTCGTTTGATACCAAAGTCTAACACTAATGTCGGAGGTCAAGGGGCGTGATTACCTATCCGTCAGCGCCAATAGAATCGCGTATCAAGTTTTAAAAAATTCCGTACCACATTACCCAATAACCCTAAAGGCCAGCATCGCCACGTTCAATCATACTGTGCATGAAGGCCAAAGGTTCAGTGTTAAATGTCTATTGTTATTTAGTGCCGGTACACTTTTTTGACTGAATATTTTCAAAATGTACTCACTGACAGATACTAGCTATTTAAGAAGTCGCTCGATACAAAAAAAGACCTTGGTTTCTTGTGGGAATATTTAGTAAATTAGTCCTATACTGTTTTGCGCACCAGTATCTTTATAAAGCCGATTCCCTATCCCTTGAGACACGAGGACTGTAGGCAATCTATTGGAATGAATCAGATATAGATGAACTTTTGACTATTGAACATGATGCACTTGTTGTTATAGTAGCGATCGTCTATGACGTAGGCATTATATGCGTTGCATTAAATCTCAAAAGGTAGGACAAACAATTCATCAAATCTTGTCTTGGAAATAACTTAGGCTTGTACAAAAATCAAGAGAAGCGAATTGATTCCCTCCTTAATTCGATTTTAAATAGATTTGTGACTTGAGTTTCCATATCTTTTATTTGTCCTACCTATTGGAAACGAGGCGAACGTGCCCAAATGCTGTTTTTAATATAGAAGCGATCGTCCGTAGCGTAGGTAATATATGCGTTGCGTATAACGTAGTACTCAAATCCAAAAATGTAGAATAAATAGTTCAGCACATCTTGCCCTGGAAATAACTATAACTATTTTCCACAATATTTTCTACCCTACTGAATGGTTATTGTTCATATCAATTCCACTTTAAATTTTCGTCTGCAAAATCTATGAATTTGGACAGGTCTAGAATTTTGTAAAAAAGGAAAGGGTTAAACGATCGCTGCTTTTAGTAACCCATCTCTTAAACGAACGCTGTTTTGGTTTCTACATAGTATACAAACTGTTCGTGTTTCTATGTAATATCGAGTATCTTGTGTTAAATAAGTAATATGCATTGTTGGGAATGTCATTTTCAGTGTTCTGTATGTGAAGGAAACTTTGATTGATTGATTGATTGGGGTTTATCGCCACTTTTAACAGTATTTCAGTTATATCGCGGCGACTTGAGCACCTAACAATATATTTCTGGTATTGCTCACACTAGTACTACCACTACATTCTTTCCAGACCTCCAGCTGCTATTCCACTAAGATTAACGATTATCCACCCATTTGTGAGGGACAAAGTAGGAAACTTTGAAATAACCCACTTTAAAAAATTAAAGTCACGTGGTGGCCTCCTATTAAATCCATTCCCAAGAAATACCGCTTTTTAAACCCTCGCGAAAAAAAAGCTTTTGGAAACATTATGGAAAATGAAGAAATTACTTGTATCACGAAATTTCCTCATTATCCACAATGTTTTCTACCCAGAAAAAAAAGATACAAAATCCACCAATTTTAGATTGTTGTATGCAGCTTCTTTCAATTTGGACCTGTCTATAAGTATGTCGACTGGTAAATTTTAAGTCCATTTTAACTGCCATGTTTTCCATAGCGAACAAAATCACAAATAAAATTTCGTCGGTGCGCGAGTAAAATGTCGTAACTGCTCACGGACAAACTTAGACGAGGTGGGAACAAATCCCGCATCCAACAGAGTCAAAAAATGGCACCCCTATATGCAGTAGAAATAGGTTTGGTTGTAGTGAAAGAACATTTTCCATAAGATTAAATGAAAGACTGAACCAATGAATAAATGAAGTTTTTCGGCGCATCGACTGTTGAAATCATTTAGCATACTAGAATGAGTTACTTCAAATTAAATATTCATTCATTCATGAAAAAACTAAAAACTACTAATGCAATTGAACGTAGAACTCCTACATTGACATTTATGTGAAATGTGTTTGTTGGTTTGGCGACTTAAACGTCGAATTCAAGCTTTAGTTACGACGTTTAGGTCGCCACTCAACCACATTACATTTTTGTTTCATGGTTCTGGCTTTACATTTTACAAAATAACGTCGTTTATTATCGAACTAGTACATCCTGTTGGTGTCAGTGGGCTCAACCAGCGTGGTCAGTTGGTGTGATCAGCGGAGTCAGTTGGCGGGGCTAGCGAGGTAAGTGGGCGGGGCTAGCGAGGTAAGTGGGCGGGGCTAGCGGGGTCAGTTGGCGTGTCCAGCGGGGTCAGTGGGCGTGAACAGCGGGGACAGTGGGCGTGACTAGCGGGGTCAGTTGGCGGAGCCAGCGGGGTCAGTTGGCGCGACCAGTAGGGTCAGTCGGCGTGACCAGCGGGGTCAGTTGGCGGAACCAGCGGGGTCAGTTGGCGGAGCCAGCGGGGTCAATTGGAGTGACCAGTTGGGTCAGTTGGCGTGACCAGCGGGGTCAGTTGGCGGAGCCAGCGGAGTCAGTGGGCTTGACCAGCGGGGTCAATAGGCGGGGTCAGCGGGGTCAGTTGGCGGGGCCAGCGATCAATCAATTATGAATGAATATAAGGATTTCAAAAGAATACATCCTCGTCAGTAATGAATACACCAGGCATCTCTCTTTGTGAATAATGTATTTTCAAACTTTCTCTCGGCGTTTAATTTCTGTAAGAGGCTATCTTATAGCGATCGCGTCATGTTTATTTACTTCTTTATTTATTTTGTTTTTGTTTTGTGATCTCGCTTCTTATTATAAATCAGCTAAATTCTCAGAATTATGCATTAATTTTGAAATCAGGTAGATTAAAATGTATTTTGTAACAATAAATATAAGAGAAATAATTTTTTGAATAAGGAAATAATCGTTATAGGTACCTTTTTAGTGCCAAGCGTTAGATTTTGGCCATTGTAGTTTCCGTGCAAGAATACAGGTAGTTATCACAAAATATAACATGCTATCGCATCTTTATTTAATGATTGACAGTTCTATTGAATTAAGTTTTATCACATATTCACTACATGGGGCCCTTTTTCGATAAAAAAGCATCATAAATAGTTTACACTTGCTTTGCAGTAGGGAAGTTTAAGTGGTTAGAAAATAGACCCTGCCTTCCCAATCTACTTCAACTTGATTACTTTTACACACTAAGCGCCGCGAGATGAGAGGAAAATAATGTATTCGTTTGATAAAAAAAATTAATGAATCTATATGGATCTAAGTACTAAGTGATAAAAGGCAGACAGTAAAATGTTCAATGTAGACGTTATTCCTTCGATCCCCTCTGCTTTTTTCAGTTTGCGCTAGGGTTATTTTGGAAGAAAAGTTCTATGATTTATTTATAAAGATTGGTAGGGGGTAAAGATAATATCTACCACCATAGAAGATATACCATAGTGGAAGGAATCTAGCACATCCATGAAGAATAATCATAAAGATACAATTTTAGAAAGAAAAGAAAGGACAGCAAGGGGACCAAAAGGGCCCTGTATCGTTCGACTGGGTTAAATTCATGCTTAATTCTGGTAGGTAATCAGAAATTCAGACTCATACTTATTCTTGGTATATTGATCAAGTTGGCTCAGTGGTTTGGGAGGAAGAGATTTTCAGATAATTATTTCATGATTTTTCTATGACTGATAAGCCTAGCCCTGCCGCTCCAAAACATTTTCATATCAAGATTTTACAAAAATATTTTAAAATGGTCACACAGGGATTATTCCTGCCAGGTTTGGTACAAATTGGCCCAGTGGTTTAGGTGGGCAAGTTTACGACAAAGAAAATTTCAAGATTCTTACATGTCTAATAAGCTAAACCTGCCAAGCTTCCATCTTTCCCATCTGCAAAATTTCAGTAACATGTTTTGAAAAGGGTCACATAAGAGACATTCCTGTCAAGTGTGATCCAAATTGCCCAGGTTAATTAGGGGAGAAGATTTTTAAAGAATTGTTTCATAATTTTTCTAAGTATCAGAAGCTTCAACTTGCTAAATCCCTATATTTTCACGAATCAAAATTTCATGAACAAGTTTTGAAAGGATTCATCAAAGAGAATTTCTTTGTGAAGTTTGGTACAAATTGGTATAGGAATTGGAGATTTTTTGAAATTTTTTTCATGCTTTCTCTTGGTCTGATAAGCCCTTTTCTGCCAAGACTCTATTTTCTGACAAATCAAAATACAATGTATTAAAAACAAAATTTCAACAAATGTCACCAAGGAACATTCCTGCCAAGTTTGACTGAAATTGGCGATGTTGTTTAGGAGAAGATTTTGAGCATTTCATGATTTTTCAAAATCTGTTAAGCCCACCCTGCAATTTCACGATCAAATTTTGTGAAAGGGTCACCCCCCAAAAGGACTGCATTTTCTCACAAATCAAGAATTCAAAAACAAAGCCTCGACAAAAGGTCTCCCAAGGAAGATTCCTGCAAGGTTTTTAAAGAATGAGTTCATTATTCCCCTTAGTCTGATAAGCCCATCTTGCCACGCCTCAATTTTTCAATAATTAAAATTTGAAAAGGGTCAACAAAAAGCATTCCTGCCAAGTTTGATTGAAACCGATGAAGTGGTTTAGACGAAGATATTTAACCCATTCCCACTCAACAAAATATTGGACTTGTCCAATTCGAAAGAAGCTGCAGACAACAATTTCAAGATGATGGAATTTTAAATTCTTTTGTCTGGTTTGCTAGAAAACATTGTGGAAAAGGAAGAAATTGCTTGATACAAGCAATTTCTTCATTTTCCACAATTTTTCAAGTGTTTTTTTCTCTAGGGGCGTAAAAAGGAGGGCTTGTGTGGGAATGGGTTAAAGAACATTTCATGATTTCTCTAAATCTGATAAGCCCTATCCTGCTTGACCACCCACAACAGACACAGGGTGATCACAAAAGCTCGCCTTGAACAATTTAAGCTCAGATGAGCTAAAAACAAAAAAATGGGGACAGAAGATATAATATCAAGCGATGGAACGATGCTCGAAATACCGAGGGAGATTCTCTTCTCACTGTCAAAAACATTGACTTTGAAAATATCCGGATGGGATAACGACTAGGAGGCCGGAGTGTTTTAGTGTCTCCCTTGTCTTCCTCGAATAAGAATTTCTACACCATTTTGCGGACAATGTCATTTATTCAACGGAAGCCAAAAAAAAAGACAATATTAAGTAAATTGTTGACTAACTTCAAAACGTTTATCGACAATTCAGGGTTTTTTCTTTCACTCTGTGTCTGGTTATTAGCAAAGATTCTGTGTTCTCGTACAGAAATAATTATAATGATTGGAAGACAGTTCCATTAGCAAATGGGGATGCTAACGTTATGCAGGTTGGCAATAATCAAATGATTGTTTGGAAGTAATCAAGTTATTTAGGCTTCCAGAGCAATTTTAAAGGTTTTCCGCTTATATATAGTCAGAAAAGCTGGAAGTAATAACCATTAACGTAAACGTACAGGCTTAGCAATAAATAAGATTTTTGTCCACACTCATAACATATCTAGTGTCCGACTTTTCGAAAAGAGAACGCCCATATTCAACCCTTTCCCCCCTTTTTTTAGAAATTTTAATCTGATCAAAATCAAAAGAGTTTGCAGGCAACAATGAAAATTGGATGTGGATGTTTTTTTAATAATACCATCATATGTGGTAGAAAAAATTGTGGGAAATGAGAAATTGCTTGTCACAAGCAATTTCTCCTTTTCCCCATTGTTTTCTCAAGTAAAAGATCACAATGACGTAAAATCCCGGATTTGTTTAAGAAAGGGTTAAAAGAGAAACTTGTTCCTTCACATAGTCTCCTTACGAATTAGTTAGCAAATTCTCACCGTATCAGGCTTGAAAGTTACGTCGCCGTTCCATTGTTTGTAAAAAAAAAATGAAAAAACTCATGAGGGATAAAAAAAGAAAATGAAAAATGAAGAAATAACTTAAAATAATCCTTTTTCTTTACTATATCAGAAAGCGTCTTGATCTTGGGAAAGAATCACTGGGCAGATTTTATCACATGACCTACGACGCGGAGAAAAACCGCTTCGAGAATTTTTTGATGTTACATGGGTATTTGTTCACTTGTATAATAAATATGCTAATTACTTTTTGTTTCGATAGCAACGTCATACTGCATCGAACAGTATTCAACAAACAAATATTTTTGTCGTTATATGTACGCAATATTTTAGGAGTTAATTCCTGTATTATAATTAGCTGAACAATCTTCTCATGCTTCCTCGAAAGAAATTAACGGAAGTACATTGTATTTTGTTAACTTGCTCACAAAGTTATTCCACGGAACTAGTAATTCCTTTTTAGGGTGATTTTAACACCAAACTGACCATCGCTGGTCCCGCCCTCCTACTCCAATAGGAAGTCCCGCTTCGTTTTTAAACGGCGTTATTTTGCAAAATTTATGGCAAGTAGCATGCAACAAAAAGTAGAATGGTTGGTTGGCGACCTAACCGTCGTAACTTAGGATGTTTAAGTCGCCAGAAACAACAAAAATCTTTTACAAACATGATGGAGTTTGAATCTCAATTCCTGGTTGAATGAATGACTTGATTGGTCGATAAATTCCTTGATTGGCAGACGCGATTGGTCAATTATAAGAAATGGAGATACTATAAACCTAGTCAGACTATATGCACCCAAAAAGTATTCAAACCTCGATGAAAACAAAATGTCACTGTGCGTGCAAAATGTCGTTCCTACAGCTTGAATAAAACATTGTCTTAGGTTCAATTACCTACAGAGAAAACGAATATGGCTCGTAAGAAAATCACGCCAGTTCTTTCTGGGACTCTAGTCCAAGTCTGCATTTCACAAAGGTTTGGTTCCCTCTGTGATAAGATAACTTCAATGGTTCATAAATTGTGTTGTAATAAGGGAAGTTTTTTCAAGATATATTGGTCAAGCACCTGGACTTCTCTGATAAACAGGGATCCTTAGTCGCCGACTATTTTCGAAAGCGAAATTTAATTACAGCTATCTCGTAAAATTGAATTCGACCTTGTTGATTAATTGCTACTTGTTTTTTTTTTTTTTTTTTTTTTCATTTTTCCAGCACTATCCGATGCAATAATTTAGTATTACATGTATTTTGGTGTCCTTCATTCATTCAAAAAGGGGGCGATGTAAGGTCCCTGAATTATTATTGATTATCGATTGTAATAAGAACAAGGTGATTTGATACAGATTTGCTTTTAGCCATGAACTGTAATAAAACGAGATGCAAAGCATATAGTAGAAATATGACAAAGAATTGCGAGATCTATTTGTTTTGAAATAACACGATTCACCTGCATCGAAAAGACATGGGTAAAAAGACGACAGAACAATTCGGAGTAGACCAGGTTTGCATTGAAAACTTTGATTTGCGATGCTTTTGGATATCGTCGGTGCGCGAGCTAATTGTCGTAACTTCATGTTTAAATCTGTAGTTACAACATTTTGCTCGCTCACCGACCATATAATAAACCATCAATATTATGAGCGTGGGACTTTCTATCAGATACAGAGTAACTCGGCATACCCGGTCAGATCTTTGTGTATAATCAAACCACAACTTTTCGATGCAACGTCGACTTTCCGGCACTTTCAGCGATTGTCACTTCACCGGCAAATAGGCGGCAACCCAACAATTAATCACCGTTTGTCAGACCATATAAGTGTTGGCTGATCGCCGACGAAGCCTTCGACTAGAAGTCGGATTTGAGTGTCTGCGTGATAGATATTTCTACAATAACCGCCGGCGTTGGCCCGACACTAAAAACTGCTAAAAATAGACGGAGAAATAGGAGAAATAGGACGTCGACTTTTTATGTGACTTAAGGTTCACGCGAACGCGAATAAAACACGTATTTAAGGTTTACGTCAGTCCAAATAAAAATAAAAGTGAAAAAAAAACTGGACTTTTTTACAGGGGTAACAAAGTGCAGACGTAGAATTAAATTTGATTGAAGGTGCTCTGTTTCACGTTCGCCATGTCAGTTGTTCAAATGTGTATAAATTAGATCATTTGTAAGTGCAGAAATGTCGTCTT
The DNA here is from genome assembly GCA_946902895.1 of Fragum fragum. Classification (NCBI taxonomy): domain Eukaryota; kingdom Metazoa; phylum Mollusca; class Bivalvia; order Cardiida; family Cardiidae; genus Fragum; species Fragum fragum. The sequence goes on from OX336366.1 coordinate 48,944,589, forward strand.
GGCTGTTTTCGGATATTCCAGTCGGCGATACATGGTATTCAGATCTTCACGATCAGAGCTCACATCAAATACAACGCATAGTTAAATGAATTAAGCTTCAAAAACAAACTTGATATTGCCAGATTTACGAGTATTCACCCTGAATACTCTATTATTCCTGCACAACCCTTGAATTTTACGTCCCTGAAATTTAATGCTCGAGAAAATATCGTGGGAAAGAAGAAACTGCTTGTCACAAGCAATTTCTTCTTTTTCCCACAATATTTTCTACCCTGTGGTTAGGTTACATTTTAAATCGCACTCATTTATCGTCTGCAACATCTTTCAAATTGGACAAGACCAAACCTTTTAAAAAGTCAGACAAGGCTTAAGGTAGAAATTGATGAATAAAAGACATATCTTTAACGGGATGTTTGTCTATTTGTCTGATCGCTTGTCACGTCTGCAGACCTCCGGTATACAGTGAGTATGAGATCAAACGTTTTAACCCTTTCCTGTTTTTTTTAACTTTTAGACTGGTCCAAATTGAAAGAGGATGCAGACGACAATGAATATCGGACGCAATTTGAAATGAAATCATCCCATGTGGTAGAAAAAATTGTGGAAAAAGAAGAAATTGCTTGTTATTGTTTGTTTTTCCACAATGTTTTCTCAAGTATGGAATCACAACACCCTAAAATTCCGTGTTTGTACAGGAAAGGGCTAAGGTTGTAATTACATGGGCAAGGACTTTAAACAAAGGAAAATAATTGTTTGGCGACCTCAAAGTCGTAACTACAGCTTTGATAAAATTAAGTCGCCAACTCCACATGTTTGACATTTATGATGGGGTTCAACATTCGGTTCCGAAATGAACGAATGAATTGATTGGTCAGTCTTCTTTTAGATTTTTAACGGGGGTTATCCGTCAATTGCTAAGAACCGACGCCCTTTAAAAAGGCAATATTGGTTCGCACGTTGTTGCATTCGTATTTAACTGAATGACAATGTTTCGAAAGTTACTCCTTCGTTTTTCATTTACTTTACGCCAAAGTTCGGTTTTCATCCCACACAACAAAAACCTAAACTGCCCAAATTGAAGGAAGTTGCAGATGAAAATTTCAAGTTGATGGAATTTTAGTTTTTTTCGTCTATAATTTCTTGTGGGGCCTAAAAAGGATTGTGTGGGAATGGGTTAATTCGCTTCTTGAATACTACCAGAACTGGATACAGGACCTGAAATACAAGTCCAACTGCCTACATACCTGACATGCGCTGATGGCGGGATTCAAACCTGTACATCGACAACTCATCAGCCAATAGCCGGACACCTTAATCACTGTGTCTGATCATTCTTCATGTTTTATTTGGGTACGGGAAGGAGGGGTGACATGTACATACGATTGGATACACCTGACGTAGCGTAGGAGTGTAGTAAACACGCGCGCACGATCTTCATTTTCAAAGGTTCACTAACTGAAACAGTTTCATTCAAACAGAAACGTGTTACGCGGTATACTATAAAATTGGTCTAACCCATTCCAACACAGCAAAATTTAAGACTGGTCCAAATTGAAAGAAGCTGCAGACGACAATTTCAATTTGGTGGAATTTTAAATTTTTTGTCTTTTTGGATAGAAAAAATTGTGGATAATGAAGAAATTGCTTGATACAAGCAATTTCTTCATTTCCCACAATGTTTTTCAAAGTTTTTTTCTTGAGGGGCGTAAAAAGGAGGGCTTGTGTGGAAATGGGTTAAAAGATTAATCCATTCTATCCTGCGTTTAAAGTTTGACATCTCTATTCAACCATCAGTTCAAATATTCCTAGCAAAATTGCGATGTTTACTAGAATTAACGAACGTAAGATAATTGAGTAGTTAAAAAAGCGAAGAAAATGTCTCTGACAAGTATTTCATTGATTTCTCGTATTTTTCTTACCAGTAAAAAAATATATTTTCGTCTTATTTACACTATTTTCAAAATGCCGCCTACTTTTTGAAAATTATGTCAAATTCAAATTCCGTTGTCTTGCAAAACTTGAAGACAATGTGCTTGAATTTTACCCAGGGCGGTTTCCACTATGTCTCCTCCCCTTTGTTCTGTTAAGTCTCTCGTTTAAATACGAATATCCAAGTTTCTTTACACCTTGAGACCATATTATAACAGATTAAAAAAGATAGAGAGCGACTTTCAAGTTTCCACTGTTTAATATCGGGACAACATATTAATGTTAGGTAACCGGTTGATATGTCTCTTTTACGTTAAAAGATGATCCTAAGCCAAGCCCTATACACCCCTGTTCGTATTGAAAACAATTGACCAATCAAGTCATTCCTTTATACATTAAATGAATGCTACCTCCGACATATGGTTGATTGGTGTGTCATTGCGCATCGACAACTCATGTCATTTAGCGCCCAAGAAATATACGGATAGTTTAACTATAGTTTAACTATAAACATACAAAAAGTACAAATACAACCACATGACATTTAAAATGATAAATGAGAATTGAAACAAAATTGATAAATGAGAAATGAAACAAAATTGATAAATGAGGAATGAAGTAGAAACGGTAAATGAAGACCTCTAGTCACCTTTTACGGCATACCAGTTGTTCCGCCAGAAGAAATGGCGGATGTGACAGGGGTAGGCCTGTCGTGGTTTTTTATTATATCCCATTAAAAAACCGCCATAGCGCAGTCGGAAGCGCCAATTTAAATTACCAGATGTCTAGGGTTCGATCCCCAGCTGCAGCACATATCCCATCCGACATTTGTCTCTCACCAATGGGTGGACAATCGTAAACCTAGTAGGATAGCAGCTGGAGGCTAAGAAAGGATGTAGGGGTAGTACTGTGTGAGAAATACCAGGAATCCATTGTAAGGTGCTACAGCCGCCGCGATATGACTGAAATACTGTTAAAAGTGGCGTTAAACCCATTAAATCAATCAATTAAAAACCACAAGAGGGCCTCACACACAGGCTAGTGCTTTTCATTCAAAAGTTTATTTACATCGAGATAAAAAAAGTATAAGCGTTGAAATAAAAACCATCAACCTGCTGCAATCCAGGAGTTACGAGGAAAGCAGTAGTGAGACTCTGAGTTTAGTCGCCCCCTATCACAGGCTATAGAGAAAGGCCGAGGCATAAGTAATATTCTAGAAAATTGCCCCACGGTGCACCTCTAACATTTATTTCAAATATTTTATTGTTTGTTACCTCAAAGGTTCCAACTATGGTTCATTCAAGATGCAATTACAACAGTAAACTTGCCAATCAACTTTTGCTATAAGTTCCATAAATTATGAAAACTGGCGTGGTTTCATATCTCAATTGAACTGTCTTGTCACAGATTAGTGAGTACAGTCAGCGATCTGTCAATTGACCAATCGCTGGCTCCGCCCATTGACTCTGGCATGGAGATTCCACCAGTAGCATGAGACAAAATAATGAAATTGTTGGTTGAGTAAGCTGTAGGTAAGACGTTTAAGTCGCTAAACAAAAAAAAAAAAGAAAAGGGAGAAAGCTTAACAAAAGTGACGATCAATGTTCAAAACTCAACTCCGGGCTGAATGAATTATTTGATTAGTCGGTTGATTCCTTCATTGACAGCCGCGATTGGTCAATTGGTCTGATCTGCGCCAAGTTCAACATTCATTTTCGAGGGGATGGATAAGTCCTTTTAGCCCTTTCGTGTTCCATCCCTGGTTTTTCCTTTCCTGTGAATTTATAATTGAGAAAATATTGTAGAAAAGCAGGAAATTGCTTGCAACAAGAAATTTCTTTTTTTTTCCTCAAAATTTTCTACCTTATTGAATAGTTATTTTCAAATCAAAGCCAAAATGAATTTTCTTCCGCAAAACCTTTGAATTTAGACAGGTCTAAATTTTTTGCAAAAATGGGAAAGGATTAGCGAAGAGTACCTTCAACACGAAAGAGATTTTTCTCAACTCTATACACTAATTACACCTAGAACACAGAGAATCAGGGGGCCGTCAATCTATTTTCGCGTCTCTCAATCACTCTAAGAGGTTTTCAAAAATGACCTGAGATTGAAATACCATATCGAGAAACTCAATGAGTGAGACTATCAGACGAAGCTTATCACGTTGAAAATAAAGACATGTTTTGAATTAATCTGGCATCCAACATTATCGAGAATCATTCGGTGAGTTTGTAAATCATTTTATAAATAATAATCTGTGTTTATGAGATTACTGATACTGTAAATTAAGAAAGCGAAACAAAATTAGAAATTTAGAAGGGAAATTCACCAATCGTGGCTGTCAAGCAAATAACCAGTCGAGCAATGAAATCAGTCATTTAGACCAAACATGCGTTTTTAAACGCCAGCACAAGCCCTGACACGTGTAGGTGAAGTACAGCCTCTTGGTAGTCTGGACAAAAACTAAATGATTTCAGAATACTTACTGTTCGCTTAAGAACTTTGATTTAGTATCTTTCTGAGGAACGCAAAGACTGATCGGACTGCGGATACACAGGCTGATCTGTGTCTTGACACTTATCTGTAACAGTTGGAAATGTCACGCAAAGGCTCAAAGTGGTTCAACGTATCTTTGCAATCTGACCAGGATCGTCAAGATTTGTAGAACTTTATATGCGATCCCTTTTGCCGCGGCAGGCCTTATAATTAATCGAGGATACTCTTTTAAATTGCATTTAACCAAATCTTGTGAGAGTCTTAGCATTTTTAAATCTTAGTTGCCATTTTAAGTTCAGCTTTTTTTACCAGCCAAAGTGCACGAATAAACGAATAAACCCTTGAAATAAACCAGAACAGGTCCCTATGCTCTGATATAAATCCAATTTGAAAGATAAAACAAATATCTAACAGTTTCGTTGCATTCTTTGCCCTCCTTTCAGACGAGCAAATAGGAAAATAGTTCACGCTGAAAGAAATGCAGACGATAATTCAAAAATAAAACTGAAATACTGAGATCGGAAAACCGGAATCCTATAAAAACGTTGAGTACAAGAAATCTACTACAACTGACCTATTGTGATTGTCAATCAAAGAATAAAACGGTCAATCAAATCAAATTTCGATCGGAAGTGGAATTTGAACTCCAACTTTTGCTGACATTTATGTGAAGTATTTTTTTCTTGGTTTGTTGTAACTACAGCTTATTCGACGCTAAAAATGTTGGCATCAATAAACCTCTCAACCTCGGAAAAATTTCAAGTGATTGTAGAAATGTGCTTATTGGAAATTTAGGAGCGAAAGTTGGCTGAAAATCTTCAAATGGCCTGATTAATCATTTTAAATAATCGAAACCTGAAAATTTGGTTCAATCAATTTTGCCCTTGATTAGTTTTAAGTGTACCGAGGTCGGGCTTATTTATCGCGAAACTTGCAAATATTTTGAACATCTCCAGTCTCTGGAATAGATCAGGAAAATTTGTTTTAAAGAAGAAAAGTGATGGCTGACCCTTAAATTATTTCAAGTAGTAAATCGCCGGCGCTCGAGCAAAATGTCGTAACTTCATCTTTGATAAAGCTGTAGTTACGACATTTTGCTCGCGAACCGACGATATGTAATTAAGTGATACTCTATAGACTAGTTGTGCGAATACAGCTTAAAAATCAAAAATCGTCGGCAAAAATTGCAGATTTGACATTGGAAAATGTTGATCGAAAACAGCTTACTCGTGGCAATGATGATACGAGTTTTTTTGTGAATGACAAATATCTATTTAGTAAGGCCGAGAGCAATTGAGACTCTAATCTGTCTTCAACAGGGCATCATTTAATTGAACCCCAGACGCTGTATCCAAAGGGATAATAAAAGTTCAATTACACAAAATGCGTGTCGAATTAATACAGAATTTCGGCTAAAAAGTGTCAATTTGAAAACATTTTATTTCCTTCTTTCTGTAACTTCGTTGAGAAACCAAAAGCGCTAAACATTAAATAAGAGATTGATAGGATATTTGGCTCATCGAAGGCAGTAGTGTATAAAGCGTTTTGTGCATGATGTACCCCTCCCCCCTCCCGAAAAATAAGTCAAAGGTTTCGTGTAAGTCTGTCGTCAGATATCTTATAATTGAACCCAAGACTCTTTAAATCAAACGAGTTTTCAGTGAACTCTGAAGAACAAAGTACGTCTTGAAATTATTTGAAAGGTTAGATGTATTTCCGAAACTCTAAAGCCTTCGAAACACCATATTTTTCCGTAATTTTGACCTCGATAAATTTTATTATCCTTTTGGCTTAACCAATTCCCGCTGAATGACGCTTTTTGACGCCTCAAAAGAAGTAACTTAGGAAAACAATGTACAATATTACTTCTTACATGCAATTTCTTTCTTGTCCACGATGTTTTCTACCTCAAAAGGAAAAAAATTCAGATAATTGTTCGTATTTAACTTCTTTCAATTTCGACCAGACTAAACGTTTGTCGTCGAGTAATGGTTAAATGTCTTGAAACTTCATTAGAATGACATGTTCGATATTTTGTCGAATTAGGGGGCTATGGGCCCAGTCTCAGATAACCTTAGTATGCACTCTTTAGAAGCTTCAATTTTTCGTTATTATTGCAGGTCTTTATATCAAATTTTGCATGGGAAAAGCTTATTGTTATAAAATGTCTTGGATAATGTTGATATTGTGTCACATTAGATCAGAAAATATGTCAAATCTTACATCAAATCATAGAAAACTTTGTATGCGCCATAGAGGATACTTTTGTGGCTGACAGGTGGTGTCAAAAACTCGATCTGTTTCATTTTGTAACAAATTTAGTCATTGACTCAGGTACTTGAGCTCTTTATGGTCAATGTTCCTCTTGTTTTGAGACAGATATACAAACAAATGGTCAGGCGAACAACGAAACAATATGGCCCAATAAGGCTTCTTATACTTTACAATTGACCGATCGCTTGCCCTGCCCACTTACTCCATTGGCCCCGCCCATTGACTCCGACAAGAAGTCCTTCTTCGATTTTTAAAGGCATTATTTAACAGAATTTATGGCCAGTAGCATGAAACAAAAAAGTAGAATAGTTGGATGGCGACCTAAATGTCGTTACTACAGCTAACGTTTAAGTCGCCAAACCAAAAAAAAGTGTTAACAAAAATGGCGGCCCTTGTTGGGGTTGAAAGCTCCTGCCCGGGCTGTATAAAACAATTTGATTGGAAGGTTGATTCCTTGATTAGCAGCCGCGTTTCATCAATTATATACACAGGTGGTTAAAAAGAACAAGGCTAGTCACATTGGTGTGTCCTCGAAAGACAATTCTAAGCCCAGATATCACATGAATAAATGAGTATTTTTGCATTAAATGGAAACGGCGTAAAATCACTGATGCAGAGAAAAAAGTTAGAAGTCGTTATATAAATACAAGCTTTTCATTGCTGACTCCATCAGTAGTACATCTCTGTGGCAATGCAACAACAAAGATGCAAAATCTAACTTCAAGCCCACTGTGCAATATGCATTAATCGGGAACAGTAACCCCGTTGAATTTGAATTAAATTCGTAGCGTCTTCAAACACGTCAGTTAAATTTTCCCGTCTGCCCAAAGTTCACACAGAATTACCAGATATTAGTAATTATCTTATCCGTTCTAATATCCTGGTGTTGATCTAATATCTCATATATCCTTTATTTAGAAAGGTCAGACTACTTAATTTATCGGGTTTACGGTCTTTAATAAAGAAAGCTTTATGTCTAAATCTTACTGTACTTTACGGATCTCCCAGAGCGACAAGTAAATGTGTCAAGCGAGAAGTCGGGGAACCAGACAATCTATATAAGGGATGAAGAGAATATTTCTTTGTTTTCATGGAGGTATGAAACGAAAAAAACTAATCACAATTACATATAAATCCGCTTTGCGTATTCATGAAGTGTGATTAGGTTTTTTTTCGTTTCATTCTTCTATGAAAACAAAAAAATATTCTCTTCAATGCAGATAGATACAGACTCGAAGCTTCTATAGGCGATGAGTGGTGAATATTTGAACTCATCACCAAACAGCTGAATTTAAGAATACTTGTTGTTTTGTTTTGTTTTTTTCTTTAATTTTGTTAACGAGTATGAGTATGAATATATTTGTTTGTGTGTATTTTTCTTTTATTATTATTATTATCATTATTATTGTATGTCTGTATTTGATATGACAAGAACCTGTAAAGTTTACGCCAATAAAGTATATACCCTCTATAAACATATAAGGAGAAATTTAAAAAAAAAATATCATCCAGTTTGATATTTTGTGTATTGACCAATACCCACATATTGACCCTTTTAAACGCCCCTCTGATAACATTGTAGAAAATGAAGAAATTGCTTGTAAACAAGCAATTTCTTTATTATCCACAATGTTTTCCATCCCAAAAGACTAACGTTTTAAGGACACTATCAACTTAAAGTTGTCGTCTGCAACTTATTTGAATTTAGACTGATCTAAAATTTTATTGTGTGATAATAATTTAAATAATTTTAATTTTCTTTAGTAAAGCCTCTATTTCGTTGTAAAGCATTTAAGGATAAGCATTTGGTTTTCGATAGGAAACTAAATATTATAACTAAATTAAAATATTCGATTGTATTCCATTGTTTTATGAAAAGGCTTCTAAAGCACGTGTTGCACACAATTATGAAAGAGGGTAGTATTCTTTAAAGTCATGTAACTTTAAAAAGCATCTTGTGGGATAGTGTTTTCTGTCGATTTATTGAGAGATTGTTCTTCAAACTGCAGAATGACCAAGTCTGAAAAAAACAACTCACCGCTAGAAAAAAAAAAAAACAACACAAAAAAACGACATCGTATTTACGTGATTTGAGATCTAGCCACATTCTCCGTATGGCTCTCCTGTAAATTCATTACAAGATTTACAAAAAAAAAAAAAATCAAGGAATTCTGAACTTCATTAATCATCAAATATTATTAGGAATAGTAACTACCAAAGTTCATCCCTGTCTATCAATAATTTCTATTTGAACGTCAAATTTTGCACCTTGTTGTTTTTTTTTCTATAATATTTTTTTTTTTTTAGTTTGGACGAGCATAGAGTTGTGTCGTCTTGTAAAGGGTCAAACGAGACACGTCTTTAACTGCCTCATTTAATTCATTCTCTACTTTGTTGTACAATTAACTTCGGATAAGATATTTTAAGCTGAGATAAATTGCTTTAAGCTTCCTTTGTGCAATAACGTAGGTTTTGTCAACAAGAAGTACAATAAAAACAATTCCGTGAAGAAGTCAACATAATAAAGTGGACAATATGAATTGTAAACCATCTCCTGCTCAATCACTGGATTTAACCTCCCTTTGAATGTATAGTTGAGAAAATATTGTAGAAAAAGAAGAAATTGCTTAATATTTCCACATTATTTTCTACTCTACTGAATGGTTATTTTTCAAATTATATCCAAATTAAAATTGCGTCAACAAAACCTTTGAATTTGAGCAGGTCTAAAGTTTAGCAAAACAGTAAAGGGTTAAACTAGAAAAAAATAATCCCCGATGAACCAGAATTTAGCTCTTGCGAACTATTTCAATCTATGAAATGATATATCATGTACAGAAAGCCGCCGTCATAGCGCAGTCGGTAGCGCATCAGACTCCCAATCTTCAATCATGGGATATCATGGGTTCGATCCACAGCGGCGGCACATTTGTGTGGATAATCGTAAGCCTAAGTGGGATAGCAGCTGGAGGCTAGGAAAGGATGAAGTGGTAGTACTGGTGTGAGAAATACCAGGAATCCATTGTTAGGTGCTCCAGCCGCCGCGATATGACTGAAATACTGTTTAAAGTAGCGTTAAACCCCATTAAATCAATCATGTACAGATGATATTGAATGAGTGACAATTTATCAGGCGGATCATCTATAAACCGATACAAATCGAGAATTTGTCGAGTTTTGATGCTTTTTTTGATAATTTAGGAACGTTACTATAGTACGAATTTAATATTCTATGCACAATATGTATAACCTAAATTATTTCGACCAGCCGAAAAGAAATCCTGTAATTTATCGATTTAAAATATTCGTAACGTATAACGTCGTTTGTAGAATGATGTCATTATTTGAATTGGTTAAGCCATTTGCGCGGCAAAGAAAGGGCGTAACCACGGGTATAAATATTACAAAGCGTTGACATTTAACCCTCGCCGTACAGAACCCGGAATGTTCCTTTTTTGACAGGAGGTATAAACAAATATCAGACTGCATATAAGGTTTAGCAGACGAAAAGTCAAAGTGGGTTGGATTTGAAAAATAACCATTTAGTAGGGCAGAAAAATTTGTGGAAAAAAGAAGAAATTGCTTGTGACAAGCAATTTCTTCCTTTTCTACAATGTTTTCTCAATTATAAAAATCACAGGGACATAAAACCAGGGATCGGACAGGAAAGGATTAAACTAATCGTTTTGGTTTTTAGTAAATAAACCAGTCTGACTCAATTCAAGAGAAGATTTATCGGTAACGATGAAACCAGTCCAATTATTACATCTTCCACAAAATCAATAAGAATTAGGGTAAAAACTATTGATCACGTATCAGTAGATTACAACCTAATTATTGTCAATCACACATCACGTATTTATGGATTACCACGTACTATTGGGTGTTATATCAACGCAATCGAAAACGTCATCTCAAACGCGTATGAGGGTTGTCCTCAAAGTACACAGGATTTTGATACTACTTTCTCTGACATATTACATAGGAGATACTACAAAGTTTACTTAACCCATTAACAGACGGCAAACTTTTACACTGGTTCAAATCGAACGGAGTTGCAGACGACAATTTAAAGCTTTTTAAATTATATATATATTTTACTTTTGGTGTAGAAAACATTGTTGACAATGAAGAAATTGTTCTATTTCTTCGGGCTTCTTAAAACGTCATTGAGTTGGAATGGCAAAGGTTCACGTGTATTATAGCCTTAATCATTTCTTGTAAATCACTGGTTTTAACGTTCCTGTGATTTCATAATTGAGAAAAGATTATAGAAAAAGAAGAAATTCCCTGCAAAACCTTTTGAGATTGGACAGACCTTATATTTTGAAAACAGGAAAAGGTAAAAGTAGTCAATCAATTGGTTTATATGTCAATATTAGATGTTACATGAACAACAATCAATAGTGTCATCTTTAGCACATATAAGGGGTGCAAGTGCTTCAAGTTCATGTACATATACACGTTTTCTCTATTAGTCTTTCAAACCTTTTAATTTTTCATGGTAATTAAGATCGAGTCCTTTATCGTTTTCACCCCTTTACCCATTTCCACCCATTTAGACTGGTCCAAATTCAAAGAAGTTGCAGATAACAGTTTTATCGTGATGAAATCTTTAATATCTTTGTCTTTCGGGGTACAATACATTGTGGATAATGAAGAAATAGCTTGTGACAAGCAATTTCTTCATTTCACACAGTGTTTTCCGCAGCCTTTGCGATGAGGGGCGTTTAAAAGCGTCGTTGTACGGGAATTGGTTAATCAATTTAGACAAATAAGAATGTTTTAGTGAAAATCCACATGAACAATTTCTGTGTGATTGTAACGGACCATAACATTCTTTGGGAAAAAATCAATGTGTATGATCCTTCAGTCATCATCTGAAAGTTTCATGACAGTCGGGGTACATTTACATTTATCAGGGAGACAAATATCATTCATGGACCGACCAACGGACGATAATAACCACACCATCCTATCAACTTTTCTGACCATAAGTCGACCGAGCTTTTTAAAAAAAGTGTGTATTTACGTGTATTTATCGTCGTTACCGTAGCACATACCCATATGAGCGACGCCCCCAGAAGACGGTTATAGTTGGTACGGGGAATAGTGCAAGGATACAGGACGAAACTGCTGAGAGCTCCGCCTGGTTCTTTATCGTGCTCGATGGATAGCATCTTCACACGGGGCCGCAGTATAACGTCTCATCCGAAATACAATTAGTTGAGTTAGTTGATATGGTCAGCCCAAGGCTCGAACCCGTGATCTTGAGGTTCGAAGTCACGTGCTCTACCAACTGAGCTAATCGGGCTGACACCCCCCCCCCCAAAAAAAAAAGTACAATTAACTATAGTTTATATAGAGGATAATTGTTTTTCCAGTGTAAGATCGATCTATCTTTACATAGGTGAACAACAAAGGCTATAATTCACAAGTGGCGGAGCAATAAGTGAAAATATACTTACGTTGATCCCTGGTTTTTACGCCCCTGTGAAGTTATAATTGAGTAAATATTGTAGAAAAAGAAGAATAGCTTATAAAATCAATTTCTTCTTTTTTCTACAATATTTTCTATCCTACTGGATGGTTATTTTTCAGATTAATTCCAAATTATATTTTCGACTGCAAAATCTTGATTTTGGAAAGGTCTTAAACTTTGAAAAACAGGAAAGGGTTAAAGAAGACGCGCGGAAGCGTTATAGTTCTGATATAGGTAGATTCATATCATTGTTTGTCGAGATATCTTCCCATGAAAATGAACTGTCTTACCGCGTTAGCTCAAAAGCTGCTTTCCTCTTCATAATCTGCTGGCGTTTCCATTTATAGCTTTATCTGATTTGCATGCTAAAAAGGTCTGACATCATGATGTTCTAAAAAATGCTCAATCATGGATGTTACGGGGGAATTTAAACAAGTCATATTTTAGAGTATCTTGTTTCTCGTTTTTTAACAAATTTTTAAATCTTTGTTAACCCTTTCCTGTTTTGCAAAATTTTAGACCCGTCCAAATTCAAAGGTTTTGCAGACGAAATTTAAAGTGGATTTAATTGAAAAATAACAACTCAGTAGGGTAGAAAATCTTGTGGAAAAAGAAGAAATTGCTTGTTACAAGCAATTTCTTCTTTTCCCACGATGTTTTCTCAGGTATAAAATCACAAGGACGTAAAAACCAGTGATTGTACAGGAAAGGGTTAAGACGAAGATTCATCTGAACTACTAAAAGCGAGTATTTTCCTACAACAACAATATTATGATAAAGTTCTAGATTTGATGGTATATTTTTGGCAATTAAACTGGTAAGAAAGAAAATATTATTTGTTTGTTTAATTGGTGGATTAATTGATTGGTTGGTTGATGGTTGATTGATTGAATGGGGTTTAACGCCGCTTTTAATAGTGTTTCAGTCATATCGCAGCGGCTGGAGCTCCTAACAATGGATTCCTTGTAATTCTTGCATCAGTACTACCATTACATCCTTACCTAGCCTCCAGCTGCTATCCCATATAGGTTTATGATTATCCACCCATTGGTGAGAGATAAAGGTTGGTTGATGGATGGATGGATGGGTTAATGGGTGGGTGGATGGATGGATGGATCGATCGATCAATCGCTAGATGGATGGATGGGTGGATGGATGGATGGATGGATGGATGGATGGACGGACGGACTGATGGATAGGTAGTTTGGTTGATCAGTTGATTGTTTGATTAATTGATTGAAGGTCAACTTACCTCGAATTCGAACAGATGAAACCGCCTTCATATAAGAACATTGTGCCAAAGACGTATTCCGTCCCTCCTCAGAGATGTATTTTAAATGTTAATCATTTATTTTTCCCACGGAATCGGTGCTGATTCACGTCGAAAATTTGATTTTTATATTTTCTAGATGCTCCTTGAAAATTGGTTCTTAATCTTTCTGTAGATATTACCCTTACCTTTACGCATCCAAATATTTAAGCCTTTCCTGTACAAAACCCAGGATTTTACTTCACTGTGATTTTATACACAAAAAAAAACATAATGGGAAAGAGGAGAAATTACTTGTAACAAGCAATTTCTCCTTTCGTTTTACTGAGATACCCTACCGTTTTATGTCAATTTAAAATAGACACGACGTCGAGATTTCAGGGTTGATGCCTCAGAGTTCCGTAGCCTTTATCATTGCTAGTGAAATACATTGAAGTAGTGAATCTGTCATAGGAACGACAAAATCAAAGTACTGAAAATACTGATAGCTAGCAAAGCATGATTGAATTTAGAGAACCTTTCACTTGTTGGGTAGAAAACATTGTGGACAATGAAGAAATTGCTTGTTACAAGCAATTTCTTCATTGTCCACAATGTTTTCCAAAGCTTTTTTCTTGAGATGCTTAAAGGCGGAATTGAGTGAGAATGGGTTAAATATCATGCTCTTAACAGAGTTTTCTACAATTTAAATAGAGTTTTCAATATATAAATATGTAAGAACTACTTTTTATGGCGTAGGTATTACATGGATTCAGTGGTTAAGCCTCCAGTGGCAGTTTGCACTCGTTGAACTTTGAAAAGACCTCAAAATTTTGTCTGTTAACTTAAGCTATCAAAGCTGACGCTTTGCTAGCTAAAAAGGCAAATATTCGGCGAAATCGAATTGATACGACGTTATCCGAAGTATAACGGAGTCGGGCCATTTTCAAATTTAGACGTTGCAGAAGATAATCTCAAGTTGGTTGAAAATCTTTGCCTCTTAGGGTAGAAAACATTGTGGATATTGAAAAAAGTTCTTGTGAGCAATTTCTTCATTGTCCACAATGTTTTCCAATGCGTCATCAGCGGGATTGTGTGAAAATGGTTAAACAAGTTTTATCTTTGATCACTTTCTCCATCTTGTGGATCTATATATGGTGAATTTTGTAATTAACAGTCAGTGTTGTTTGGATTTTTTGCAGAATTTAACGCAGGGGAAACCTTAGAACCGGTATAATTGGCTTTCACTTGTTGTTGGCCGATAAATGATAAAGGAAACCATACGACGCGTCGCATCTCTCCTTGAAAAATGCAGGAGTTAAAGTTGTAATACATGAACTAAATTATAGTTGGGTCTTTTTTTCAGTTGTAAATCCATGATTTACTATATTGAAATGACTGTGTTTAGAATGTGTTTACTATCATATTTATCGTTTCACAAATTCCCACACAATCCCGTATTTACGCCCCCTCCCCCCAGAAAGAAGGTATGGAAAACGTTATGGAACCTTGAAGAGATTGATTTTCATAAGCAATCTCTTTGTAACCCCCCCCCCCAAAAAAAAAAAGATTTTTAAAATTCGTCAACTTTAAGTTGTAGTCTACAGCTTCTTTAAATTTGGCCATGTCTAATATTCTGTCATAATTTTGTCATTTGAAATGGGTTAAAACTACTATAATATATTTAAGCATAAGATGGTTTTATTTCTAAGCTTTTAGAAATTAACACAGCAGGTCAAATTACCTTTTCCACGGTAAATTATCGTTAACTTAGACATTTCGATATCATAACACTAACTTCATGCCTATTGAAATATAACAAAATCCACTTGCGTGTTTTTGCGTGTACATAGTTCATTTACCTAAATCAGTCGACTTTAACGACACTTTAACCCATTCAAATGGACGCGCCAAGAATTGGAAATAGTCTAAAAAGATTCATCTGGTAATGGGTTAATGTTGTCTAACGTATTTGTTCAGTTTTATTAGAAATACTTCAAACACATTTAGTTCAAAGTGTAATATTCACTTATATTTCCTTTGATCGCAAGAGCTGAAATTAAAAAATGGAGCATTACGACTGTAAATCTCCCCCAAAGTTTTTTTCATTATTTTCGTTTCGAAATGCATTTGAAGAGACACAAATTCGCAATAAAAGATTGACTAATTAAATGACGACTCGTTTGAGCCAGAAGTGAAAGTTGAACTCCGACAATATATGAAAAGCCTATTTTTTTGGTTTTGTGACTTAAACGCCGTATTTTGATTTGGGTTCCTGGTCCTAAATTTTGAAAACTAACGTCGTTTAATACCTCAGTCAAACTGCGTTGTCGGAGGTCAGTGGGCGTGGCACGTGATCCGTCAAATTCTTAGTTAACTTTTTTTATCTATTTTGAAATTTGCACTCCAAAGGTACTTTCAATATTTAGTGTTCTAGTAGAGGTATGTAAACTCGCTTTGTATCGTCATATGGAGCCCCTTTTAGTCTTGCAGCTGACCAATCTACATGTATATTGTTTTCGCGTCAGAAAATGTTTATCGTCTTTAACGGCAATGACTAAAGCCCTACAAGATAAGGTTATAATGGTCGATATCTGATGACAGCCTAGACTAATTATGCAAATCTACTTACATAATGACCACGTAATTGAGCACGAGGAAGTCCAGTCTATTTACATTCCAATAGGTCTTACAAGACATTTTTCTGATAAAGATTGACATATTTGGTGAGGCTTTTTCCCTTGCTGGAGAAATGTTAGTCATTGTATGCATTAAGAATTGAATATTATTACAGATGTATAAAATTTGTCTCGCATGCGTTCATTCATTGTTAGTTGCATTATCTCGAAAGCACGAAATTTAGAGAAAATTGGCTAACTATCCTTGAACTTTTGCATGATCTCCAATGCACCCCATTTAGAGCAAATTAGCTAACTTCTCTGGAACTTCTTGCATTATCTTCAATGCTTTCCGTTTAGAGATGTATATTTATCCTTGCACTTTTGCATTATCTTAAATGCACCCAATTTACAGCAATTTGGCTAACTATTCTTGAACTTTTGAATTATCTTGATTGTACCACATTTAGAGCAATATGGCTACCTATTGCCAAGTCTTTTGTCCAAGGTGTCTTATTGGAAGATAATTAACCAAATGTACAAACACAGTACAAAGCAGCCAAAAGAGTTAAAGCTATATTGCTTAGTTTTCACAACTAAACCTTAAATGCTATTGTTGGTGTTAAATGAATTAGCGTAGATATTTAATCAAACACCTCAGCCAGGTTTGGTGTTATTTCTGAAAAATAGCTTTTTACTTAACTAAACCAATTATCAGAGGGCGAAATTTTAGACTGGTCCAAATTAAAAGGAGTTGCATTTGACATTTTTTTTAACTTTCTGGATAGAAAACATGTTTTCCAATTGTTTTGCTTGACGGGCGTCTTAAAGCGTCATTGTGTGGGAAAGGGTTAAAAAATGTGACCATCCAATAATGACCTCTACCTATCATGTGTTGGTAAATAGATCGGCATTATATCCTTTCGAAGGTTATCCCTGCCCATTCAATCCCCTGTTCAATCCATGGTTTTTACGTCCCTGTGAGTTTATAACTGAGACAATGTAGAAAAAGAATAAATTGCTTGTAACAAGCATATTTTCTTTTCCCACAATATTTTCTACACAGCCAAATGCTTATTTTTTAAAATTAAATCCACTTTCAATTTTCGTCTGCAAATTCTTTGAATTTGGACAGGTCAAAAATGTTTGCGAAATAGGAAAGGAAAAATTATACGTATTCTTCTTCAGGTTCTTTGAGACAGAGCCGAATATGAAAGGGTTGTTCCCAAAGATTGTTAAGATGAACAACGAAAATAAGCTAGAATGGGACATAGATCGAGAAATGCTCCAGAAGCATGCAGTTACGGTCATGGAAGGACTTGGTGCTGCAGTCGAGAGTCTTGATGAATCAGAGTTTCTTAACAGTGTCTTGATCTCCATCGGACAGACACACATACAGCGTCAGGTGAAACCTCAAATGTTACGAGTAAGTACAAATAACAATGTCAGGTGAAACCCCAAAATGTTACGAGTAATTACATTCAATTAATCAAATAACAATGTCAGATGTTACGAGTAAGTACATTCAATTTATTCAAATAACAATGTCAGATGTTCAATTTAATCAACTCTGTATGTCATTCAATAAATCCACAATAGTCAAATAAATTATTTGTTTGGATTGACTATTGACCATTTAAATAACGGATTATTAACGTCATTTTTTACCATGTCTTACGACCATATACCAAACCGCATATTTCAAACAAACTATAATACTCTCTCGTGTAGCCTATTATTATTATAATTAACATTATCATTATTACTAATATATTTGCATTTATTCTTTTTGTTCGAAATTCCGGAAACTTTCAAAGTATTTTGAACTGATTAGACTTCGAAATGGTCGTAGCTAAACTTTCGAAGTATTTTGAACTAATCAGACTTCAAAATGGTCGTAGCTAACAATCTGTCCATAGTTGAGGCAATTCATGAAATAAAAGATGTATCGATATATCTGGGATTGGTTCCAAATGATTTGGAATATTTTTTCGTGAACTTTGAAAATTTGATCAAATGTCTATTTTACTTGCATCATGCATCAAATACTAAGAGGCATATAAAAATGCACGTGTTGAACATGAAGTTAAGTTTAAAGTAATCCTTTTAGAAGGATGCTTTCGGACTTGAACATGTGTAAGGACTTTGATTGACTGAGACTGATCATTAAAACAAAAGTTTTGGGCCGATCGTGCCGGAGCTTCTGGGAAAAGAGCAACTTCCAACAGAAGATTCTAGAGGTCTTGCGAGACAAGAATTCTGTTAAGTTGCCTAAATATCAGTTGTATCAGCAAACGAACCCTGTTTTAAATGCAATACTTAATACGATTAGGCAGGAATTTAGTAAAATAGTTTGTATTTGACGGAAACAACTGTTAGATTTACGACAGATTCAAATGCTGCCACATCTTTGAAAAGAGGGTTGTCGGTTACAGAGGTTTTCAGTGAATTGTGGATTTTATTAATCTCGATCATGTTAATCCATTCTCACAGAAATCCCCTTTTTACGCTCCTCAAGAAACGAAATAGGAAAACTTGGTTGAAAATAAAGAAATTGCTTGTTCATTTTCAACCATTTTTTCTTCCTAAAAGACAAAGATATTCTCTCAACTTGAAATTGTCGTCTGCAACTTCTTTGAATTAAGACCAGTCTAAAAATTTGCCGTGTTGTAATGGGTTAATGGGTACAATAGCTTTCATTTTCTAACTACATGGGTTTCGGTCCTGATTTCTTGAAATGTTTGAGATGTTATAAATTACAGACCAAAATAGTTCCTGTTTGTTGATTTCTTTTACTAAAATTCAGATGTTAAATATACATCTTTAACTGAAATCTTAGAGGGTATGTGTGTGGGGGGTATATGGGCTACCATTTTATTCAACGCTTTTATATACATGTATATATATTGAGCTAATTTACGGATTGCACAAGCACGAGTTACAAATAAAGTTTGAATTCTGTCCATTAATTTGTGACGAAAATACGAACGACTGAGTTGAAAATATCACTGAAATCCAAAAATTTCAGTCTTTTTTCCTAAACCTCTGTAGATAATTAGCTTTTGGTGTTAGTGATTCAGTAATCATAAGCTACAGATCAATTTCGAATTATGTCTTGGTGATCTATTTTTGACGAAAATACGGATGTTGGGGCTTAGGTTTTTTAGTGTGTGTGGGGGGGTGCTTTTGTGGGGGATCGAGAAGCTTGTAGAAATTTAAGTGATGTTTTGGTAAACAAGTCCGTAATCATGAGAAACACACCAGTTTGGTGTGTAGATTCGGTCCATTAATGTTTTCGTATACATTGTATACGGATATGAAAAAAATGCGACCAGCACAGGACTTGGTATAATTGGCTTATTTTGAGTATGCTTAACGAAGGAGTCTATGCTTTATTTCATTCTCATTCATGTATAATACAACATCACAATACATATAAAACAATTTTAAAAGAAAGTACATGATCCCTCAAAAAAATTATAAGAGACTATTCTATTAAGTAAACATCAAACCAAGATTTTTTTTCAATTTGTAATACTTCTACGGGAAAACACAAAAAACTCCGTTTAATGAATTGTAATTAGGTAAATTTAGTGAACAGTTTTGTGATATGAACTAACCTTTAGCGTCTGATTCTTTTGGGTATATTAATGTTTTTACTAGTTCTGGTAATAATAGATATGAAACAATAATGACAAATGTTCATTTACACAAAACAAATGATCCTTAATGTGAGATGAAATAGCAGGTTATTGCTTAATTCTGATAAAGTTTTGGTTGGAAAACAGTACTTTTAATCTATCGACATCAGTAAGATTCATGAAATTCGGATATTCGTTAAAAGCTTTTGGAAAAGGTTTAGTCGAAATTCTTCGTTTATTTTGCAACGGAAAAATGCGTGACATTCGTCTTCTGCTACGTCACAAAAAGAGCATTTTCTATCAACTAGGTTAAAATTGCCATATCTTCCCGTTGCTATTCTCAGTGTAGCAACACCACACCGAAACTTACTAAATGCTGGACGGTGGCGGAAATGTAAAACAATCTTGCAATAATCTTCTGAAAAAAAAGAATTTAAAGACATAATAGTTTCGAAGCTTATTATTGCCTATATTATTCCTTCCGCTTTGTCTGGAGAGAGATTTATTCCATTCTTATAAAAATTCTTGAATACACCCGTATTATACTTTATCTTACAATTTCGATTTAACATTAGTACTATTTATTGACTGATATTCTGAGAAATCTATTTTTAAAAGTTTCTCCTTGTTTCTATAAAACCAATTTTAACATTTTGGACCGAAGGAGCGTTGAGCCCATAGCCTAAATCGTTTATGTATTCTTGTATTCGGCTTAACCCTTTCCCGTTTTTTTTAAAATTCTAGACTGGTCCAAATGGAAGGAAGTTTCAGACGACAATGAAAATTGGATGCAATTTAAAATGAAACCATCCTATGTGATAGAAAATATTGTGGGAAAATAAGAAATTGCTTGTTGCAAGCAATTTCTTATTTTTCCGCAATGTTTTCTCAAGTATAAAATCACAAAAACGTAAAATCCCGTGTTTGAACAGGAAAGGGTTAATGGATAATCGACACCGAAAATTGCTATCGGACTTCTTTTGACGAAAAATAGGTTGGTACCAACCCATTTCACCTATATATTTCCCAACGCCAAGAAAAAATCTCAGTGCCTTATTTTGAACGGCATTTGTACATTAAAAGTGCTTGACTCCCCATATTGCTGATGAAGCTTTGTAAAAACAAGCAATTTCTTCTTTTTCCACAATATGTTCTACCCAATTGAATGGTTGTTTTTCAAATTAAATCCACTTAAGATTTTCGTCTGCAAAACCTTTGAATTCGGACAGGTCTAAAATTTTGGAAAACAGGAAAGGGTTAATAGGATTAATGATCTTGTGGTTTGAGATGCGCCAGGAGTTAAGCTCATTCAACACAATTTGTAAATCACCTGCGTTTTCTGCTAATAAAACAATATCATAGTCATAGAGTAACAAGCAAACCTTCTCATCACCAAGTTCAATTCCGAACGAATGAGCTTGCAAGCACTTAACACACTGTTTTAAGATTGTTTGAAACTAAAATAGCTCAGCCTAGCCAGCCTCTCAATGAATTACATAGAATAGCATTGAACAGATTCATTTCCTAAAAAAAAAAACATGTTTTATTAAAGTGGCTGACTTCCGTATATGGTGTTTAGTAAAAATTTTGACACCCCCCCCCTCTAAAATACTGGCTGTATTCAATCCGACTTTAAATGGTAAAATACTCAGGTGACCAGATTCATAAAAAATATGATAGGTTGAAAATCATAGTGTTTGTTTGCCAGACTTTTTTCAAAGATCGAGCGGCTCTGAGAAAAGTATTTTACAACACAACATATTGCAGTATAATTTTAGCAGCATGAATAATTCTTCTCAGAGTTTTCTTATGAACGAAAGGATGTAAATAATTTTGGTTTTTTCAGGTTACATAATTCCTTGGTTATTATTTTATTGATAGTCTGTGGTGAATTCAACTATTTTCAAATTTGGTCAACTAATCAAAAGTACTGGATTCAAAATGCGTCAGTATCAAAATTCCAATAACGTGGTGGTTTCAGAAAAAAGATATGGCCTGATATCTTAAATGACTGTAATGTTCTTAATATCCGACCGGGTTTTTCTCATGATTGTATAATTATACAAGATCACGAGTATAACTTAGAGAAAATGCTACATTTAATTGACCCATTACCCATTGCCAAAATTTTAGACCAGTCTAAATTCAAAGAATTTGGTGTAAATTGATTAATTTAGTTCGATTGAAAGCTTTAAAGCTTATAGAGTCGCTTTCGCAAACTCTCAAATCAGATGTTTTCACGTCCCTGGTAGAGATACTGGGTAGACTGAGACTGGCTAATAAGTGTCTTGCCCATGAAACCCAACCATCCCCCCCGTTGACGGTGAGGCTCGAACCGTGGATTTCAGATCACGATTCAAGCACCTATACCACTCAGCCATCGAGGCAGTCAAAGATATTGCAGATGACAAATTTAACTTGATGGAATTTCAAATATCTTTGTCATTTTGAGTTGAAAACAATGTGAAAATGAAGAAATTGCTTGTAACAAGTAATTTATTCGTTTTCCATTTGTTTCTCAAACTCTTTTATTCGCGATGTAAAAAGCGGAGCTATTTTGGAATGGGTTAAGCTCAGTGTTAATTGGTTTGTTTGTTTGTTTGTTTGTTCGTTTGTTTGAATGGGTTTTAGCGTCACTTTCAATAGTATTTCAGTCATATTGCAACTCCTGGAGCACCTAACCATAAATTCCTCCTTGTATTTCTCTCACCATTACTACCACTATATCCTTTCCGGGCCTTCAGCTGCTCTTCTAAATCGGGTTAACCATTTTACACAAATTGTTGGGGAACAAATTTCCGATGATACATTTGCCGCGAACGGGGATCGAATCCTAGACGTCATGATTTCAGAGTCAGACTCGTTAGCAGCTGTGCTATGGCCGCGGTTACACTTTAGTGAGAACTGGTGTTGTTCCGCTTCATATATATACATGCATCATCAAATGCAGATTTATGGATCAGAACAAGTGTCTTTGTCAGCAAGTGCACATTTAGCGGTAACAGGTATTGTTATGGAGCACTTTACCGCTGTAACATTGTAGAGGCCGAAACACAGTTCTTTGGGAGTAGTAGGGGATAATAGAAAAGAAATGGAAAGGTTTGAATGGCGACGTCATTGATAAGTTAGCATTGGTCACTTTAGAGCTCGTATATATACTAATTAATGGATCGCTGGCCCCTCCCACTGACTCCGCCCACTGACTCCAACAGGAAGTTCCACTTCGATTTTAAATGGCGTTATTTTGGAGAAAAATATGGCCAGTAACAAGTAAAAAGGGCAGTTGTTGAGACGGACAAACCAACAAAAATGTTTCAGATAAATATCGGCCAATACCGGAATTAAAAGATTGGTCAAATGATTCTTTGATTGCCATTTTTTCAATTCATTTGTTGTTGATGTTTTGTTTTGTTTTTTCTGTTTTTCGTCCTACCCTAGAATTTTTATTAGATCGTCGTTCCTTCCGATCAAAATCAATAGAGTAAATAGAGGTTAATTGCGATACTGTTTTAAGTGCATAAATAATGTATAGACACTTTGAACAATCTCGTAATATTAGCCCTCGAAATGCTATGGCCTAGCCGGTATATAGTAACACAGTTGTAAAAATTAGCCAAGAATAGCAATTTTAATCTGTTTGAAAACTAGATGTTAGACGATTGTTTTATAACATATTATTCAATCTGTGTACATATATTTCATTTTATTCCAGAAACTGTGGCCTTCGTTACATTATGGACTCCAGAAAGTAATGAAGGATGCTTATACGAAGCCGGTCTCTGACGCCTGGAAGAAAGTGTTTGACTATATATGTGTATACATGAAACTAGGGATGGAGAACCCTGAAATGGACCCAGACAACCCCATTGAAGTTAGAAGATAACAATATAAAATCATTCGAATTAGGAAGGAAGAGGGTGTTTATTGTAAAACAATCCTATCAAACTGTGGCCTTCGATTATTCATGGACTTCAAATGACCTTTGTGAGACACTTATCTAGAGCCTGTGAAAAAGTGTTCCACTGCTTTTGAGTTTACATGAATTTAGAATGAAGAGCTCTGATATAAATCCAGTAATAATGGCAATAGATACGTGCTCATGGATTATAGAAACGTGGCGATAATGCCCCCATTTAATGAAAATGTAAATATAAGACATAAGCGAGTCTAGGGCGTCGGTTTTAAGAATCGACTTCAGAATGTTTTTCAAAGGCGAGTATAATACTAATAACCAGACGGCGAAAGTTTACATTGGTCCAAATTCAAAGGAATTGTAGATGACAATTTCAATGAGATATTCTTTTAAATCTTTGGCTTTCTGCGTAGAAAAAAATGGGAAACAAAGAAATTACTTGTGACAAACGATCCCCCATTTCCCACAATCTTTTCCTAAACTGTTTTCTCGAAAAAGCGAGCTTGTTTGGGGAATGGTTAAGGGAGAAATCGGACCGCCCCCATTTATTTTCATCTTTTAAAGTTTAATTCATATTTCAGAATCATAAAATTCGTAATATATTTATTTTCATTGTAAGCATAGCTACCGATAGAGGGGGGTAATTCGTATTTTGATTCAAATATTTCACAAATACTGCCATAAACCCTGTATTGTAAGTACTCATTTGAATTGTCTCGACGAGACGATTCAAATGAGTACCTACAACATGGAGTTTGTTTGAGAAATAAGGGTTATAGAATACTGTTACCCCCTCATATTAGGACCTCTGTTGTCTGTGATTCCAAAAGAAGAATGAATCATAAAACTTGCTCATATATTCTGCGGGTCAGAGCTATCATTTTGATGCCACGCATTTTTGTGTTGTTGTTGATTTGTTGTCTGTCTGTCTATCTGTATGTATGTATGTATGTATGTATGTATGTATGTATGTATGCATGCATGCATGCATGCATGCATGCATGCATGCATGCATGCATGTATGTATGTATGTATGTATGTATGTATGTATGTATGTATGTATGTATGTATGTATGTATGTATGTATGTATGTATGTATGTATGTATGTATGTATGTATGTATGTATGACTTATGAAAACTTTATCAGCTAGTAGTTTTATTCATCTGCGAGACTGTTAAAGATTTATTGCTCAAAATTGCTTCCATGTACCTTTGGAACATTGATTTAAAAAAAAAAACATACAAAGTACAAAATTTTGGCCTTTTGATATCGGAATAAAGTACATGTAATTGTAAATCTATCACTATAGATATACGGGGGCCAATCAAGAATTTTGTGGACGATGTACTTTTTCATGATTCATGTTGGATATATATTGCTATGTGATTTAGGTGTTTTTAAAGGGACATATATTCAGTTCCAGCTGAATGGTGTACTTTTTGGCTTTGAAAACCTCAGAAGTGATAAAACGTACCACCATGTAATTGACGGATCGCTGGCCACACCCACTGAGCTCCGACAGGAAATTTTCCCTCAATATTTAACGGCGTTATATTCCAAAATGTGTGGCCAGTAACGGTTAGAAAAGAAATGGTTGGTTGTCTAGTAGATAAACCGACATAACTGCATGCTTCACTCAAATGCCGGCCATTGTCGGAGTTTAAAGTTCAATTTTTTTGGTCGAAATGAATGATTTGATTGGTCGATCGATTCTTTGTTCGTCAAAGATCTATTCTTAAAATACTATGGGTTTCGGCTAGCACGCGAGATTTGGTTTTGTATTTTCATCATCCTTATAATCATGATTATTCATTATCATTCATCTTATTATTATATGTTCAGGGATCATAGATAAGTAATTCATGAGAAAGCGTCCAAAGATATAGCTTTTGTGAGTTCCATAAACATTTAATCACTTCTGGATAACACTAGTAAACAACGCAAATGTCTAAATAAAGCAACAAATAACACACCCAGTTAAATTTCAAAGTTCGATAAGTGCTCAGGAATGCCACAGGCAAGACCTTTTGGCTTTAACCCATTACAACTCAATCCCTCCTTTTTAAGCTCCCCAAGAAAAAAACTTTTGAAAACATTGTGGAAAATGAAGAAATTGCTTGAATCAAGCAATTTCTTCATTATCCACAATGTTTTTTACCCAAAATGACGAAAAAGTTTAAAATTCCATCAACTTGAAATTGTCGTATGCAGCTTCTTTCAATTTGGACCGATCTAAAATTTTGCTGTGTGGGAATGGGTTAAATTCCTTCAGAGTCTCAGAATACGTGCTCCCCTGACCCCTTCCAAACGTCATGAAATGATGCAGATAATAAGTGAACGTATCAGAGTAGAGACGGTCATTCACATGTAACGTCCTAAGGAACCTTCAGCCATATGACTGGAATTGGTTTAGAATCCAAATGTTTGGGATCAAATAAGGATCGAAATGCCTTGCTTCAAATTCATTCGGTTTCAATAATCAAGCATTCTCTAAAAATATAAATTGAAAACGATTCAACTGTGTCAAATAAATGAATGGATGATAAGGGTTTCGAAATTTTTATTTAGTATTGAAATTCTTTTGTTTCAAGCAAATGTCGTTTTTCATATTGATATTCAGTAAACACATAAAGAAAATCCTTTAGAAAAAATCCCGTTTTTTACGCCCCACACTCTCCGAAATATGCTAAAGTTGCTATATAGATACAGTTATGGGAAAACGAAGTGACTACATTCCCCACAATCGTTTTCATGTTCCCTCAATTTTTCGCCACCTACACCCCCACCCCACCCCAAAAAAAAAACCCTAAAGATTTACAAAATCATCAACTTAAATTGTTGTCTGCGAATTCTTTCAAATAGGACCAAACTGGGTCGCTAAAAAGTATTGAAACCTGGTCAAAATTTGTATTTGTATTTATGGCCAGTAACATATACGAAAAAGTAAAATGGTTTGTTTGTGACCTAAACGTCGTAACTACTCAAGCTGTAGTTACGACGTTTAAGTTGCCAAACCAATAAAATTACTTCTTATAAATGTCGACCAATATCAAAGTTCAATGCCGGTCTAGATGAACAACTCGATAGGTCAATTGGTTGATTGATTCTTTGATTGACATCGCGATCCGTCTATTTTCTGTCTGCTTAAGCTGACCAATGTCCATTGTTTAACTATTGAGAGAATTTTCCGTGACAGTTATCGTCCTACCTATCATAAGCATAGTCGTGTTTTTGCTGTTGTAGTTTTTTTTTTGTTGTTGTTGTTGGGTCCGGAAGAAGGATTTAGCGGAAGGACTAGTGCGAGAAATACCATGATTAGGTGCTCCAGTCACCGCGATATGTCTGAAATACTGTCATAGGTAGCGTTAAACCCAATGCAATCAATCAATCAAATACATTTTCTATTTGTCTTATCCGGGTCCCTTTTCACGAAATATATATAATGTGTTGTCATTTTTTTTTTTTTCAAGTTGTGATATCAATATTTAGTACGGATGTGCATAAACCTTTCATAGTAACATGTCATGTCGTGATAAGTAAACGGTTTTGGAACGAGATCAGTCTTTTAAACAATAAGCGAGCGGAGGTGTGCATGGAAACCTGAAGTATTTTGATGAAAACATTTGCATCTCTCAATTATATGAACATGTACATGAAAAGTCTTGCCTTATAAATTTATAATCAATTTTACTCCATAAATCAATCCTCAAGAATATTCTAGGAACCTTAAAAATGATTTCATCAACTTAAAATTGTCGCCTGCAACTTCTTTGAATTTGACACATCGTCACTTGAGAGATAAATCTACATACCAGGAATAACCTACCTATACTGAATCTGTACCTGATTGCTGTATGGCCGGTACATTTTCTTATTGTAACATGCTATCAAACAGAAACGCCCTATCCCTGTTAGATGATAGATGAGAAATGTAACTGGTACACGACTGTTTGGATGCTGACTTTTTGTATATGTTTTAAATCTTTTGTAAGGAGAAAGTGTATTGTGTTTACTGTTTAAATTAATGCATTAAAATGTATTTGTCTATGTGTCTTTTTAATTCATTAAATGGAGTCAGTGCTTTTTGTTCCTGTTGATTCAAAGAGGAAACTGCTACAGACAAAAAGCTGTACGGGTCAACCGAAATCTAATTTTTGTTTCACTTTCAAAGTCCCAACTAGGGCTCCCAATTCTCTCATCCCAACCTCATCCCCACCACCCAAAAATGAAAATGTGACCCTTTTTTGCACAATATAATTTTTTAACAGGGTGCCTATGTTTTGTTTCTTTTTAAGATAAATAGGTGACTTTGTTTTTTCTTTTAATGCTACAGACATAGAGGGGGCTGTGCGTATCTTTAAATGTTACAAACAAAGAGGATGGCTTTTTTTTTCTTGTTGTTGTTGTTGTTGTTGTTGATGTTGTTGTTGTTGTTGTTTTTTGGTTTTTTCCCCTTTTTAATTTTACAAAAAACAGTTTTTTTTCTTTTGATGTTACAAATACATGGGTGAACTTTTTTCTTAAGCGTTACAAACACAGAGGGGGCTTTGTTTTCTGTAATTGTCACAAAACAAAGGGGGTTGTGCTTTAAGGGTTTTTGAAATTACAAACATAAGGGGTCTTTATTTTTCTTTCCAATATTACAAACACAGATGGTGACTTGGTTTTTTCTTGTTTATGTTACAAAAACACAGGGAGAATTTGATATTCTTTTTAACGATACAAACACATAGGGGGGTCTTTTTTTACAAACAGAGAGGGGACTTTGTTTTCTTTTTTTAATGGCTCAAACACAGAGAGGGGGTGGCTTCCTCTTTCTTTTTAATGTCATCAAGACCGTGTGCGACGTCAGTAACACTGAGACAAGTAAGTACACACACGCACATACATAAATTGATTGAATGAATTGAATGGCACGCTCTTTCAATTTAAATTCAATCCTGTTAATAATTTAATAAAGCGTACGGTCCGAACACTATATGTCCATTTGTCAGTCGAAGCATGAACTTGATTCTATCATCATTAATATTTGTCTTGCTTTAAAATTCAAAGATAATCTTTCCTTTTAATCATTCAAATAAAAGATGTCGATAGACCAAAAAATATGAAGTTTTTAGAGCCTTGTTTTTTGTTATTTTTGTCGAAATATTCTTCTTATTATGTTAGTTAATAAACGTTTTCAATGTTTTTGACTATGTTTTGACTGTGTTAAAAAAAATAAAAATGTAGGTTTTAGCCAAGAAAGATACAAATTCGTCTCGTCGACTGTTTTATCTGTCTTTTCTTAAACAAAACTCCGGGATATAGACAAGGGGTCGTTTTCATCTCAATTTATAGACACCAGGGGCGCCTCGTGAACTAATCAAGCCACAACTAGGCATCGATAGATAATTAGAGAAAATGAATTCAATCAGTAATTGTCTCTATTCAAACAAAACCCATCATTTGGGACCAGTTAACCTAAATGTGGTTATATCAAGGTCACGAGAGTAATTGGTAATTGTTTGTATAAATTCTACAAACGAAAATAAAATATACACAGGGTTCGTGCTGCATGGCATTTGAATTTGAGGAGCCAATTTGACTGAAATTCTTGGTGTCAAAGCTGACTATGAAGAGGTCAAAACAATAAAAAGAGCTAATCGCGAATCGATACCTAGAAAGGTTAAGGGTTTTCTTTTCTGTTTTTTAACTGGTTTTTGTGGAATCAATTGTTAAATTCCTTTATTGTATTATTGCAGGGTCACAGTAGGATATTTTCAGATTAATGAAGGCCAAACCCTGGTTTACGAACCAAACAAGAGACCTGTATAAGGATTAAAAAATAGGATCGAACTGTTAGTTTCAATATGATTATTTACATTTTTCAAGCGGTCCACAATTTAGACACAATATTTGTTTCGGAACCAAATTTTTTTGTCTGAAATGGTTAAACATAGAAGATTGGCATACAGTTGAAATGAAAAGATAAAAAATGGATTACATGATTTTTTTTCCTATTTTAGAAAGAGGTAGAAAAAATGGGCATATCAACCTTATAGCCTTTTTTAACCCATTCCAACTCAATCCCTCCTTTTTACGCCCCTCAAGAAAAAACTTTAGAGAACATTGTGGAAAATGAAGAAATTGCTTGTATCAAGCAATTTCTTCATTATCCACTATGTTTTCTATCAAAAAGACGAAAAAATTCAAAATTCCATCAACTTGAAATTGTCGTCTGCAGCTTCTTTCAATTTGGACCAGTCTAAAATTTTGCTGTGTTGGAATGGGTTAACCTATTTATAGAAGACACATTTTTAGACTGATCAATGTTCATAGAAGTTGAAGACGACACTTATCTGAAAGAAGAGACCATTCCAATGAGTACCCACAACAAAGGGTTTGAAAATTTAAAACTCATTGTCTTTGGGGGTAGAAAACATCGTGGATAATGAAGAAATGTCGCGTAATAAGCAATTTCCTCATTTCTCACTATGTTTTCAAATGTTTATTTTTTTCTTTGGTCGCCCAAAAGCGTCATTGTTTGGGTATAGGTTAATGTAAATAAAGCGGGTTTAGTTCCAATGAGAAAAGCAAACACTTCTTAAAATTTATAATTATCTACAGGAATGTGACACGTGGAATGTGTTTTACAAGAAATTTCTTCTTTTTCCAAAATATTTTATAAAGAATACAACCACAGTGACGTAAAACCAGTGATTAAAAGGGAAAAGGTTCAGGGCAACGATGAGACGCCCATCCGTCTTTGACTACCAAAAGTATATTAACTTCGCCTTATTCAAGCGGTAATTACAAGGTTTTTGCGTCAAACGACTATATCGAAATCTGTATAAAGTAATGATATGATAACATGTAGAACATAAATAATGTAACCATCCTGTGACAAAAATCTATCATTTGTCTGTGCTATAAACAGAAACAGGAAGAAAAAAGATTATCTTCCTGTTTCCGTTTCAGGTTTCGTCTCGCGTGCAAAAGTCTTCCCAAAAGCAGGTCAGTAAAATAAATAAATCAACTTGTCCTTGAAGAATTCGAAAGGTGGTTTCATATTTCATCTCTTGAAATTGCTGATAATAAAAGAATACCACTGCTTAACCGAAGACAAACTAACCGAACGGAATATGATATACGAGGGGACAGAAGTCGAGTCTGATCTCCTACAAAGATATCCCTTTTTGTTCACAGTACAAGAATGATAAGTGTATAATTGGAACTAACAACTGACGGACCGCGGTTGTCAATCAGAGAGCAAACCCACCAATCAAATCATTCATTTACACTGGAAGAGAAATACTATATTGGTCGACATTTTTGTTTAGCATTTTATGTAGCTTAGAGAAATAAACGTCGTAACTATAGTTTGCTCAAGCTGAGGTTACGACGTTTAGGTCTTCAACCAACCATGTAATTTTTTGGTTGCATGCTACTGGCAATACATTTTTGAAATAACGCCATTTAATCGTTTAGCTGAAATTCCTGTTGTAGCCATTTTACATATCACCGATGTCGGTGGGAGGGGCCAGCGATCCCTCAATTTCAGACAGATTTAGTGATATAATTTTGAAAAAAAAGGATCTATGCAAAATCTCCATATAATATGGCACCATGAAATCAAGAAGTTACATGTCGCTGATAAGACGAGATCGGAGGTGCGTTCTTTTAGTCGACATGAAAATTAACGCCAAATAAGATTTTTGTGACGTTCCAAAGAACGATGTTTGTTTTTTGGAGCGAGAACATTCGACGTCGTCAAGGTTACTCCTGTAATCCAATGCTGAGTATGCTTAAATTCCTCATTAAGAATTCTTAAGATTCCGTTTTTGGGTTTATAATATCAATCTATAGAAAGATTTATCTTAAGAATCTAACTAAGAAACCTAGAATATCGACGAAAAGAACTCACCTCGGAAATGAGTATGGTCCCCATGTACCTTTATAACTGCAGTACACCTTCGGCGCATGTGTTAAAAAAATTAACTGGAAATTTGTTCCATTCGTCAGCGATTCCCCATCTTAATAGCTGGACGTTGTTTTCTATTTTAAGTTTCATGTAATCCCATGCACGCTCGATTGGTTTATGGCTTGTGATAAAGCTTTGCCAAAGTAACGCCGCTTTCAGTAAGTTTTGGGTCAGTCTTGTGGCAATGGGATAGGCATTATCCTGTTGTTAACCAGTGCCAGAATAACTGGCAGAGCAATAGGAAACACAACTTGGTCGATATAATACTGCTCAGAGATACCATGGTCCCATCTTTGACCTAAGTCAAGAAACGTCAGCCAAGTCTTGTAACGGAAGGTAAACCCTGCGCAAAACACGACACCTTGCCCACCGCAAAGGTCTTTTCCCCTCCACGCACGGATTGGAAAAAATAACCGGGGAACATAACTGTTTGCAATCTTTTCAAATGCCAACTTCAGAGAGGTAAAATCCACAACCTTCGTAAACGACTTTGAATTTTATGACCGCAAGTGGCACGAATGTGCAGCAACAAGATAAAAAAATTGTGATATCCATTTTGCCATAGCCTATCCATAGAGTTATATATGTGCATTTGACTATTTTGCAAAAAAATCAGAATCATTCAGGAGCCTTCTTCCTGTTTCAAAACAACAAAAACACATAAAAACGGAGGGCATATAAACAAGAAAATTCAGAAGAAAGTGGAATAAAAGACCCCGATTGTTTTGATAAATTTTTTAAACAACATATATTTTTTAAAGAAACAATAAGAAATGAAATAACATATACGATACATGATTAGAGTTACTGGTTAATATAATACGTGTTAAAAATTTAGAAAACTGTGTTCACGAAAGCATTTTCAATGTTTACGGATCGCCGGCCGAGCTTATACTCTACCTCTAAAAGGATTTTTCTCGGATATCAAACGACATTTGTTTGAAGAAATATATAGTCGGGTGCATCAATCGAAAGGCTAATCAAAAGTTGGTACACTTAACGTCTTTAATAAGCTGTAGTTACGAGGAAGCCATACATCTATGAAATTATGTGACAATAATGTCATAGAATATCGGAGGTCAGCACTTCAATATCATTCCTAGTGAATGAGATTGATAAATCGATTTTTATTGATAACGGCGATCCGTCATTTACAAAAAAAAGAAGATTATCTCAACTAATTCATGCAGATCGCTCTCTCTCTCTCTCTCTCTCTCTCTCTCTCTCTCTCTCTCTCTCTCTCTCTCTCTCTCTCTCTCTCTCTCTCTCTCTCTCACTCACTCTCTCTCTATCTCTATCTTTGTTTCTCTCTATCTCTCTCTCTTTCTCTCTTTCTCTCTCTCACTCACTTTTTTTCTCTTTGAAAACAGGAGTGAATGTTAGATAGTTTTGATTACATTTCTAAAATTTTGAATTAGTGAACCTCAACAATAAGTAAGAATAACAACGACAAAAATTATCTTGTTTCTTAGCTGCATTTCACGTTATAGATATAAATCGTAACAGGAAACCTGTTACGTCGATAAAAAAAGAAATGGTGAGATGAAAGCGTATTTGTCCATGGGCGTATATTTAGCATAAACAAAAAAGGGTGTTTTCTCTAAATAAAGATCATAAGGAGAAATACGAAGATGTGTTATTGATGGTGTTTTAACCGATAAGCAGACAATTGACCGTCATTGTCCAACAGTGATATTAATCAAAGTACTGAAGGTGCTGTAAGCTACCAAAGCGTGGTGGAATTTAGAAATAACTTCCCCTATTGGGTAGAAAATATTGTGGACATTGAAGAAATTGCTTGTTACAAGTAATTTCTTCATTGTCCAAATGTTTTCCAAAGCCCTTTTTCTTGAGATGCTTAAAAAGCGGAATTAAGTGGGAATGGGTTAAATAGCATGCTTTTGACAGAGTTTGTTACAATCTGAATAGAGAGTGCAATATTCCTGAAATACATAAGAACTATTTTTATTGCATAGGCATTTGACGGATTTAGTGGTTAAGCCTCGAGTGGCGGTTTGCACTCGTTGAACTTTGAGACGACCTCAAAATTTTGTCTGTCAACTTAAGCTATCAAAGCTGACGCTTTGCTAGCTAAAAATAAAATAGTCCAGCTGAATATATTTGACGTTATATAGTTTGATTAAAACACAGCTTGTTATTCAAAAATGAAAGATCTTTCTTACTGGACTAAACATTCGTATGGAATAAAGTCCGTAAATTCTTACAGCTAATAGTATTGGGAGACAATTTCGGAATCAATGCTTAGTATTTATGATACTGGGAAATGGAAACGTCGATAAAATCGCGCAAATAAAAAAAATTGTCGCAATAAAAATCTACTAAAAAACTAAGACTTGTAAACAGTAGCAGTTTAATATATTAAAATCAGTAAAACAGTCTTTTACAATAATTCACAAAGACCCCTGATCAAACATGTTTTACAAACAATATAACCACAAAATGACGTGCGAGGCACGGTCAGAAAGTATCCGGACTTCTGACTCATTCTCGATAACCATTAAACATTTATAAAAAAAATCAACTCTTTTTTAAAAATAAATCTCCATCTACGAATTCGCTCTTTTACCAACTTCGTGTGAGCTATTGTATTCCCGTGTTTTAGGTTCTGTGTAACAGCAGATATCAAAGCCGCACGGGTCTTATATTTCTTCCAGGTTTTTTTTCAGTCCCGGAAACAAATAAAAGTCATAATGGGGCGAGGTCTGGGGTATAAGTAAGATGAGACAACAAAAGCTATTTGTAAGAGTTTATAACCTCCATTGAAGCTGCGGCGGTATGAGAGAGGGCGTTATCGTGAAGAAGGAGGACATTTTTCTGTGCTAACCTGGGACGCATTTGCTTTAGCTTTTCTCTGAGATTTTTCAGAATTACTCCTGGCAGTGACAGTTTAGCCTTTTGGCATGAAATGAGTAAGTGTCATTCCTCGTGAATCCCAGAAGGCAATAAGCATGCCTTTGCAAGCCGAAGGAGGCAGCTTAACTTTTAAGGAGGTGTGGAACCAGCTTGTTTCCACTGCTTTGACTGAGCTTTTGCCTCACATACGGAATAATGAACCCACATCTCATCTCCGGTGATAATGCGTTTAAAAACTTATCCCCTTCACGATTTAATCGACTTAAATGTTCTTTTACATTGGTTACTCTGTTTGCATTTTGATCTGCGCCCACCTGACACTTACCTTGCTCATGTCTAGGTGTCCGTGTAAATTCTTGTGTGCCGATGCCTTACCGATACTAAACTTGATGGCTACCTCCTCCAAAGTTACTCAATGAGTTTTGTTGACAAAAGCTTTAACATTTGCTACAATTGTTGGGGTCACCGCCTCAGCTGGCCGCCCAGTCATAGGCCTGTCACAAACACTTTTTCTGACTTCACGAAACTGAGAAACCCTGATGTAGAAGTTTGGCATGAGGAAGTACAGATTTTAAAAAAATGAATAAGGAAATATGGGGAAATAATGAAGAAGAAGGAGTCGTAATAGATAGAGTACATAAAAGATAGAAAAAATCATAATACATTAGATTAAAGATGGAGTGTTAGATACTAGCAATGTCCATTTTTTTTTTCTTTTATGCATTGCTTTGGTATAATAAATTACAATAGAACAGAACAGAACAGAACGAACATTTAAATAGACGTGTTCATAGTACATAGTCACAATTTCATTACATAATATAATACATTTCAAGGTCATAAACGCATTCTCCCCTCTCACTCTCCCTACTCTTCTATTATCACACTCTCTTTCCACTCTCTCTTACAATACCGTTAAGAGTTTTCATGTTTTTCAAATTATGCAAATCTATCAATTTTAACATATTCGGCTTATTGTAATGATTTTTTCAAATATAACTTCTTATTTCTTTACATGCTAGACAAACTAGTAAAAAGTGAAAATTGTTTTTTTAATGATTCAACTTACATAGTTTCAGCGACTCGGCGTTTCAGATGGACACAGTGACTGACATTTTTTTGAAATGTCGTCATCAACTTCTTTCAATTTGGACCAGTCTGATTTTTTGTCGTCTTGTAATAGGTCATGAGAAAAACAACCGTTTACGACAATCCAATTCTAGTAATAATTAATCAAATTTATTTCGACACCTATTTTTGAGGAATATTGAAAATTGAATCACTGTTAGTATTTCGAAGAGGTAAAATTCTACATGTAAGCATCCTAAATATGACTAACAATAAATCAAATTTCATTCTTTCGCTAAAATACAGTGAATCTTTTCGATACAAGGCATCTTCTCTTAAATTTATACCTTAACTATAACAAAATATTGAACAAGCCAAAATTGGCAAAGGTTCGAGGTTATTACCGTAATGCAATTTATGTCTTTATGTCTTCCCTTAACTTAACCCATTTCCAGACGGCACAGTTTTAGACTGGTCCGAAATGAAAGGAATTGCAGACGACAATTAAAATTTTATGAAATTTTGTATATAAATATATTTATCTATTTATATACATTTATATATATATTTAAATTTCTAGGTAGAATGCATTGAGCAAAATGAAGAAATAGCTTGTTACCAGCAATTTCTTCATTTTCCGAAATGTTTCCATTTTTTTTTATTTATTTATTTTTTATTTTTCTTCTTTCTTTTTTTTAGAGGTGTAAGAATTAAAGCAGCAGTCTTACTTTTCATGGAATGTTCCGCTTGGTTGTTTAAATCACTTCGATTTGGATCTAGGATTCGGTCACTTTTTATTGGGCTGTCATGAATGGCGGCTGCACATATCAGGCTTTCCGACATTTGTCTCTCACCAATGGGTGGATAATAGTAAACTTAAGTGTGATAGCAATTGAAGGATAGAACAGGATGTAATGGTGGTACTAGTGCGAGATAAACCAGGGTGCTCCAACCGCCGCGATATGACCGGAAAAAAATGTTAAAAGCGGCGTTAAACCTTATCAAACAAAACAAACAAATAAATCGTCGTCTGCAACTTCTTACGATTTGGACTAGTGTAACATTTCATTGTTTGGTAATCAGTAATAGCATGATAGGTATTTGAGTTTAGAGAAGTTGACATAGATAGAACAATAACCGTTCAAAGAAGATACCATAAACATGACGACAAGCACTTTTGAAAGTATTGGACGAAAGAGGAATTAACGAAATGGCGCCTTTGGGAGTTAGATCTTTATAAATGGATTAATGTCTAGATTAATTAATCGCTAATTGAAAGGTGAATTCCCTAGTTCGGTAAATATAAGAGAATAATTCAATGATAGTTCCCCTGTTACGATTTCTGGTTTCTCATCACACTGGTTCAAGGGCTATTGCATTACAAATCTAAACTTATGGCCCTTGCTATTTGGCTATAATAGTATTTTTCTACAGAAGTGGTATTTCGACGAAATTGACCAATCGCGGCTGTTAATCAAGGAATCAACCGACCAATTAAATGATTTATTCAGTCCGGGCCTGATCTTTCAACTCCAACACTAGTCGCCATATAAATTTTCGGTTGGTTTGGCAACTTAAAAGTCGTAACTACAGCTTATTTAAGCTGTAGTTACGACGTTTAGGTCACAAACCAATCATAATACCTTTTGTTACATGCTACTGGCCATAATTCTTTCAAAATAACGCCTTTGAAAATCGAAGCGGGACTTCCTGTTGGAGTTTATGGGCGTGGTAAACGGTCTTAGAAGGCGGGGCCAGCGATTGGTAAATTGGTGGGTCGCTGGGATTAGAACATTGGAATTTTGCCGATCTCAAAAGGGAACGCCATTTATGCATGGTTTCCTGGATAGTGGGTCATTCACAAACGGCGAGTCTCAGGCCTTTCAATCCTTTGATTGTTGTTAAATATGACACTAAGCTAGCTCATCCAGGTTCAGATCGATTACTTATGGCCAAGACAACCTCGCTGACCCGCCTTATCATTCAATATAGCAGGTCAAATTTTATTCAAAACAATTAATTGTGGATAATTTTCAATCAGTTCCATTAATACCAGTGTTTATTATGGAAGCAAATATACCCAAAATACAAACAACTCGCTTTAAATTTGAAATATCACATCAATTATCATCCACAAAATTTCTTCTTATATTTATAGTGGAAGCGTTTAAAAGAAAGAAAAACAAATATTGAATTTAGAGAAAGTTAGTATGTAGCAATATTATTGCCTTTGGCAGATCATGGCGCCTTAAGAATAGAATAAAGTAATTCAATTAATAAAAAACTAACATTTCAAGCATTTTTTCTCGAGCAGTAGGTTAAATGTACTTCAGAAAAGCAGAAGAAAGATTTTCGGAGACATTTTTAAAGTGCAAAATAATTGGAATCTGACATTAAGATACCTATTCCTCGAAGCAAAAGGTCACCTGTACTTTGACCCATTCCCACACAATATCACTTTTTTGGAGGCACTTATAAGAAATCCTTTAGAAAACATCGTGGAAAATGAATAAATTGTTCGTTACAAGTAATTTCTTCCATGTCCGCAATGTTTTCTACCACATATTACAAATGCTTTAAAATTTCCATGAATTAATATCTGTCGTCTGCAAGGTCTTTGAATAATCTGTCTTCTGCAAAGTCTTTGAATTTAGATCAGTCTGATTTTTTTGTTGTGTGGTAATGGGTTAATAAAACAAATTATGGAAAAAGTGTGGCGATAAGGTGTTATACCCTCGAAGAAAAGAGTATAACACACAATTATGACCTATTTAAACTCAAAGGGGCCAGATAGATTTTTTACAGAACAGTGTATGAAATGGAGATCGGATCCAGTACATGTCGGTCATTTTTGATACCGGAATATAACAATATGTCTTTGTCATGTCTGGTGAAATTTACGGATCTCTCTTTCAAAAAAATTCAATTTACAAATCGGGTCATTCATTTTCACTTGTAGTGATACGTGAAACCCCAATATTTCAATCGTTTTCATTTGTGGGCGACATTAAAGTCATAACTACGACTTATTCAAGCTGAAGTTACGACGTTTGATTTGGACACGAACGATTTTCTGTTTGCTTTATGTTAACTCAAATACATTTTGTAATCTAACGTCGCTATATTTCTCAGTCAATTTACCTTGTCGCAGCTCATTAGGTGTGTCTAGCGATTCATCAGTTGCCAAAGTAATTGACAGGTCGCTGACCTCGCCAACTGATCCCCGACAAGGAAGTTTGACTGAGATAAATGACGTTAGGTTGTATGATTTATTGTCAAGGAAATAAAACTTAAAAGAAAACCGTAAAATCGTTAGTTGACGACTTTAATGTCATAACAAGATGTGTTTGCGGAGTTTAAATCACAAAGCCAAAATAAAATGCTTTGCATAAATGGCGACGATCAACTTTCACATCCGTTCTAAATGAATAATTTGATTGGTCGATCGTTTTTTGTACTGTTAACGTCGATTCGTCAATTGACCAATAGCGATGGCAATCAAAGAATCAATCGACCAATCAAATCACCCATTAGGCTGAAAGTAGAATTTGAACTCCGACATTTATACGAAGCATTTTTGTTGGTTTGGCAACTTAAACGTGGTAATTTGAGCTTATTTTGAGCCGACAGTTTTGAAACGACACCTCCTCCCATATCAATGGGCAAATTTCCACCAAATTTGGCAGAAATGCTCCTTAGATAGTGGTCTTTAAAAATTGCTAAAAAAAGAATTGAAATCCATTGAAAACTCTGGTTGCTATTGCAACAAAACTGAAATTAATAAGAAAGATCTCCAAAATAGTTCGCCTCCTGACCCATAAGGCGTAGAATCTTGATATTTTGCATGAAGCATCAGTACATTAACCTCTTTTTGGATTACTAAAATCATTACCCTCTGGTCCCAAGGGGCCAGGCCACGGGGGATTTATATAAAACCCATATTCCAATTTTACCCACAGAATTGAAATTCACTCTGCCATGACAACAAGGATACATTTTAGAAAAATCATCTCCTCCTACCCAGATTTTGTAGAATCTTGATATTTTGCATGAAGCATCAGTACATTGAAAAAATTGCTAAGATTTCAGAAACCCAGGATGATGGCGCCTATATAGAAATAAAGAAGCCAACTCTTCAAAAACTTTGTAATTTCAACCAAATTTGGTAAGGATGTCTTTGAAAAATTACTAAAAGATTTGAAATCTGTTGAAAACATTGGTTGCCATGGCAACATAAGTTTATTTTAGTTAAATTTTAAAGGACCAAGTTAGTATTAGATCTTGATATGTCAGGTTAGCGTCAGAGCCACTGGCCCTCTTGTTTAATATTTCACTTTCCAAAAATGCCTAGATATTCATATTGTTCAATTTAGATCTGACATTTTTTACCTCTACTCGTATATTTGTCCACACGAAATTTTCCATCTTTGCGAAACCAACCTCGTGACTTGCAGTTTCATGAAATATTTTCTGAGGTGCTTCTATGCTATTAACTGGTGTCATGATGTATAAAACCCTTTAAGCCTTTCCAGTTTTTTGAAATTGCAGACTAGTCCAAATTGAAAGAGGTTGCAGACAACAACGAATATTAGATAGTACCTGAAATAAAACCACCCCATGTGGTACAAAATATCGTAGCTGTTTGTGACTAACAATTTCTTCTTTTTCCATAATGTTTTCTCTAGTTTGATATCACGCTGGCGTAAATTCATGAGTTTGTACAGGAAAGGGTTAAGGATTTACTTTAACCCTTTCCTGTTTTTGAACATTTTAGACTAGTCCAAATTGAAAGAGCTTGCAGAAGACAAGGAAAACCGGATGCTACTTGAATTGAAACCATCCTATGTGATAGAAAATATTGTGGAAAAAGAAGAAATTGCTTGTAACAATGTTTTCTCTGGTATAAAATCAATAAGTAATTTCTTCATTTTCGAACAATGTTGTCTACTAAGTAAATTAAAAAAAAACTTAAGTTTCACAAACTTTAAATTGCCGTCTGCATCTCCTTTCAATTTAGACCAGTCTAAGATTTTGTCGTCTGGTCATTGGTTAAGTTACATCCAATCTCCTGTTGTAATTAATGCGTCAATCTAAAAGTCGAAAATAGATGAAGCATTCATTACTTTTCCGTTCCCAAATAATGAAGCTTTTAGACGCCCCTCAAGACGACACAAGCCGCCGTCATAGCGCAGTCGATAGCGCATAAGACTCCTAAACTTCAATAATGGGATGTCATAGGTTCGATCCCCGGCGGCGGCACATATCCATTCAAACATTTGTCTATCGCCAATGGGTGGATAATCATAAACCTAAGAGGGGTTGCAACTGGAGGCTAGGAAAGGATGTAGAGGTAGATACCAGGAACCCGTTGTTAGGAGCTCAATCCGCCGCGATATAACTGAAATACTGGTAATAGTGGCGTTAAACCCTATTCAATCGATCAAAGAATCAAGAGGAAACAATATGATAACCAGTGGGTAAAATGAAGAAATAATTTTCATCAAAGTTTTCTACACAGAAAAATGAAAAAATCACGATCTTTTAATTATCGTCTGCAACTCCATTCAATTCAGACCAGTTTGTAATGTGTCGTCTACTAATGTATAACATAACATTACTTATCATCCGTTAGGGGTTATGTGAAGAAGATAACAGTGATAGCAGAGCTTCAAACTTTGGCGTAAAATGCAATCAAGCTGTAATCACGACGTTTTAGAATTACACTGACGAATTACGATCGCTCAGCCATGTTTAGGAACGCATCGCTGTTCAGATTGTATAAAATCGCTTTCAAATTGTCTTCTTTTTTTGTAAATGGGCTAAGGTGGCGTCAAAGA
Source organism: Fragum fragum (assembly GCA_946902895.1). Classification (NCBI taxonomy): domain Eukaryota; kingdom Metazoa; phylum Mollusca; class Bivalvia; order Cardiida; family Cardiidae; genus Fragum; species Fragum fragum. The sequence goes on from OX336366.1 coordinate 48,985,932, forward strand.
AACTCAATAAAAAAAAATACAATTTCCATTTATCAAGTTTTCAAGGGGATATTGTATTCTCTGTTTTAAATCTTGTCATTCAAAACATAAACGGACATTACAATGTTTTATGACGTCAAACAATCACGATATAAAGCCATTTGTTTAACATGCTTCATGTATCGAGTTTGATCTTGCCATGTTAGTAAATAATAACGGATTACTACGATGTAAAACCGATTGTTAATGCGAAAAATTGGGGCGAAAAAGCGAAAACGTGTCGACGCTGGTCAGTTTGCGCGACTTTACAGATTGACGAGAATTTATTTATTCATTTATTCGTTAGTATTTTTATAATTATAATTATTTCAAATTCTTTGCCGGTCATCTGGTAGTAGAATGATTTTAACACCTTTCAATATACATGATTCTATGTCCAGCATGCCTTAACCCTTTCCTGGTTTTTGAAATTTCAGACTGGTCCAAATTGAAAGAGGATGCAGACGACAATGAAAAGTGGATGCAATTCCAAATAAAATCACCCCATGTGGTAGTAAACACTGCGGGAAAAGGAGAAATTGCTTATTATAAGCAATTTCTCCTTTTTCCACAGTGTTTTCTCAAATAAAAAAATCACAGTGATGTAAAATGCTGGGTTTATCCAGGAAAGGGTTAATGAGAAAAACATTGGTTTTATTTTTCTTTTTTTAAATTTTAGAATAAACAATCTTTCTAATTCAAAAGAAGAAAGAAATTTAAAAAAAGAAAGAAATAAAGACAATATCTAGAAACTGACAAAGTTACAACTGTTTTTGTGCACACTAATCAATTACCAGACGAACTAATTTTAGACTGGTCCAAATTTAATTGAAGTGCAAATATTATGAGGGACGTAGCAATAATTAGATACTTGTGATGATATCGAAATTTTAGACTTGTCCAAATTCAAACGGGTAGCAGACGAAATTTCAAAGTAAGTACAATTCAAAAAGTTACCCTTCTATATGATAGAGAATGTTGTGGGAAAGGAAGAAATTGCATGTTACAAGCAATTTCTTCTTTATCAACAAGATTTTCTCACGTATGATATCACCGAAACCTAAAATCAGGAATCGTGCGAGAAAGGGTTAAATTATAACAACAGCCACTTCCTCTAAAAGTAAAACTTTCGATAAAATAATATGATTGCAAATCCAGAAAAGTAGCCAGTGAATATGACGCTTCTTCTGGTGGCTTTGTCACATCGGGCTTTGTTCAGCGTCAAAAGCCGTAAACCGTAGCTAGTCACCGCCGTGGAATGTCTTAAATTCTACGTATTTAAACATAGCCTGCGTGATTTGTCGATTTGACCCGTTCTTAAACGTAATGAAAAACGTTATTCTGTTCGTAGTGATATTATTATCGTAAAAAGCGTTAAACCGTATTTTCTATTAGTGGAGAACGTTCATTTTTTTATCTTTTTTTTTTTTTTTTTTTTTTTTTGATTGGTTATTAATTTATTTCTTCTTTCTTCAACCTGGTTAAGTCTAGAATTACTACAGCTTCCTACGATAAAAATGAAGGAGTAATGGCTTCGAAATCGGTCACAGCTTTGCAGTGACGATAATCGACAAAAACCCATATTGTTGTGTGACGGTTACCATCACCAAGAACCATAGAGCCCTATACTATGGGTAAAACATTTCAATTATTTTCTGTTGTAAAAGAATAAAATGTGTGTTGTTGTTTCTGCTGCTACTTCTTAATGAAAGATTTCTATGATGAAGGTTGCAAAAAGAGAAGAAAATAACACTCATGCATAAGTGGTCTTAATCATTTTTTATTATTGCATAGAAAAACTTAGACCCCTTGGCGTTTGAGACGTCTTTATTCTAAGTCCGTTCGTCATTTCAGTAAAACAATCGATTGATAATGTTTGAAAGACGTCAGGAAGTCGTGATATCTAGACATTTATTTAATATGCATCATTTATCAAAAGTGGTATCATAATTCAAGAACGCGTATTTACCGAGAGTCAATAAATCTGGATTTTATATGATGTTGGATCAAGAACTAGAATGATGATTTTTGGAAACCCACAACATGACAGGGATAAGTTAATATTTATAACAAAATTCAATTGTACCCTCACTGAACAAGAGTGGAGCATGAAGCTTAAGTAGAAAAAAATATTCCTAACGTAAGTAAAGAAAGTTTTTAATTAGTTATGTTTCGAAACGAAATTTCAAAAAGCGGTCCCAGTCAGGGAGTATAACAATGGGTGGGTTTTCGGGGTGTAGGACATCGTCTAAAGCGTAGTTTAACCCATTCCCACTTGACAAAATTTTAGACTGGTCCAAATTGAAAGAAGATGCAGACGACAATTTCAAGTTGATGGAATTTTAAATTTTTCACCTTTTTGGATAGAAAACATTGTGGATAATGAAGAAATTGCTTGATACAAGCAATTTCTTCATTTTCCACAATGTTTTCCAAAGCTTTTTTCTTGAAGGGCGTAAAAGGAGGGATTGAGTTGGAATGGGTTAAACAGTAGATCAATTGATTCGACTCTCGGTTCGACTAAAATGCTTTCCGACATTTAACACTGTCATTTTTTCTCTCACCAGTTGTTTTTAATGTCCAATCAGGATAAGCAGCTGGATGCTAGGATAGAGTTATAGTCAAGGTTTGAGAACTATACATATTAAAAATTTCATGGAGTTCTTAAGCCACTATATGATCGGGAAATGTTGAAAGAGGCGTTGAACCCTATAAAACCAACCATCTGACATCGGTGGACATCCAAACGGTGGGTAATTCAACACTGCAGTCTGATTTCGGTCTAAACTATTTTCCCTTATGACGCTTTCCTTGTTTTATAAACATATTAGTGCAACTTCATGTATACTACCTATAGTTTGGTATATAAAATGTTCACACAGAATGAACTGTAATGGGATACCTAACCTATCTTTCTGTAGAATGGACGGATCGCGACTGTCAATCAAAGAATCAATCGGCCAATCAGACCATTCATACATACCGGAAGTGAAATATGAACTCGGGCATTCGACGATATTTTTGTGAAGCATTTTTGTTGATTTGGCGATTTAAAAGCCTTAAATACAGTTTATCTAAGCTGTGGTTACGACGTTTAGGTCGCTTACCAACCAAGGACCAAGAAACGACATATTAAGAGAAAATATGGTCGGTGTCACAGCAGCAGATTTGCTCAGCTGAAGTTACGATGCTTTAGTTATGCGACAACAATATACGGAAATGTAACATACATATTCGATGGGCCTGCAAAAAGAACTAACAAAACTTTTTTATGAAAATTTGGTCTCCAAACGATAATATCCTAATCAAATTAAAATATAGATGTACTAGTTAGATAACTGATCAAATGTCAATTTTGTCTATCCAGGTATAGACAAAATTGACCTTTGATCACCCACTGTAACTTGTACATGTATAGGTTATCAACATAGGGTGTCGCTGGCAACAACCAAAAGGAAATAAACTCTACAACCCTACCAGTCTAGATATGGTAACAGTGCGGTATGTTTCTTGTTTTGAGATGGTCCCCTTTCTCTACAAAGATCTCATAATTAAGCAATCGCGGCTGTCAATCAACTACAATGTAATCTGTCGACCAATTAAATCATTCAATCAAACCAGAAGTGAGTTTTGAACTCAAACATTGGCTGCCATTTTTGTAAGACTTTTTTATTGGTTAGACAACATAAACGTTGTAACTACAACTTATTTAATTTTTCAAAATGACACTGTTTAAAATAGAAGCTGAACTTCCTGTTGTGGTCATTTGCCGGGGCCAACGGAGTAAGTGGGCGTTGCCAGCGATTGGTCAATTGATGGATCACGGCTGTCAATCAAAGAATCAGACGAGTTCAAATATTTCATTTAGACCGGAAATGAACTGTATTTATTTATTCATTTTTTTTTTTGAAATATTGTTGGTTTTACGACTTGTACGTCGTTACTTCAGCTAATTTATAATGTAGTTTCGACGTTCAGGCCGCCAACCAACTATTTTACCTTTTTATAACATGTTAATGGCCATATTTTTTTTTCAAAATAACGCTATATAAAATCTAAATGGAACTCCCTGTCAGCTCAGTGGGATTAGTCAACTAAGTGGATGGGAGGTGCAAGCGATCCGTCTATTTCACGCGATATTACTTAACCAATTCACAAATCGCGTTGTCAATCAATAAAACAATCGACCAATCATATCATCTATTCAGCCCGGAACTAGGCTTTGAACTCCGACATTGGTCGCCATTTTTGCAAGACTGTTTTGTTGGCTAGGCAACAAAAACATTTTAGCTGGTTTGGTGAGTTTATCATCGTAACTACAGCTTATTCAAGTTGTAGCTACGACGTTTAGGTTGCCTACCAACAATTCTACGCATTCGTACCATGCTACTGCCCATAAATTTCGCAAAATAACGCCGTAAAAAGATCGAATCGGAACTTCCTATTGGAGTTAATTGAAAGGCCCAAAGAAGTAAGTGGGCGGGGCCAGCGATTGGTCAATTTCCACATAATCCCTCCTTTTTACGCCCCTGAAGAAAATATTTCTGGAAATGATCGTTTTCTGCATTTTCCATATTGTTTTCTACTCAGAAATATAAAGATTTTTAAATATTTCAACAATTTGAATTGTCGTCTGCAACTTCTGTCAATTCGGACCGGTCTAAATTTTCATTGTGTGGGAATAGGTTAAAAAATTTCAATGATATTGACAAAAATATTCAATGTGTATCCACTGCTGGCTGATATTGTAGATTGATCAATTCTGTGTTTAATCAATATTATTAATTTTGATAGTGCAAGGGTCCTTTTTGCATTTCACACTACGCGTTCGAACGCGTTCCGAATCAGGCACGAGGAACACGCGAAACACGCGAAATTTCTATTATTTACGGCGTTTAACGAATCTGTACAATAAATACTACTATCAATGCTCAATGTTAGATCGAAAATGACCTGTGCGTAAATATGATTCCAAATGAAACCCTTTCAATTACAAAATAGTAAAGGTTTATGAAATTCATTTCATCTGAGCTGATGACCATTTTGGATAGGCTGTAACAGTTTGCGACTCTATCATGGGACCATCTTATCTCAGTTAACACTTTCCCAAACGACAAAAATTCTAAACTGATCCAAATCGAAAGAAGTTTCAGACGAAAATTATGAGTTGATGAAATAAGATAAATTGTCTTTCTTGGCAGAAAATATTGTGAATAATGAAGAAGTTGCTTTTGTACAAGCAATTATTTTCATTTTACACAATGTTTTCCCATTCGTCATTGTGTGAGCATAGGTTAAACAAAAGCCTGTGAGGCTTCAGCTACGGCGTTCATGTCGCCAATGAACGACTTGCTTTTTTATCCTCTACACTAATGCCTGTGTGAATTCCGTTTATCTATCGTCGCCACCCTAGCACATGTTCATGTGAGGGACGCCCAACAATACAGTTAGTTTACGGGGGATAATGTAAAGGACACGTAATTTTTGCTGAGAGAACGATTGTTTCTTCAACGTGCTCGATGGATAGCACCGTCACACGGGGCCTCGGTTCAACGTCTTATCCGATAGACAATCAGTTTGCTAGTTTTGTCAGCCTGAAGATTGAACCAGATTTGAATTCGAGAGTTCTCCCAACCAAGCTAATGGGAACTGGCTCAGTAATGACTGCTCACTAATGTCGCTTTATGTCTCGGTCGAACTGTCAAGTTGAACGTTCAGTGGTCGTGGCTGGCGATCCGTCAATGACTGATCGCCCCCGAAAATCAAAAAGTCAGTTGACCAATTAAATCATTACTTTAGACTTAAAGTGAACTTTGTAGAACTGCTAAGATGTTGGGCAATTTAGTTAGAAAGGAAAGATTCGTAAGTGCAGCTTATTTAAGGATTTATCTTTATTTAATGTCTCTGACCAAATGTTTCACAACATAATGTTGTTTAAAATCTCAGTCAAAATATCGTATTGGAGGTCGATAGGAGGGACCAGCTTTCCGTCAAATGACAGAGTGATCTGTCAATTGACCCAGTAATCCGTCATTTGACCCAGCGAATAGAGTTGACGAGACTTAAGATTGTGTCAGATAGAAAACATTGTGGAAAATGAAGGAAATGCTTGTTGCAAACAATCTTTTTCATTTTACACAACTTTTTTCCAACCGTTTTTCTTAAGGGGCGTCAAAAAACGTCATTGTGTGGGAATGGGTTAACACGATATTTAAGCATATAATAGCATTTCCGATTTTTTCTTCTTATTCGACAACCCTCGATTGATTACGAAGTTGTTATTGACCAAAATATTAGTAAATCAAATCTAGAATGATATCTATTTGCTTAATTACTGGAGGAAAATGTTCCGAGTGACTAAATGATCTTGGATGATGATCCTTGCCTAACCCGCGCATTATATCACTATTTTTCATTGACAATTTCGGACAGTCTCCCTATATTTCTAAGTAATCCCTGACACAACCTATATTAGCTGACCCTATACTTTTACCACCATTTGTTGTTTTAATCATAGCCGAGATATTTTACTGAGAAAATACGTGTCTTTACAAAAGAACAAACGCCGTGTCTGTCTATTTGTCTATCTGGAGCAAATTCATTCTTATCCTACATATATCTCTAATATAAGGAATGCTCATTCTTTCTTTACTTTTGTCATGTGAATCCCTTTTTTCAAATCTGATAAAAAAATCTATCGTCTTGTAAAGGGTTAATTAGACCGAGAATGACGACTGTTTGCTGATTGAAGAGATTTACTGACAAGGATTGACATCAATTGCTTCTAGACTAGAAGCAAGACTTATTTGTAATTGATCTCTTTGAATAGACTCGAAACTTTACTGACCTGCATGTACTCAATTGGTAATACCTCGGTTTTGTAATCAAATGACGGATCGCTGACCACGCCCAATGACTCCGACAGGAAGTTTAACTTAGTTTTTAAACGACGTTATTTTGCAAAAGTTGTAGTAAAACATATTTTAAGATGAAAATTTAAGGTAAAAAGAAGAAAATTCTTGTTTGACATTTTCATATCACTTGAAATACTCGTTTTAATAAAAAAAATGTTGCATTCAGATGAAAATGAATGCAAAACGCCCACATGACCTTTGAAACTGATAATCGTGAATATTTCACACCAATTAATCGATAAATTGATTTAATTTGGGGAAGTGGTCCCCGAATTATTGCCCTTTTCCTCCTCAAACTTCCAGTGATCTGCTTTTAATCTCTGTCTGAATGATGTTTTCTAGGACATTTCATATCTAAACCCTTTCTCCTTACCAAATTTTAGGCTGATCTGATATTGAAAGAGGCCAATGAAAAATGAAAGCAATTTGAAATGGAATCATCCTATGTGATAGAAAATATTGTTGGAAAGAAGAAATTGCTTTTAACAATCAATTTCTTCTCTTACCACAATATTTTCTCAAGTATTAAATCACAGCGACGTAAAATATCGGGTAATAAACATACAGGTTTGTGGAATAAATCCTACAATTTCATCTATAATTTCTCAGTCAAACCCACTTCTCCATTTTAGGGATTTGCTTGAACGTTTACATAGCAAGAACCTACTTATATTTTTTCCGTTAGTTAACTGATAACATAAAAAATTGCATTTCAAAAATAGACCATTCGTCATTATAACTGTATCGTGTTATAAGAACGAGACATGAAAATAAAATTGAAAGACGATACCCACGGTCGAAGGGAAGCAACAAACTTATAAGACTGCGTCAAAATATCGCAAAGTTTGCTTTTCTTGCATATCAAGATAAACCGTCAGTGAAACCAACCCCAAACAACTGCAGACATTATGAAGGATTTTTCTTTCTTTCATATTTTGTCACTTATTAAATTAATCACAAATGATTATTCAACGTGGGACTAGGGGCGAATCTTTTAACCCATTCTATTTATTGAAAATCAGGACTGGTCCAAGTTGAAAGAGTTTTCAAACGACAATTTGGTAGCATTTTGAATCAAACCAACCTTAGTGGTAGAAAATATTGTGAGAAAAGTGGTAATTGTTTGTCACAAAGAATTTCTTCATTATCCATATTGTTTTCTCAAGTATAAAATCACAACGACATAAAATCCCTGGTTTGTACAGAAAAGGGTTAAGTTGGTTTACATTCCCATTTTATTTCATTTATTTTCATTTTTTCTTTTTTTTTTTTCTTTTATTCTTTTATTCTGTAAACAGAAAACGTATCAAAATATTGTATTTAACATGCTATAAGCATATAAATGTAAATTTCAGTTTAAAGGTGTGTAGGTTTCCTTTCAGGCTTTGTATATTTAAGGTAACTAACGAAATACCACCAAATTTATTGACCAGTCTAATACAACAGGTGGAATATCGATCTTTGCTCGCATCAATAATAAATCGGCATCGTGGATATCTTACAATAACTTCAAGCCACGCCATATGTACTGGATAGTTTTCTGGATTTTGTAATTGTGTTATTTAATGGAAAGTTTTAGTTTTAGAGGAAGTAACTGTTAAGTTAATTCAATTCTTTTCCGTACGATCCCTGATTTTACGTTCCTATGATGTAAGGTACTACAACTACAACACACTCTTCAACCTCGGGCTGTGTAAATCAAAATTAGAAAATTGCCCCCCCCCCCGAATACCAACGAGGGTCCAAAAGAAATACAATATCAGTGCCAGCTCAATATTGTCTCTGTCTCTCTCATACAGTGGGTACCAGTAGTACGGGATTTGGTTCATAATTGCTGCATTTGTTTCATCTAACATTCTATCCTGATTTAACGTCGGTAAGCGATCAAAATCTCGTAACTACAGCTTGAATAAAGCTGCGCTTAGATGGATACTTGTAGTTACGAGATTTGGTTCATATCTGCTGCAAGTGTTCCACATACTATCTTGAAATCTCGTCGGTGGGCGACAAAAACCTGGTTACTACAGCTTTAACAAAACTGCAGGTACGAGATTTTAGTCGCCCATCGACGATATGTGGATTGCCTCTTCTTCCTACCAAGTTCTAAATATTTCTTTCGTAAGTGAACACCTGATCAGAATATCACTGTATCCATTGTACAATCCTATCAGAAGTAAGAAAAATTATGCATATTCTTTTTACAGATAACAGTTTAAGACATTTTAATCAACATGCAGTTGTTCATCGAATTCTGCGGTGAAACAATTTCTTCAATGACCACAAAGACGATCTGTGAGCGGATTAAAAGGGAGAAAATTCAAGCAGTAACTCTAAGGGAGTGTACGATAACGGACAAAGACTATAAAAAGATTTTAAAAACTGTTGGAACTAGCTATACTATACGGCATCTGAGTCTGTGTGTGGATATTGTGAACGATGGATTCAGAGTACAGACGGTCGCACAGACAGTTAAAGAAAACCTATCGTTGTCGGGGTTGTTGTAAGTTTGTTGTTTGTTTAACTCGGACTATATATATTTGTGGGCACTTGAAAGAAAAAAGTCCATTCGCAGATTTCAGAAAAACAAAAATGGGTCCGGGAGAAATATATCATTATTATTTTAAGGGTAAAGTAAGGTAGAGAAATCATTCTACTGAGTTTCAGAAAAAATGGACAAATTTTGACAAGCTAGCTTGTGCAATCAGCTAGTTGATAATCTTTGTATTTGTGTTACAAATAATTTAATTGTTAGTTTCGTTTATCAAAAACGAGCGATCTTATTGGTCGAAAAATTTAATTCATACCCCCATGAACAAGATTTTGAGCACGCAGCCATTTTGTATGCTTCCGCACAAAATTGTTCCATACAAAAAGGTATCAAAATTTGTAAAATTGTTGTATTTTTCGCTCGATGCTATTAAATTATAAGAAATGAAGAGAATATTCTTTGTTTTCATGGAGGTATGAACCGAAAAAACTAATCACACTTATGTAATCACACTAATGTATGAATCCGCTTCGCGTATTCATACAGAGTCATTAGGTTTTTCAGTTCATACCTCCATGAAAACAAAAAATATTCTCTTCATGTCTTTAATTAATTGTGTGCTGTACCGATAACTTAGTTGAACACTGCCTTAGGCACATATATTTATATTGGTACTTACAACCGTTACGTTAACCCAGCGATATACGAGTAGTTATTAATTTGGTAGGGATCAGCTTGATTGTGTTACTTAATTTGGGCGAAATTAAGGCATACTCCTTCATTCTCACTGGTAAACTATTCCGAGCTATCCAAATTGGCGGTGGCTAGCCCCGCCCACTGAGCTCCGATAACATCGATATTACCCCATTCCAACACAACACATTTTTAGACTGGTCCAAATTGAAAGAAGGTACAGACGACAATTCTAAGCTGATGGAATTTTGATTTTTCCCCTTCGTTTTGGGTATAGAAATCATTGTGGGTAATGAAGAAATTGCTTGATACAAGCAATTTCTTCATTTCCGCAATGTTTTCCAAAGTTTTTTCTTCGGGGGCGTACAAAGGAGGGAATGTGTGGGAATGGGTTATTCGGCGTTATTTTGCCGAATTTATAGAGATTAACATGAAACAAAAAAGTAAAGTGGTTTGTTGTCGACCTAGATGTCGTTTGATTTAGCTGTAGTTGTGACGTCTAAGTCACAAAACGAACAAAAAAAATTCAGATACATGCCTGAACATGTTGTTCAAGGTCGCGTTTCACAAATGAATACATGTATAATGCGACTACGTAAAAATCATTACGACAAAGAACTTGGAAAGAAGATTCTTGCTATCCGATCACACCCATTAATAATTGATGCAACACAGTTTGATTACAAAGACCTTTATCGCAGTCAATATCAATAAATCCCGATTTCCAGAGTCTAGATATACAAGCGGGTCGGAATTCGACTTCTGGTTGACCTCTGCTGGGTGCACTTTTTTCAGCTTTTGTTTTATAAAACACCCAAAAGATCCATTTGGCCTGATGAGTCACGTATATTTTTGACTCATCACACGACAAGCGATAATCTCGGTAGTGCGAAAAAATTGTCGACCCTGGTCAGCCATCACGGAATGAGGAGGGTGACCAGGTTCGAAACCTTCAGATGTCATCATATTTATAAGGGTTGAATAATCTTCATACATTAATAAATCATTCATTTTCGAAATACCACCCCTGAGTGTCTCGGAAGAGGGGTGAGAGTTCCTGGCTGTTGATTTAGACGTCCTGGGTCTCACCCCAAGCGTTGCCGAGTTGTTTTCATGAGCAAAACACTAATTAGCCAGTGCCACTTTACCCGCCGTGTGGTTGGGTAGCAGTGGGTAAGCTACTGTCTCACTATATGCGAGGTGAAAAAATCTTGATTGTGTGTTCAAGAACGACTTAAAGGGGGTTATCAATGTTTCTGAAACATAGATAAGAAAAGAAATAGACGTTTAAACGCGCATTTGATACAGAAATTATCTTCGCGGTAATCTGTTAGGCTCAAAGAGGATTTTTGTGGTTATCTAGGAAAGGTTCACCCGAAAATTCGGCGTCGACACCGCATGACCTCATTTTCATGAGACCCAAAATTAACACAAGATAACTATTGAATGATTGAATGGAGCTTTACGTCACTTTTAACAGTATTTCATTCATATTCGATGACTGGAGCACCTAACAATGGATTCCTGGTATTTCTCACACCAGTACTACCACTACATCCTTTCCTAGCCTTCAGCTGCTATTCTACCTAGACAAGATAACTTTGGAAACAACCGCTGCCCTGATTTATGTTACATCAAGGGAATAGCGCAAAATACCTTAAGTCTGTGTACATATTTATATTATCTCTTACAAAAGTTGTGGACTGATCTTTACAGAATTAAAAACCGGCTAGCGAACATAACTGCTAAAAGCGTCACGATGACGGTTTTTTTTTCTAATTGAATGCGTGATTCTAACGATTATACGCACTACGCCAATGTCCCAATACTCATTTAACTGTCTTGCCTTAATCTGAAAATAGATTTAAAGCCTACGTAGAGTATTAGGGAAATACACAGATTTATTTTATATATGAGAGGGAATAAAAGTAATTAAAATATGTGATATGAAAAAAAACATCAATAACCTCCCTTTAATCCTTTCCTGTCCAATCTCTGGTTTTTTACGTCCCTGTGATTTTACATTTGAGAACACATTGTAGAAAAGAAGAAATTGCTTGAATCAAGCAATTTCTTCTTTTTCCACAATATTTTTTAGCCTATTGAATGGTTATTTTTCAAATGTAATCCATTTTAAAATTGCGTCTGGCAAACTTTTGAATTTGGACAAGTCTAAGGTTTTCCAAAACAAGAAAGTGTTAAAGCTTTCGTTGCAATCATACTAAAACAAAATAGAATAAATTAGCACGTCCATTGTCTTTCGAAGGGAAGTTTGACGTAGATCTATATAAAACGGCGTTATCTTACAAATTATGGGCAGTAGCAAGAAACAAAAAAGGAAAATGGTTAGTAAACGTTTAATGAGCTGTAGTTACGACATTTAAGTCCAAACTAACTAAGGTTATAAATATCGGAGTCCAAATTTCCTTTCCGGTCTAAATGAAAAATTGAATAGCTTTAGTGTTTTTTAATTCCTTATAATAAGTCAGTTTTCTAGTCTGTTGCAAATTGTGATTAGTTGCTGACAAAAATCTTTTCTTTTTTTAATTAAAAAGGAGTGCCAAAAGGGTAAAAAACCACAATATTTTAAGAATAACAGAAATTGCCTGTTACAAAACTTATTTTCTATTACGAAAGAAAAATGTACTTGGATTAAAGGAACTATACTGTATCATTCCAGTTTACATGGAAATTCAGTAGGAGACAGCGGTATGAAAGTTCTACAACCAAGTATTTTACTACATCCGGGTATTGTCATCCTTGACCTTTCCGATTGTAACCTTGGTAACGAGGCCGTGGAATATATATGTCCTCTTTTACAAGGCAACAAAAATAAACATGGTAAGACAAGCGAGTTCTCGTACATTGTTGGTTCCATTTTAATACTACACAGGGGTCTCAAGGGGACAAGGCAAATTCATTTCTATTATCAATGTTATAATGATCATCATTATTAACCCATTCCCACACAATGACGCTTTTTGACGCTCTCGCGGATAACAATTGGGAAAACATTGCGTAAAAATTGAAAAATTGAGACCTACGTAATGGGTATTACGGGTAACGAGACGACCCAATTCAGTACCAGTAATGAGTTTAGACAAGAATGGTTATTTCAACCGTACAATCCCTGATTTTTCGTTCCTGTAATATTTCACATGAGAAAATAGTGTAGAAAAAGAAGAAATTGCTTATAACAAGCAATTTCTTCTTTTCCTTCAATATTTTCTATCATTAAGGATTGTTATTTTTTTAATTGTACTTTCTTTATGATGTCGTCTGATACCTATTCCCACTCAGTGACGCCTTTTGACGCCCCTCAAGAAAAATAATTTGGAAAAGATTGTGTAAAATGAAGAAATTGCTTAATAGGTTAAAACTACGATTGTGGTGTCAAAACAAGGGAGAACGGCATTGGCGGTAATCCAACATTCACAAGAAAAAGTTTCTGTGTTTGATAGCCATTCTACCTAACTTTGCAATAACTCATTTCTTAAAAAAAAATTGTACGTAATAAGTAAATTTTAAACAGGCCCAAAAGGAAAGAAGTTGCAGACGAATATATAAAATGGTTTACGATTCTAAAGGAATAAACAGAAGAATGCCTGTGGCAATTATATTTTTCTTTTTCCCAAAGCTTTAACCCATTCCCACTCAATGACGCCTTTAGATGCTCCAAAGGAAAAAAGCTTTGGAAAACAATGCCTGAACCGAGCAATTTCTTCATTTTCCTCAATGTTTTCTACCTAGAAAACTGAAAATAAGAATTTCATAAACTTTCAATTGTTGTCTGCTACTTCTTTCAATTTGGACCAGTCTAAAATTTTGCCATCTGGTAATGGGTTAAATTTGAACAGGTCTAAAATTCAGGGTTAACTTGAAACCTTCTGACTAACGCTTTCTACGTGATTGTATTGTTATCCCTGCTTTATCTTACAGTAATCTAGAATATATATGTCCTAATGGAATTGAACAGCACAGATAAATATCGTCGTTGGGCTTGCAAATGTCGTAATTACAGCTTGAACACAGCTGCAGTAACGACATTTTGAACATCTAACAACAAAATAAATATGTATGACTTTGTCATAGTAGTCATCCGTATAGACCTTTTCTTTTTAAAAAAAAAATAGATATAAACAATAAATGTTCATGAATGTGCGGCGTTATGAAGCATTTTACGATGATATTGTAAAACATGTCACACTTCCGACACACACCATTTTCTCTCTGGCATGTTTCAGGGTTTGTAAACTTTAAAGTGATGATAATTCTAGCTTTAGTTGGTTTCTTTTGATTGTTTGTTTACTGCTAGGTTGGAAACCATTTGAATTCCTGATGAAAAAATATAGATCACAGAAAATATCATGTATAAAAGGTATTTCATCTTTATTAATTGTAGTGAACATTGTCGACGCCTATAACGTCTGCCAGTAAATCGTCGACGGGTGACACACACTCGTAACTACAGCTTAATTATTTTAGAATGTAGTCACACGGTTTAGATCGCCCACAGATAATATATGGTAGTGTAACAATCAAGATTAATAATTGGTATGATTATTGGCCCTAACAGACCAATGGCCTGATACATCCTTGTTCCAACTTTGCCTAAAACATTACATTTTCACCTACCGTGTACTCGACAGGTCTTAGAGAACTCGTACTGAGTTCGAATCCTGATATATCGTCCCTTGGTTGGAACAAACTATCCTTGGCACTAGCGTCGGGCAACAAACTTACGACCCTCTGTTTAGACTACAACGATATTGGTGACCAAGCGGCGGCGTGCTTACTGACGGCTGTAGCTGGCAGCCAAACACTGGAAACATTAGACATGGAGAGTACAGACGTAACTAATGTTACTGGCAAGGTAAAGGCTAAACAAGAGGGCCAGAGTGGCCCTAAAATTGCTCACCTGACTAATGTAAGAAAATTCAAAATTTTGCCAACACTTTTGAAAGGGTCACCCAATGAATATTCATTTAAATTTAGTTGAAATTGGCCCAATGGTTACTGAGGAGATGTTTAAAAATTTCAAAGTAAAAAAACTGCCCCGCCCTGCCACGCCCATATTTGGGTGTAAATCAAAATTCTGCAAACACCTTTTGAATAGGGTCACCAAAGGAACATTCATGCCAAGTTTGGTTGAATTGGCCAAATGATTACTGAGGAGAAGATATTTAAAGATTTCTAAATAAAAAACTGCCCCAACCTGCCACGCCCATATTTTGGGCATCAATCAAATTTCACAAACAACCTTTGAAAAAGGTTCACCAAAGGAACATTCATGCCAAGTTTTGTTGAAATTGGCCCAATGCTTACTTAGGAGAAGATATTTAAAGATTTCTAAATAAAAAACGGCCATGCCCATGTTTAGGCGTCAATCAAATTTCCTAAACACGATTAGAAAAGGGTCACCCAAGGAACATTCATGTCAAGTTTGGTTGAAATTGGTCCAGTGGTTACTGAGGAGAAGATGTTTAAAGATTTCAAAGTCAAAAACTGCCCTACCCTTCCAAGCCCTTATTTGGTCATCAATCAAAATTCTAGAACATTTTTTGAAAAGGGTCACTCAAGGAACATTCATACCAAATTTGGTTGAAATTGGCCCAATAGTTACTGAGGAGAAGATGTTTAAAGATTTCAAAGTCAAAAACAGCGACGCCCATATTTGGGCGTGAAACCAAATTCTGCAAACAACTTTTGAAAAGGGTCACCCAAAGAACATTCATGCCAAGTTTGGTTGAAATTGATCCAATGCTTACTGAGGAGAAGGTGTTTAAAGATTTCAAAGTCAAAAAAGTGCCTGACCCTGCCACGCCCATATTTGGGCATCAATCAAAATTCCAGGATCAACTTTTGAAAAGGGTCACCAAAGGAAGATTCATGCAAAGTTTGGTTGAAATTGACCGAACTGTTACTGAGGATAAGATGTTTAAAGATTTCAAAGTAAAAAAACTGCCACGCCCATATTTTGGCATAAATCAAAATTCTGCGAACAACTTTTGAAAAGGGTCACCCAAGGAACATTCATACCAAATTTGGTTGTAATTGGCCCAATAGTTACTGAGGAGAAGATGTTTAAAGATTTCTAAGTCAAAAACTGTCACGCCCATATTTGGGCGAAAAACGAAATTCTGCGAACAACTTTTGAAAAGGGTCACCCAAGGAACATTCATACCAAGTTTTGTTGAAATTGGCCCAATGGTTCCTGAGGTGAAGATGTTTAAAGATTTCAAAGTCAAAAACGGCCACGCCCGGCCACGCTCTTATTTGGGCATAAATCAAAATTCTGCGAACAACTTTTAAAAAGGGTCACCCAAGGAACATTCATGCCAAGTTTGGATGAAATTGGCCAAATGGTTACTTAGGAGAAGATGTTTAAAGATTTCTAAGTCAAAAACTGCCATGAGTTGCCACGCCCATATTTGGGCATAAATCAAAATTCCACGAACAACTTTTGAAAAGGGTCACCCAAGGAACATTCATGCCAAATTTGGTTGAAATTGGCCCAATGGTTACTGAGGAGAAGATGTTTAAAGTTTTCTAAGTCAAAAACTGCCAAGCCCTGCCACGCCCATATTTGGGCGTAAATCAAAATTCCACGAACAACTTTTGAAAAGGGTCACCTAAGGAACATTCATGCCAAATTTGGTTGAAATTGGCCCAATGGTTACTGAGGAGAAGATGTTTAAAGATTCCTAAGTCAAAAACTGCCACGCCCTGCCACGCCCATATTTGGGCATAAATCAAAATTCCACGAACAACTTTTGAAAAAGGTGACCCAAGGAACATTCATACCAAATTAGGTTGAAATTGGCCCAATGGTTACTGAGGAGAAGATGTTTAAAGATTTCTAAGTTAAAAACTGCCACGCCCATATTTGGGGGTCAATCAAAAATCCGCGAACAACTTTTGATAAGGGTCACCCAAGGAACATTCCTACCAAATTTGGTTGAATTCCGCCCAGTGGTTACTGAGGAGAAGATGTTTAAAGAATTGTTGACGACTTCCGACGCACGACGCACGACGCACGACGGACAAAAGGTGATACCAAAAGCTCACCTTGAGCACGTTGTGCTCAGGTGAGCTAAAAACATCATCGATTTAAACATCGATTTATATAGGAGGTTGATAGATACCATGACCCTTGTCATGATGATCATGTAATATTCCTGTTTTGGCAGGTGGTAAAGGCAAAGATCAGTCTGCACATATGTGCAGTCTGGTCTTTGTCTTGACCCACTGTTTGCCCGTTAAAATACGAAATTGTTTACATAATTGCTTTTCAAAAAGAATTCTGCCTTGATTATAATGCAATTCTGAAAACAATTCTATTCAGCATAACAAGTGTTAAATTTATAAAGGGCCAGTGTTTATGGTTTAGCAGTAAATTTGGAACATAATTTCCAAGAAAGTGGCAAAGTGCTTAAGTATCTATTTGTTATCAAACTAGTTATATAGATAGAATCAGTAACGTTCGACTAATTAGAATAATTCAAATAATTCAATTCGTTTTAAAAATGCACTCTTAAATGTTGCTTATTATTCTAAAGCTGAATATTTATGAATGTTTTGCAGCTCTTCTTACAACTGTTATCCAGTACTGAGTTCAAACTCCGCGAAATAAATCTTGAAGAAAATGATATATCTGTGGAGATTTATGAATCCATCCGTCTACGGCTAAATGGTCAAGACCTTGCTCTTGATCAAAATCCTGAGGTAGTATCCGATGACGACCGTTCCTTAGCAACATCAGAACCACCACTTGATGACGCAAACAGCATCTTTAACAGTAGGAGAAATTCGTTTGTAGTAAATGATGAAATGTATCATATTGATGAAACAACCCATGGCGAAATGCAAAGAGCAGCGATTACAGAGACCAGAGATGAGGCGCAAACAACCCTAGACGCTCAGCTTTCGAGGAGCGCGGTATTTGAAGCATCAGACAAACTAAAGGCGGATACAGAACCTTTGAGAAGTCGAAGTATGATTGACATAAGACCAAAAGAGGACAACAATTCTAAAAATAGTGGAAGAAATACGAGAATAGAGGTTATTGAACACTTAGAAGATTTAAAAGAGGCAAAGGAAGTTGAGAAAGACAAGAAAATTTCAAAAGTGAGATCGATTAACACTTTATTGATTCCTGAGACACCATCTTTAGTATCCTTACATTCGTATAGCCGAGAAAATCTAGGTCAAGAAGATGGCGACTTTCAACCGATCGAGAGATTTTTTAACCGTCCTACTTCTGCTCCAATTGTGAAAAACAATCGACTCACCGTTCAGGGTATCGGAAGTTCGCCCGTCCGTGTTAAACCCGCGAGTTCTCATGCTATCGTCACCCCGACTGTGAAAATGACGGAAGATAAACAGAAAAGTTTGGTTCCACAGACAAATGTAAGGAGGTACTCAACCGGAAATACTTTATTTGCTAATGCTGCGGATTCCGATACCGATGCATCCATGTCCTTGCGAAGCGCGAGCGCTCGAAATATGTCGAGTGTGGATTATTATACTAATGACGAGGATTTGGACGTGGAAGAACTGTAGATATCATATCATTTATTACTGAAAATGAAGTGTGTGTTTTCAATAATTTATTATGGTGGGTAACCAAACGACTGCACGTAGAGTGAATGATTTTTGGAGCTTTTTTATGTACATGTAATCCCATTTACTTTAAAATACGGTTAGTTAAAGAACCAACTCGAATATCAAAAACATCTTCCACAATTAAAGACCATATCTATACGAATCGAATTGACAGCGTGACAGAAATAATTGTTTCGCCTCTTTCACTTAGCGATCATTTCAGTTTGTATGACACGAAAAGTAAGAAACAGGCCCCTTAAAGGAAATTGCCATTCAGTTACGTATAGAAGTTTCAAAAACTCTTCAGTGGTCGATTTTCAAAATGATTCAATTGCTTCAGAGATTCATTGAATTGAAACTGAGCATGACCCAAAAAATGCTCTTTCTTTATTTTACGATATTTTAAACGGAACTTTATCTAAACATGCCCCAATTAAGTCAAAACGTGTAAAAAGTGACCATCTACCCGAATGGATAAATACCGTGGTAAAACAAGCAATGTACGAACAAGATCGCTGTCATAAATCTAAAAAATGGGACGAGTATAAAACTTTTCGAAACAAAGTAGTGCATCTCATTCGTAAGAACAAGAAAGAATTCTATAATAATGCCATTAATAAAGGAATACGTAGTAAAGATCTATGGAAAAACTTTAATAAAATACAAAACAATGACAATTAAATGATCTTGTCCCATTACCTGCTGAAATGATTTTCAATGGGAAATGTATCCGAGGAGCACAGCATATTATAGACTCTTTCAATAATCATTTCATCAATGTAGGAAATATTGTAAAAAAGTCACATTTCATTGAAGCCAATTTTTCCTACTTGCAATCACATTAAAAAATATTTTGAAAGGGCAAATTTTTGAAATAAATTTTATCACACCTTTTGAAGTATGTGAAATGATGCGTAATCTTGACAATAATAAATCAACTGGAAATGATGGTATCAGTGCCTTTTGTTTTAATTAGTGGTCCTGTGGAGGGTCGAGCCCTGCCCTGAGAGAACTTTTATTTTTACCGTAAATAGTTTTAAACCACGGAGTGCAGTTTATCCCATAGGGACTCACAATAGAAAACCAACTTTTGTCATTTAATAGATCGAATTACATTGAGAAATCGCATAGCTGCTCCTGAAATGGAAATATTCCAAACATGAGGGTAAACCAAGTACCTCTCCTCCCCCCCCCCCGAGCAACCCGCCGAAGGACCCGGATAAAGACCCGGGGGGATAGGCGGGTCGGTTCCCCGGGAGGAGAGGGAAACTACAGGAGTATCAGTGCCACTATTTTGAAATCTTGTGGCGATCATATAATTTTACCATTAACTTCTATTATCAATAACAGTATTGCAAAGGGCATTTTCCCAAATGTTTTAAAGGAAGCGTATGTTCTTCCAGTGCACAAGGGCTCCGATAAGGAAGATCCAAGTAATTACAGGCCAATATCTATATTGCCAACTATTTCAAAAATCTTTGAACGCCATATATCGAAACAGTTATTATCATTCCTGAATAAGAATAATGTACTAGCTAAGCACCAGTCAAGAAAACATTTTTGTCAAACTGCACTAATCCGACTGATTGATGAATGGTCAAAAAATTGATACAGGAAAAATTATTGGTTCGGTTTTCATTGCCTAAAGAAGGCATATGACCTTGTAGATCATAAAATCTTATTATATAAGTTAAGGTTACACAACTTCTCGATGAATTCCTTAGCAATATTTGAATCTTATTTATCTGGCAGAAAACAGTATGTTAAAAATAATAACAACTTCTCCTCTTAACGTACTATATCTTGCGGTGTCCCACAAGGTTCTATATTAGGACCGCTCCTGTTTTTAATTTACATAAATGATATGGGTTTACATATTAATGACTCAAGCTTAGACCTATATGCAGATGATTCGACACTCTATAAGTCTGGAGTAAACATTAATGAAATACAAACCAACCTACAAAATGGTTTGCAATCTATACTGTCATGGTGTTCAAATAATAACATGCTTGTCAACCCAATTAAAACCAAGTGTATGCTTGTCGGACCAAAATATAGATTAAAGAATATTAAGTTAGGTTTAAAAATAAATGACGTTTGCGTTGAAGTCGTTGAGTCTCATAAGATCTGAGGTTTACATGTTGAAAAACATCTATCCTTGAATATCCATATTGACACAACTACCTCTAAAATTAACTGTAAAATTAGTCTGCTCAAACGAATTTCGAACTATCTCACTCTAGAAATGAAGCAACTTTTTTACAATTCGTATATACTTCCTCTCTTTGACTATTACTGTACAGTTTGGTGGAAAAGTGCTAAATATAGGACCTCTAAATTATCTGTGCTCCAAAAAAGAATAGCTCGCGTTATTTTGGGCTCTGCGCCAAGAACACCATCTATTGAACTTTTTACTAAGACTTTTGAAAAACGATGTAATTATCACACTGGTGTTTCAATTTTTAAGTGTTACAACAACCTATCACCAGAATATATGAATGAGGTCATTTCATTTTGTAACAACACTAACTATAGCTTTAGATCAGCTGCATAAAGTGACATCACACACTTGAAATATAAGACTTTGTACAAGAAACGATCTTTCTCATACTGTAGCATGAGTGTGTGGAATGAAATCCCTATTTCAATTAGAAGTTCAACTTCGTTATCTAGCTTCGAAAACAAATTCAAACAGCATCTGCTATTAAACAAATCAATTGACCAAGCAGAAATTATCTAAATCATTTAAGTACAGCGTGTGACTGTCCAAGAATCTTAATGAAATTGAAGATGAATTTCACTTATTGTTAATCTGTCCGGCTTACAGGGATTTGAGAATTTGAGGATTTGATATTTTTACGAGAGACCAAGCGTTAAAATTAATAGAACTTTTAAATTCAGAAAACATTAAAATTCTAAACGGAATTGGTATTTACTCTATAAAAGCAAACGATAATAATTTACGTATCACAAATTTGGAATTAATTTATAAAACAGACGCTATACAAATTTAATCATAATAAGACCCCTACATTATTCATTATTTCCACATATACATTGTAATTTATACTGTTAAGTGTGTTTATACCCATGTATGCTTTGTATAATGTTTTGTATATCGACGATGAACCATACGTGTTCAAGTCGTTATCTTGAATAAAATTTCTGTTCTGTTCTGTCCTGTTCTGTATATCAGTCATATCGCGGCGGCTGGAGCACCTAACAATGAAATCCTGGTATTTCTCACGCCAGTACTACCACTACATGGTACTACCACTACATGAAGAGCACACCATGCGGATGCCAAAACTTGGCTACTCATGTGCTTTATAGTGGGTAAAACTTCTAAATCGAAAAAGGGGCATAACACGCTAAAAAAAGGCATATCCCCTTGTATGTATAGATAACTCTTTTGATAGAGAAAATATGTTCCAAGTTTCAAGTGAATGTACTTTACCAGAGATATTACAAAATAACAAAGTTATCGGACGACGACGACACTGACGCGGACACACTCAGACGGCGACCTGGCTAAAACAAAACCTCGGATTTTCTCCGAAATCAGCAGAGCCAAAACGATTAACCTATTACCACTTGTCAAATATTTAGACTGGTCCGAATTCAAAGAAGCTGCAGACGACAATTTCAAGTGGGTGGAATATTAATATATTATTACATAGAAGATATGGAAGAAATTACCTGCAACAAACAATTTCTTCTTTATGCACAATGTTTCCCAAATCTGTTTTGTTGAGAGGCGTAAAAGGGGGGGGGACTGTGTGGGAATGGATTAAGCGAATAAATCATTCAATTAGACCGAATGTGAACTTTGAGATCCGACATTAATGACAATCACTTTTGGCGACTTAAACAGCTTAGCTACAATTAAGGCAAGCTGTAGTTACGACGTTCGGGTCGCCAACAAACGATCTGCTTTTTATTTCATTTCCCTGATAACACATTTTCAAAATAATGTCGCTTAATACCTCGGTCATAACAAGTATGTATTTAGCCCATTCCCACTCAGTGACGCTTTTAGACGCCTCCAAGGAAAAAAACTATGGAAAACATTGTAGAAAATGAAGAAATTGCTTGTCAAAAGCAATTTCTTCATTTTTCACAATGTTTTCTACCCAGAAAATTGAAAATCCAAAATTTCAGAAACTTTAAATTGTCGTCTGCAACTCCTTTCAATTTGGACCAGTCTAAAATTTTGCCGTCTGGTAATGGGTCAATAAGATAGATTCTTACCTAGGATGAAGCTGCGTAGGAAAACTCAACATCAATACTCGATCTTCGGTCTCGTGAAAAATCTCAGTTTTCCTCCCTAAACTCAAAGCGAGTCGTCGGTGTTTTACCAAAACCTCGTAACTAAGCTGTGGTTACTAAGTTTTGATAGAACACCATCAAAATACATAATATTTCATGCATGTCTAGTGGTTCCAGGATAACGTCGCAAATATAGTGTGTAAAAAACCCAGAAGAATTGTACTTCTAATCATGAAAGACATTTTGATAAACTTCAGAAGGGCTTTGCAGTTACTTTCACAATTATATAAACGTCCATTTTATTCCAAAACGATTTTATTTGATTCGAATAAACCTTTAAAGGAGACACGTAGGCGAACCGAATGGTTGCTTAAATGTGTGAGACTGGCTAAACCTCCTCAAAAATGATTTGGTTCTCAATTGTTTTCAACTAAGGGAGACAACAAATAATTCGTCGACGTGTCTTAAAAACTTGTTTCCCTTTCACTCCATTTTACTATGATACTCAGAGACAAAAATCGCGTCATCACAGCCAATTGAACCTTTATTTTTAATTTTTTAATTATTCGTTTCATTGAATTTTGAGCAGTTTTTGTGAAAAATGAATTTGAAGTTGTTGTTTTTTCCTAAAATCATAGAAACCTCCACTTTATTATCGAAGTTGATAATGCACAAATGTCTTTCATCTTACTAACTGTTTATTAACAAGATCTAAAAAAATATGACCTGTCAAATATGAAACGTCGACTTTGATCAGTCAGCGGATGCTAACCAAGGTTCAAATCAGTGTTGTTTTTCAGGTTTTATTATTATTCAGTAAAGTACATATACGGTACAATATTTGTGACCAGTTAGACTTAAAAGTTCTTTCTTGGCAGTGCGAACTGCATCGACCCTAGTTAGACAGCGCGATTTGCTTGGTCGAGAATTTCCGCTTTTGTTAGATTTTCTGTAGATTTATTTTCGAAATCAGTGCTATATCTGATGGGCAACCTTTGGGCCCAATCTCATTTTGACGAATTAGGGCCCTCCCAGAGATTACACCAGAATTCAAGGAGAAAATATTTATTTGATAGAACTGACAGATTTAAACCTCTCCTGTTTTCAAAGTGTAGGACCTGTCAAAATTCAAAGGTTTTACAGACGAAAATATGATTGAGTTTAGATTTGAAAAATAACCATTCGGTAGAATAGAAAAAAATGTAGAAAAAAGAAGAAATTGCTTGTAACGAGCAATTTCTTTCTTTTTACTACATTCTCTCCATCAATAATAAAATCAGAGGGACTTAAAAATCAGGGATTGAACAGGAAAGTGTTAACTGAATCTGACCATGTATGGGTCATATCAGGTTGGAGTCTTCAGCTAAAGATAGAGAGGCTTTTGACGATGACGCTTCTACTGTTTTATTATTTGTTATAATATTTATCATATTTATTATATAATAATATTTATCACTATAATTAATATACTCATCATCATAATCATTATTTTTAAATACATTACTATGTCTCATTACATCTTTTTTCTGCTGCCTTTCTTTCTTTTCAATTCCTCTAGCATTTTGAACCCAGGTCACCAAAAGGCCGTTACTCTAGTTTGAGAAAATTGTAGTAATGACTATTTTCTCGAACATCGACACGGTACTATCTATGTATTTCTTCTTCTTTCTTTCCATCTAGAATATAATTTAACCCTTTATTTATTTCCAAAGTGTTAGACTTCTCTAAATTCAAAGGGGTAGCAGACGACATTACAAAGTAATTAAAACTCAAACTACTGTATATCCTAGATAACAGAAAATATTTTTCACAATGTTTTCTCAAGTTTAATATCACAGGGACCAAATAATCAGGGATTATACATGCAAGGGATAATGAAGTCCCAAGTATTTTCCCTTTACTGTTTATTCCTTGCATTTCACGTCCCTGTGGTTATATGCTTAAGAAAACGTGGAAAAAGAAGAAATTGTTTTTGTCAATGAATTTCTTCTTTTCCAACAATATTTTCTACCCTCACGAATGGTTATTTTTCAAATAAACTCAAGTATATATTGTCGTCTGCGTGTCTTTCAATTTGGACATGTCTTGAATTTTACAAAACAGAAAAGGGTTATCAACGGATTACGGGGTCACGTTCTATATGTAGGCCTATGTTGCTATTTTCAACACACTTCTTCGCTCACACGCCCCACAAAAATCAATACACTATTATTATTCTTCATTAACGCAGTCGTAAGCAGACGAACAATCTTCAACAAACCGCCATTTTGATGTCCCATCACATTATTATTGACAGACGCAGGATTTCTTTGTCTACAAATTTTCAACCCTTATCCTGCAAGCTGAACATCGCTTGGTAGTTAAATTGCGAAATTCTGCTGATCAGACTTCATATGATTCCATTTTGACTCTAGGCCTAACCAAAATCATAATTCGTTGGTGCACGAGCAAAATTGTCGCAACTAATGCTTTATTAACCCATTACCAGACGGCAAAATTTTAGACTTGCCCAAATTCAAAGAAGTTGCAGACGACAATTCAAAGTTAATGAAATTTCGGATTTTTTCAACTTTCTGGGTAGAAAATATTGTGGAAAATGAAGAAATTGCTTGTAACAAGCAATTTCTTCATTTTCCACATTGTTTTCCAAAGCTTTTTTCCTTGGGGGCATCTAAAGGCGTCACTGAGTGGGAATGGGTTAAAGCTTTGGGAAAAAGAAAAATATAATTGCCACTGGCATTTTTTTTCCAAAGTAGAACGTGTTTATTCCTTTAGAATCGTAAACCATTTTATATATTCATCTGCAACTTCTTTCCTTTCGGGCCTATTTAAAATTTAATTACCTTGTACAGATTTTTTTATTAAGAAATAAGTTATTGCAAAGCTATGTAGAATGCGTGCTATCATACACGCAGAAACTTTTTATTGTGAATGTTAGATCCCCGCCAATGCCGTTGTCCCTTGTTTTGACATCACATTAGTAGTTTTAACCTATTACCAGAAAACAAAATTTTAGATTGCCAACGTTACAAATTGAAAATGGTTGTTAACGGCACTTCAATTCGCGTTTAAATTGAAAAAATAAAAGCCCACTTGGGTGGAAAGGGTTATGTGAAAACAAACGCTTCAAGCAATTTCTCCTTTTGCCAAAATGCGATATCCATAACAATTTTTCTTGTACCGATGTCAAAGTGCGAAATATTGTGTAAATAAGGTAAATACGAAGCATTGTATTCTTACTGTTTTGATAATTTATCTTTCGCATTTTGAAGCCCTTTCGAAAAGCCCTTTCGAAATCCTGCATCTTCTAACAATTCTGTCGATAATTTTTTCGCCCGGATAAAGATTAACCTAATACTAGACGACAAAATTTTAGGCTGGTCCAAATTCAAAGAAGTTGCAGACAACAGTTTTAAAGTGATGATATTTCGGAAATGTTGGCATTCTGGGGTGCAAACCGTTATGGATAATAAAGAAATTGCTTATAAAAGGTACTTCACCATTTATCCCCAGTTTACTAGGGCATTTTCTTGACGGATGTTCAAAAGCGTAATTGTGTTGGAAAGGGTTTATAATGGCTATTTGAACTTTTCTTCTATTTTAACTAATTTACAATTTTGCCGTCTATTTAACTTTTACAGTTTACAGGTATTACATCGTATATACTTTGATTTAGGACTAGTCGATTAATCACCTCGTAAGATGTTTAAGGGTTTCCCTCTTTTGTCAGTGTGTAGAATGGAAATGTCCTATGGCGATCAAAACGTCGTAGCTACAGATTGAGATAAAGTACAGATAAGACATTTTGGACGTCCGCCGACGATATTATAATGCTGGTTCCAGACATGATCAGCTCGTGGGGACCGTTGAGTTTGGTCAGAAGCATAGAAAAATATCACCGGTCTGTTGATAACTTCATTACCAGACGACCCAAATTTTAGACTGGTTTAAATTGAAAGAAGTTAAGGACAACGCAGTTGGATAATATTGGAAACTTAATGTAAAAAAAAGCCAGAAAACATTGTGAGAAAATGCTTGTGACAATTTCTCCTTTCCCACAAAGTTTTACAATAGTTCTTAGGGGCGTCAAAAAGCGAGGTCGTGAGGTAATGGGTACTACACAACCCGCCATTTTGAAATTTGTACATAATAACTGTAATACACATTCCTGTTTCCTTTAAAATAGTGTAACAAGCGTACAACAATGTACATGAAAGAAAGGACTGATTTAGTTTCCCACTAAAGATAGGGGCACCAGAAGGGAATTAAAATTCTAAAACCCTTTCTTAATCAATGACTCATGGGCACGGAAAACTGTGAGGTGTTCGTGATCGAATGGTAAGGTGTTGGTTTCACGATCAAAAGGTCTCGGGTTCGATACTCGGGGTCGGCTATCAATTCATGTTCTCTGTTTAAAGAACCAACACATTCGGCATGAGAAGTGGTGTAATCTACAGGGGTTCAACTAAATTGGGGAGACATGTTCCATATCGATGCAATAGGTTTAGACTTATCAATAAAACTGGGTTTCCCCTTCAGCAGCTTCTTACATTGGGATTTGAGGTGTCGCACAGACTAATGCCAGCCTGTTCAGTTTATATGCAGTCTAATTTGGTCTACAAATAATATAGTCACGCATAAACGAAGATCATTTGGAATTGATATAAAAAGATGCATATTACCTGTCACTAAAATTATTTTCTTGTACCGTACCAATATCACAACAAACCGTAGATGGGCGTGAAAAATGTCGTAACTACAGCTTGAATAAAGCCGTAGTTACGACATTTTGCCCGTCCAACGATGAAATGTTTCTTGGTCGTCTGGTTTGAACATCTAATGCCCAATCAATCTAATACATGAATGTGAACTAATTGGCCGGTCTTTGACCAGGCTCATTGAGCTCCGAAGATCTACTAAGATATTAAAAGGCGTTATAAGTTTGTAAAATTTATGACCAGTAATCAGTAAAAAACATATAAAATGGTTGATTGACGAGCCTGAATGAAAAAAAAAAATGATTTGTCGATTATTTTATTTATTCATTTATTTTTTATGTCAACTTCAAAAGAACGTCTAAATATACCACATGGCTATATTCATGAACAAGTAGAAATGCGAGTTTTTGAACTTTGCAAAATGAAGTTATTTGCTTTTTCTTTCTTTTTTCTTTCTTTTTTTTTCCGTTCAACTTTGAATGACAGATATTTTCCTCTGCTGACCCACTACCACGTACTTAGACAAATACCAGTGTCAGATACAGTAATTAAAGACAACGTGCGGGACAATTAAGAGCTGATAAGCCTTCAGCAAGATGATTATTTGAATACACGATGGACAGTTAGTATTTGATACCTTTTGCGATTCTCTTTGAATACATGTGAAGGCAATAACAATGCATTTTGATATTCGATGTTCAAATTCAAAATTACGTTATTACCGTCTTGGACCGTTTCCCATTCCCTCTTTCAATGAAAAGATGAGGGCAAGGGTAAATTTTACACATCTTGAAACAAATAAATAAGTAAAGAAGAATTAACCCATTACCAGATGACAAAATTTTAGACTGGCTCAAATTGAAAGAAGTTGCAGACGACAATTTGAACTTTATGAAATTTTAGATATTTCAAACTTTTTGGATAGAAAACATTGTGTAAATTGAAGAAATTGCTTGTTACAAGCAATTTCTTCATTTTACAAATTTTTTTTACCAAAGTTAAATATTGAGGAGGTGTTTAAAATCGTCACTGTGTGGGAATGGGTCAATCTTACTATGAATATGTCTTTCCATTTTCTTAACCCTTTCCCGTTTCATTGAAATTCTGGCCAGTCTAAAGAGGTTACTGACGTGATAAAAATTGGATGCAATTTGAAATGAAACCATCCCACGTGGTAGAAAATGTGGGAAAAGGAGAAATTGCTCGACACAAGCAATTTCTTCTTTTTTCACAATGCTTTTCCATGTATAAAATCACAGCACCGTAAAATCGTTGGTTTGAACTGGAAAGGGTTAAATCAACAATTTAATCTTTCCATACACGGGCTTGCCAAAATGGAGAGAACATATCTAACCATTTCCCGTTCTTTGAAATTTTAGACTCTTCCAAAATGAAAGAGGTTGCAGATGACAATGAAAATTAGGTGCAATTCGAAATGAAAACCTCCTATGTGGTAGAAAATGTGGGAAAAGATGAAATTGCTTATTTCAACCTACTTCTTCTTTTTCCACAATGATTTCTCAAGTATAAAATCACAGCAACGTAAAATCGTTGATTTGAACAGGATAGGGTTAAATCAACAATATAATCTTTCCATAGGCAGGCTTGCCAAAATGGAGAGAACATCTTTGACCCTTTCCCATCCTTTGAATTTTTTGACTGATCTAAAATGAAAGAGGTTGCAGATGACAATGAAAATTAGGTGCAATTCGAAAAACTAGCCAAGCGGTAAAAATATTGTAGGAGTAGAAGAAATTGCTTGTTTCAAGTAATCGCTTCTTTTTCCACATTGATTGCTGAAGTATAGAATTACAGTGATGTAAAATCTCGGGTTTATACAGGGAAGGGTTAAGAAAATATTTTATACTTTTTAATAGTTTTCTGCTGGTATGTTATCGCAGATTTTTTTTCTGCCCAATCTGTAACAATCAAAATAATTGTTTTGATGTAGCATTTACAGATCAAAGGAACATTGTTTATATAAATGTTGTACTTAGTTTCATAAATAAGTTTGCACTTAATTTTGTTTTATTTCTCTGTCATATTTCACTGAAAATAATAATTTTCGGTATCAAATTGTATTGTAAAGTTAAAAGAAAACATCTGGCTTATCAAATTTTGTCAAAAGGAGAGATTATGGTGTGTTTTTCTAAATTTAAGTGGATATGTTATTAAAATCAAAGTTGGAAAAGTACATGTACACACAAACTTGGGTCACATTAAATTTTTGTTTATATTAGGTTATTGGAGTTGTTAATTAACCATTTCCTGTTTAAACACGGGATTTTACGTTACTGTGATTTTATACTTGAGAAAACATTGTGATAAAAAACGAAGAAATTGCTTGAAACAAGCAATTTCTTCTTTTCCCACAATATTTTCTACCACATTGGATGGTTTTATTTCGAATTGCATCCAATTTTCATTGTCGTCTGCAACCTCTTTCGATTTGGACTGGTCTAAATTTTCAAAAAACAGGAAAGGGTTAAATATCCTGTATAGCTATCTCTGCTGCCGATGCAGGCGAGTATGCGACGTCGCATGGACCTCACATAACGAAATATCATTGTAGCTGGAATGTTATTCAATTCCTGAATTAAAGCATTGGCCAAATCTATTGAGGAAATCTAGTTTGCCTCGATTAACGAAAAATCACATTTGCCTTTAATTTCGTTTTAAAATTAAACATACATAGATTGAGTGAAAATCAGTGCATACAAGCGTTGATGATGCTTGCTCTTGGTGCTGGCGTAACATACGTGGATAGAGCGTCGGGATGTCGTAGAAACACAATTATTCGTCTAAGAAATCGTTTTCAACAAACAGGTGGTGTAGCCGATCGCCGTACACCCGGTCGACCAAGATCATCCACTGGTCGAGATGATAGGTTAATCACCTTTACACACTTTCGTAGTAGGTATCAACCGGCCTCTCTTACCGCAAGACAGTACGGTTATAGTCGCCAAACTGTGTTGCGTCGTTTAGGGCAAGCCAGAGCAGCCATTCGCCATAGGAGACCGTATGTTGGACCGGTATTAGCATTTCGTCACAGTTTGTGTGTACTTCTGCAACTTTGATTTTCATACCATCTCCACTTAGATTTAGAAAAAATACTCTAAACTCTTTTTTGTCAAAATCTGATAAGTTTTCTCGAAGCAATTTCTTCATTTTCCACAATGTTTTCCAAAGCCTTTTTACGTCAAAAAGCGTCATTGTGTGTGTATGGGTTAAACTGCCATTAGCCAAATCGTAAGGTGCTTTCATGATTTTAGAATTATATATCATTTTGACTTCTTACTTGCTTTATTTCCAGGTTGAAGTCATTACAAGGAGTGATCGGGCCTGCATGATCTTAGAAAGAAATTCATTCCTAATTTTTATATCAAAAACCCAAGTATGTTTAAATTCATAAATTTATTGCGCGAATCAGACAAGAAAACCCTTCATAGACTTTCACTATTCCTTAAGGAAACATTTAATGAAAGAAACAAACTGTTGAGTTCTTATTAATTAATACTATATTATCGAAGATGTTATCAAAAATATTTAATTCCCAGCTATGGCAGGGATCCAACGGTTTATGTTTAATACACTTGCCGTCGGACCCAGATCTTTGCTGGCCCAGAATATTCTATGTATACAAATCTACGTTTTGTTTATTTATTTTTTTTCCAACAATAGAAAATAGCTCGTCCTCTACCAAAAACCATACCACGTGATGTATGTTTAATATGTTTGTAAATATGTTATGTATTGACAATGTACTTTGTGCACGTCTTGAATAAATGTTCTGTTCTGTTCTGCTAAATGGGTTAGGGCGGTTAACTTCACAAATGTTGTTGGCTTGAATCCTGTCCGCGCCCGCTAACTATGTCGACATGTATTTGTGCGATAGGTCTAGTTCTTGTAATACCCGGGAAGCACACGAGCAAACAAGCAAATCAATACAAATCAATACAAATCAATACAAATTTCATTAGGGAGGTCCTAAGTTAGATAAGACCAACAAAGCATGTCTACTCTTACTAACAAGCATTCAACTGTTTATCTCTTTCCTGTATAATCACTGGTTTTTACGTCCATGTAATTTTATGATTAAGAAAATATTGTGATAAAAGAAGAAATTGCTTGATACAAGCAATTTATTCTTTTATCACAATATTTTCTACCACATAGCATAGTTTTGTTTCAATTTGCACTCACTTTTGATTGTGGTCTGCAACATGTTTCAAATTCATTTTATCCTCCCATTCTGTATACCAAAACGTTGGCAGTTTTTGACTCTCATCATAGAATCACAAATATTACAAATATTTCCCCTATAAGGTCATGAATGTCTTTGTTTCTAGGCTTCCTTTCTCTATTTCGTTGTTGTTGTTGTTTTAATGAGTCCAAAAATCATTCTTCTAGGACCAAACGCTTTAACCAATTACCATTTTAGACTGGTCCAAATTCTAAGGAGTTGCAAACTACAATTTAAAGTTTATGATATTCTACATTTTTTTCAACTTTCGTGGGTAAAACGTAACGTGAAATAAAGTGGAGAAATTGCTTGTAGCAAGCATTTTCTTCATTTTTAACAATGTTTCCAGAATTGTTTTTCTTGGGGGCGTCAAAAAGCCTCACTGTGTGGGAACGGGTTAAAATAGTACAAATGCTACATTCATTTTCTGATAGAACAGCAGTGCTTATTTGTAATTTGTCCCTAAAATATGTAAGCAAGAACCAATATCAGATGTAAAAGGTTTTCCTGTGGAAATGTTTTTGTATAGGTAAGAGCCTTTAAAAAAGGAGTTGTATGGGAATGGGTTAAATCGCATAAGATATACATAGACAATATTCTGAAATCTGGACTCTAAC
Organism: Fragum fragum; assembly: GCA_946902895.1. Taxonomy (NCBI): domain Eukaryota; kingdom Metazoa; phylum Mollusca; class Bivalvia; order Cardiida; family Cardiidae; genus Fragum; species Fragum fragum. Next base: position 49,018,499 of record OX336366.1, read on the forward strand.
GTATTTAGATAGAAATAAAGGTCGAAATATTTACTCGTCATAAAATTGTTTTCTTATTCTTTTTTCTATTGATATACAAATCTTCCTGAAAAGCAGACTTCTTCTCAAATATGACATCACAAATGGGAACCATTTCACCATAGTCTTTAGACTGTAACTTTGACTTAGTCTTGCCAACAGACTGTTTAATGTTACTTGTAATTTTATTTCTGTATATTTCTTCTTGTTGTCTTTCTGTATCCATATCAGGAACATCATGAAAACGTTCATGATTTTGTAAAATAGAAAAGTCTATCAAATCCTGATCTTCTTCAACTCGCTTGTAACGTTTATCAAACACCTCTTGCCATTCTTGAAAATAACGTTCCATATTTGCCTTTTTTCTTCTTTTTCTCTTCTTGACTGTATCGATTTTTGTTATTTCTTTAGACTTCTCTTTTCGATATTGCTCAATATGTTTTCGTAGATCGTCATCTTTTATTGTTTCTGTTGTCTGATTGTACTGAAACTTAGACTTTTCCCTCTGAATCGCTGGAAGTTTGACTGGTGATTTTTTTGGATAGAATGGCTGGAAAAATTCCGCTTTCGGCTGACATTTTGGCTCAAATTTATTGTACGGTTGATCGTTTTTTCTTGGTTTGTGTTTTAGTTCCCCTAAAGCTCGGATTTCTCTCGTACCAAGGTTGGTATTTTCGTATCGCGAGGAATGCAGTATATCCGCGTTCTTTGTTGGTTTTACTTCTCCGTGAAACGGTTTTATAGTTTGGGTGGTCTGTATTGCCGGAAGTTTGATCGGGAAAGGTCTAGAGAGCGAGCATTTTGAAGACTTACATGTGGAGAAGTAGCCAATTCGACGGAGTACTCTCTCTACTCGTATCTGTTGAAGGACGAGCTCGGCCGCCTTTAAACTTACTTCTGGAGTGTTATATATTCGGTCCTGCGGTGAGTACATACCGTCTTCAAATCCGCCATTGTTCTTTGAAAATTTATCAACACGGTGGACGTTGTTTCCGTGAAACAACGTTAGCGAAGCGGAAGTGACGTAATTGTGAAATGATGTGAATTTTAGTTCATGAACTTAACGTTGTACATGTGACCTTTTCGTTTAAATGGGTTTTTTTCGATATTTGATTGTCAAATCAAAGGACGGCAATTAACAGGGATGTATGTATTCTATATGGTCGATATTTTTAACTTCGAAATATGAACTTATTATGACAGACCGAAAACTCGAAATGGCAAATAACATACTTTCCAGTAGAAAAGAAACTTCGGAAACTGAATATACCTTCTTTTGTAATCATTTTGTCACCAGTCAAGTTCTTTGTTTCAAGTAAAAAATGAGCGAAACGTACCATATAGTATCATAACCTGTGTGCATCTTGATATAGTTTTTAAAAGACGATTTTCGTAATTTCAACCATTTCATTTAAGAGATGAAGAGAATATTTTTTTTTTTTTGTTTTCATGGAGATATGAACCGAAAAAACTAATTTCACTGTATGAATACGCGAAGCGGATTCATACATTGTGTGATTAGGTTTTTCGGCTCATACCTCCATGAAAACAAAAAATATTCTCTTCATTTCTTATAGCATCGAGCGAAAAAAAAAACCGCTTTACAAATTTTGATACCTTTTTGAATGGAACTATTGTGTGCGGAAGCATACAAAATCGCTGCGTGCTCATAATTTTGTTCATGGAGTTATGAATATTTTTTTCGACTAATCAGAACGCTCGTTTTTGATAGACGAAACTAAAAATTAAATTATTAAGAAATGTAACACCGTTTATGCAAACAAAGGCCGAAATTCATATAAAAAAAAGAGACAAGAACATAAATACTATCCACCATGATTAGATATTGTCCTCATTTTCCCAAATAATCTCTGATTTTTACGTTCCTGTGTATTTCCGTTTTTTTTATCGTCGCTACCGTAGCACATGCCCATATGAGCGACGCCCCCAGAAGACGGTTAGTTGTTACGGGGGATAGTGCAAGGATACAGGACGAAGCTGCTGAGAGCTCCGCCTGGTTCTTTAACGTGCTCGATGGATAGCATCGTCACACGGGGCCTCGGTTTAACGTCTCATCCGAAAGACAATTAGTTTTGTTAGTTGATATGGTCAGCCCAGGGCTCGAACCCATGATCTTGAGGTTTATGGTCAAGTGCTCTACCAACTGAGCTAATCGGGCTGACTACGTTCCTGTGATATCATACTTTGATAAATATTATGGAAATGAACAAGCCATTTTTTTTCTTTTCTCACATTATTTTGTGTCACATAGGATGGTTACTTTCTTAATTGTACTTACTTTATAATGTGGTCTGCTACCCCTTTGAATTCTGACAAATCTAAAATTTTGAAATAAATTTCTGGTATAGACGCCCCCCCCCTTTTCTCCACAGGGTATACTCAAAACGTTGTTCGCTCGTCAAATATGCATCAGTTATAAATAAAGTTATATATCAGCATTGGATTCAGACGAATTTCTTGATTTTCTAACGTTATATAAGAACCTCTGCTCTATCAAACTACTCTAAGAAATTGTCGAATCTGTCGTGAAGATTTTTTTTCAATATTTCAATTAAGATTTTCAAGAGTAAATCATAAATCGAGTACATATTAACACTAGGGCCATCGTATTTTTCTATGACGAGGCTCGATTGCACGGCGTTAAGATCACGAGCTTACGACAGGCAGTACACGAGAGTAAAACCATGAGAATGCGAGAATGTGGTGGTAAGAGTACTAGATAATCTCGTGTTCTCACTATAGTTCTCTCGTGTTCTCGTAGTTTCGTAGTTTACTGTACTCTCTTTGGCTCGTGTTTTCTAGGATAGGGATTTTATGACGGGGGGATCCGATAGGGTATCAGATACACAACTTTCGCATTAGAAGCAGGAACATTTTAAAAACGCTGTAAAAGAAATGGTTTAAAAACGATTTCCCGCTTGATATCCGGTCGGGACAAACTCAAATTACCAAAATTCACCCAAGTCACACGTTGTCAAAATGGCACTGCAGATCATCGCCACAACCCTTTCCTGTACAAACCCGGGATTTTACGGCGTGTGATTTTATTCTTGAGAAAACTTTGTGAAAAAAAAAAAAATTGCTTGTAACACTGAAGTAATTTCTTCCTTTTCCACAATATTTTCTACCATATTTCAAATTGCATCCAATTTTTATTGTCGTCTCCAACCTCTTTCAATTTGTTCCAGTCTAAGATTTCAAAAAAGCGAGAAAGGGTTAAACCCAATCAGTTTAGTGCATCTTCTCACCGGTGTAAATGTAGTAAGACTTAAAATCTTGACGCACTTCTCAAAATAACAAAGCATGTAAGGGAAGATGTCTGACTAGAATATTCTTGTTTTGGGTCAAATGTTTTACGTTAATTGCATCTTACGACTCGAGTTCACACATTGTCCTTATGCTGCAAAATATAATCGCCTATTGATTTCTCAGAATCCACGAATTCCAGGACACATACAGAGCGATGGGAGGTAGTATAAGTGAATTACATGTACACAACGGAACAGCCTTTTTCTGACGCGTTGCAATTTCTAAGAATTGGCACGCTTTCAAACTGTGCTACTCCTTATTAACCCTTTACTGTACAAATCCAGGAGTTTACGTTGCTATGATTTTATACTTGAGAAAACATTGTGGAAAAAGAAGAAATTGCTTGTACAAGCAATTTCTTCTTTTCACACATTTTTTTCTATAACATAGTATGGTTTCATTTCAATGTTATCTGTAACCTCTTTCAATTTGGACCTGACTAAAATTTAAAAAAAACAACTGGAAATCGTAAATTGTAACGTGTCCGGCGAAAAGAGATCTGTTGAGTGTTGCGTGAAACGGATCAACCGGAGGTTACGGTCCGAATATTATTATATAGTAAGGTAGAACGGTCATTATAGATTTGGTAAATCGTCTCGGTTCGTGAAGACTGGCAATAGTCGACAATTTTTGAACTTTCCTGTAACTTAAGTATCACACGTTATGCGTGAAAAATGTCGTAATTACAGCTTGAATAAAGCTGTAGTTACGAATTTTGCTAGTCCAACGACGAACTGTTTCTTATCCCAATGCAATATCATAGACCTGTCCAAAGTCAAAAGTTTTACATACGACAATCTGAAGTTGATTTGTTTTTATAAAAATAACCATTCACTATGGTAGAAAATATTGTGGAAAGAGAAGAAATTGCTTGTCAAAAGTAATTTCTTCTTTTTCTACAATATTTTCTCAAGTAAAAAAACACAGGGATTGCACAGGAAAGGGTTAAAGCAACATGTGCACTTGTTTATTTAACCAAATTCCTTCGAGAGCGATCTGATGAATTCATTAATAATGGCTAGATCGGCGTTCTTCTATTTCCTACATACGTTCCGTCTTCCCATCCTCTCAGATAAGTTGACCAATCGCTGCCACCCCCATCCACCCACCCCCAACCCCATTATTCCGTTGGTCCCCGCCAATAAAATCCGATAGAAAGTTCCTTTTCGGTTTTAAACGACGTTATTTTACAAAATTTATGCCGGTCCCATTCATGTAACAAAACAGTAGAATGATTGGTTGGCGAAAAAACGTCGTAACTACAGCTTGAATAAAAAATGCTTCACAAAAAACGTCGGCCAATGTTTGAGTTCGAATTCCACTTCCGATCGAAATGAATGATTTGACTGTCCATTTAGCCGCGATTGGTCAATTGTCTTACTTGACATACAGAAAGGTCATATATGCTCTACTTGATTGGTTCAGAGTGGGGGTGCCGCCGTCATAGCGCAGTTGGTAGCGCGTCGGACTGTCAATCTAGAGGTCCCGGGTTCGATCCCCGACGGCGGCACTCATCCTTTCCGACTATTTGTCCCTCACCAATGGGTTGATAATCGTAGACCTATGTGGGATAGCAGCTGGGGGCTAGGAAGGGATGTAATGGTAGTACTGGTGTGAGAAATACCAGGATTCCAATGTTAGGTGCTCCAGCCGCCGCGATATAACTGAAAGATTGTTGAAAGCGGCGTAAACCCCATTCAAACAAAAATCAGAGTGGGGACAGTCGTTGGTCCGATCACTATATCCGTGGGTTATTTATGCCAATATCAAAATCCTTTTCGACAAGTGTCTTTGTTTTGAAAAATAAAATAAGCAAGTTGCGGCTTATAGAAAATACTATTCCGGTTAGACAAGAGTAAACCGATGCGGTAGGCTGCACCAGTAGTCGTATTATTGCGTCGATTTTAACCCCTAACCAGACGACAATTGTTTAGTTTCATTTCAATTAAAAGAGGACGCAGATAAAAGTTTTAACCCTCTCCTGTTCATTCACGGGTTTTTACGTCCCTTTGATTTCATAATTGAGAAAATATTGTAGAAAAAGAAGAAATTGCTTGTTACAAGCAATTTCTTCTTTTTCCACAATATTTTCTACCATACTGTATGGTTCTTTTACAATCAAATCCATTTTAAATTTTCGTCTGCAAAACCTTTGGATTTGGACTGGTCCAAAATTTTGGAAAACAGGAAAGGGTAAATTATGTTTGAACTAAAAAATATGTGTCAATCGGATAAAAAATTTATAGAAAAGGGAAAATTGCTTGTACCATGCAATTTCTCCTTTTCAAACATTACTTTTCTTAATAATATTTGTCATTTATCAGAACTCGTGGTTATGTGGTAATAGGTTTAAGTTAAGCGTTACTTAAAGATATTAAGATATTTCCCGTTTTTCAAAATTTTAGACTTGACCAAATTCAAAGAAGTTCAGGACGACAATTAAAAGAATGTGTAATTTGAAAAGTAACTAACCTACAGGGTAAAAAATATTGTGGGAAAAGAAGAAATTGCTTGTTACAAGCAATTTCTTCTTTTCCTACAATATTTTCTCAAGTATAAAAACCACGGGACGTAAAATCCAGGGATTAGCCAGGAAAGGGTTAACCGATCTTGTTTTGATCTATTTCATTATGTAATATCTATCTTACCACGCTGTGTCGTTTGTCTGTCTGTCTTTGCTCTCCCTTTTTATCCTTTTCAATATTTCAAACAAGACTGTCAAATTTTCTTCTTCGTAAAAAGTGTGCAATTTTTATTTTTAAATATACCTGAGATTTTTTTTTCTAACCCGCAAATAGTTTGAATTTGAGTTTTTGAGTTTACTTTAAACGGTGTAGACAAAGAACAGCTCACTCAATCAAACTCCAAGGTAATCCGATCCTAATCGATCGAAACTTTTATCTGGCTCAGCACTCTATGGTTTGGGTCTCTATCTATTTAAACGGATATATTACGAAGCCTTTGGGGAAATACTTATGAAAATATTGTGAGAAAATGAGAGAAATGTGTTTCATATTCAGCAGCGAATATTAGCGGTATTTGCGTAGATTCTGTGTTCAGATCAATTTGGCCTAAGTTGATTATACATGTTTTTTTTATTGTTCATTGACATTCTTGTTACCCAAATAAAATGGCAATAACAAACGTTTTAACCCTATCCTGTTTAATCTATGGTTTTTACGTTCCCGTATTATACTTGAGAAAACATTGTTGAAAAAGAAAAAAATCTTGTAACAAGCGATTTCTGTAATTCAGATACAATGGGAATGACAAACGTTTTAAAAATGGTAATAACAAACGTTTTTAACCTCTCCTGTTCCATCCCTGGTTTTACGTTCCCTTGCAATCTTACCTGAGAAAACATTGTGGAAACAGAAGAAATTGCTTGTGACAAGAAATTCCTTCTTTTCCACAAAACTTCCTATCCTACTGCTGACTTTAAATCATCGACGGCAAATCTTGACAAGTATAACATTTTGCAATACAGTAAAGGGTTTATTAAACTATGCAATACTCTTAAAATATTGTGAGAAAATAAGAAAATCGTTCTTAACCTTTTGTAGCGAAAATATAACTTTGAAGTCTGATTCTAAGCTCAGTTCGCGCTGTTTTCTTCGCTCGTTTCTTGTCATTTTAAGTTTGAGTTTCAGAAAGAAGGTTAAAAAATGTCGTCTGTTTAAATTTTGAACAGTTGGATAGAGGTTAACATTTTCTTCCTCCTGCACTCTCCTTCTTACCCCTTTCTTATGAAACGTCCTTGTTACAACAAAAGGGGTCTTAATCTATCAACATTGCTATAGTTCTAGTGGATTCATGCGGAATTAATCAAGGTTATTATAGTTAGGACTGCGGGAATTCTCTTAATCATTTTTAAGTCAAATTTTGATTGTTCAAGTACAAGTAATAGATTACAAGATACCTGTCAGACTAGTCAAGTTATAAGAAAGCTCCCGATAGAAATGGTGATTTCTGTTTAAAAATTAAAAACTTTGAAAATTCTTTACTTTACCCTATATTGTGGTCACTCATTAGAACTGTCTCATTGAGACAATTCTAATGGGTACCTACAACATACGGTTTCACTAAGAAATGACAACTTTCCAATGTCACCACCCTACTCAAAACCTAAACGAAAGATGGTTATGCGATATAGTCAATATGGACGCATAAGAGGCGCCTGAGGGGACTCGCTGATTTTAGAATTATGTTTTCCATGTGTAGTTAGTGAGTTGGGGGTCAAATGGGAATTTGTGTCGCCGCTTAAGAACTATTTTCATGCGTGCGCAGTTAAAACAAGGCCTAGTTAGGCCTACAATCGATTTCAATAGCAACGATATGGCCAGATAAGACTATAAATATAGATACGGCGTATATCAGCATTGATTTTCTATCGTTTTTGTTTGGATTAGTTGATTAAGTTCAAATAAACTTGACTTCCACTATTGGACTCCACGTAGTGAGAAAATTGGACTCGTCCAATTACAAAGCGTTAGATAAGAACAAGGACTCTCAAATAAAAATGTATTGAGACAAAGGAAGATGCATTTCACACACCCAAAACAGAGAACAATCGGTCTGCTTAGAGAAGAACCATTGACAAAGGAGAAGATGGATGTTGGTTGAAAAAAATGATTTTGACATTTCTTCTGACCCCAAAAGTTCTCTCAAATTATAAAATATTACTTTTATTATTTGATTAAGATTTAAAAAACGCGTTGTCTGTTGGTATCGGGTTACGCCAACCGCCTTTAATATGCCCGGCTCGTGACAAGCGTGCTGTCGCTGGGTTCGAAACCCTACTACCATGCGGCCGATCACATGGTCCATTTGACGATAGGAAACCTCAGGGCCCACGCTTAGGAATGTTGATGATATTATGTCGCTGTGATAAAAAATGAATGATAGCTAAACGTAAAAAAAAAATCACAATTTTCACAACAAAAAAATTTCGTTGATTGGACTCCCAAAACATCGTAGCTATGGCCAACTGAAGTTGCTGTCGTTTTATTAGTATACAAACAATTTGCCGTTTGATAAATCGTCTTCCATATAAGGATATATTGTCAAATTCAACTTTATTTCTGTAACAGAAACTTTGGCAGAGACTGGTACACCTACTAATCGATCCTGTCACGATTTTTTTCATCTGCACAACCTCAACAGGGAAATCAAGCCACCAACTGACGGATCGCGAGTGTGAATCAAAGGATCTTTCATTTTGACTAGAAGTGAACTTTGAACTCCGACATTTGCGAAATGTTTCTTTGTCGGTTAAGCAACTTAAATGTTGTAAGTAAAGCTTGGATAAGCTGTGGTTACGACGTTAGGTCGCCAATTAACAGTTACTACGTGTATTTTGTTACACGTTACTCGGACCACAAATATTGCATAATAACGTCAGTGGAGCTTCCTGTAGGAGCTTGGTCGGCATGGCCGAATAACCGTCAACTGCCTATCCCAGTTGGCTGAACCACTTACCATCGGCCATTGGTGCGAGGCAAGTAGTGTGTGTTATAAAGACTTATCAAATGTCGAGAAAAAATGTTTGCAGAGCTGAGGTTCGAACCCATGACACAAGGATTGGGATCACAGCTCGTTACCAACTAGGCCGACCGACAGTCCAAGTGTGGTGAGGATGACAGAGAAGATGATGAAGGTCGTGGGTTCGAGTTCAAGCCATGCCGCAAATTTAGTCGTTAATCTGAGTCCGTGAGTCCCATCTCAACACGTCCGATACCTGATATGATTAGGTGATCTTTGCAGCTTTATAAAACCCTTTAGAACTATCCAAATTCATAGGTTTGCAGACGGAAATTGGATTTGGATTTAACTTGTAAAATAACCATTCAGTAGGGTATAGAATATTGTGGGTAAAGAAGAAATTGTTTGTTACAAGCAATTTCATCTTTTTCTACAATATTCTCCCAATAATAAATTCACAGGGACGTAAAAACCAGTGATTGAACAGGAAAGGACTAAAGCTGGTCTTCAAAAACCTCGTTAGTGTGGCTTCTAACCGGTTACTAGAGACATGATAATTTCAAAAGCAAAGTTTTTCTGTGATAAAGTTCAATTATACTGTCGTGTTTTACACACGTTTTACATGTATATAGGTTTATATGTATTTATGTATATTCCTGAATTAATCACTTCAACCCTTACGTACTTTTTGTACTACATTTTTACATAAAAATATTTCCGGTCAATTTCTTTTTGACACAAAAGTACCAGATTTAACCCATTACTAGATGACGAAGTTTTTAGACTGGTCCGCCGGAATTCAATGATGTTGCAGACGACAGATTTTATGTGATGATTTTTTTAATTTTTTGGATAAAAAACATTGTAGGAAATGAAGAAATTGCTTCTTAATTTTCAACAATGCTTTCCACAGCTTTTTTTTTTTTTTTCTTGTGGGGGGGGGGGGGGGCGTCAATAAGCGTCATTTGTTGAAGTGAGTTAAAAGGATTTGAGATGCTGCATGTCTGAAAATTGGTATATAAAGCGTCGTTAACAGAAAAAAGTTTTTTTTTTTATTTATTTTACTCGCTACTTTTTAAGTTTGTGTAAGGATTGAAAAGGGTTTGTGTATTGTATCTTTATACTGCTACTGTTACGTGTTTCAACCTATTCCTGGTTTTTGAAATTTTAGACTGGTCTAAATTCAAAGAGGGTGCAGACGACAATGAAAATTGGATGCACTTCCAAATAAAACCACCCTATGTTGTAGAAAACACCGTGGGAAAAGGAGAAATTGATTATTATAAGCAATTTCTCCTTTTTCCACAATGTTTTCTCAAGTTTAAAATCACAGTGACGTGAAATCCCGGCTTTATCCAGGAAACGGTTTAAGATGTTGCCTCTTTTTAACTCTTGTCATATACTGAATTCAATCCTCTGCAAATTTGCATTAAAAACAAAGTGCTAAAAGCTCACACATAGACACACGCTAATTAGGAGTAAATCATTATTTAAGAAAAAGAATTGTCTCATAGACGATTCTGGTTCAACAGGGACATTCAGGGGGTCTAGACGGGGGTCAGACTGCACATATGTGCAGGCTGATCTTTTGTCTAGGCTTTTATGTGCAGGCTGATCTTTGTCTAGACCTTCTACCACAACAGGAATGTTCCGGGTTCAGCATAATCAGGGTTAAAGTCAACAGGGGGCGTTATTTGGCCCATAATCATTCTCAAACATATTTGAGAAAGAAATTTGCAAATTTTTGTATGTACCTTAACCCCTATTTTCTACAGAAATGTTGTTGAAAGGGGTGGACATTCGTTGTGTTTGTGTGTGTTTGTTTCTTGGGTTGTTTTAAACGGGCCGCTGTCATAGCGCAGTCGGTAGCGCGCCAGACTCCTAATCTTCAAACATTGGGTGTCATGGGTTCGATCCCCGGCGGCGGCACATATTCTTTCCGATATTTGTCTCTCACCAATGGGTGGATAATCGTGAACCTAAGTGGGATAACAGCTGGAGGCTAGGAAAGGATGTAGTGGTAGTACTGGTGTGAGAAATACCAGGAATCCATTGTCACAGTAGGTGCTCCAGCCGACGCGATATGACTGAAATACTGTTAAAAGTGGCGTTAAGCTCCAATCAATCAGTGGCTTTGTTGTGTCCAATAGAATCCAAGAAGTGCAGTTTGCTGTATAATTCCATTATTGTGTATACCTGCTCACGCAAGTATGCAGTCTAAAACACAATTTTAAAAATTTGGAGCTTTATGATACTTTGACAGCAATACCAGTCCCCAATTCTCTATGTCTGCACATTCTCATCGTCAATAAAACACCCCAGATTCTGCCTTTTTGATGGATTAAGATTGGTCTGGTCCGTTATTGAATATCATCGATGCGCAATAACCGAACTCATCTCGAAAACACTCCGATAAAATGTGCGCAAACCACAGCGTCCCGGGACATAGCCGCCTGTGAATAGTCTGCCACTATCGTTGTACCCTATCCTGAGAAATTTTAGACCTGTCCAATATTGAAAGGTATTGCATACGAAAATTCAATTTGGATTTAATTTGAAAAATATCCATTCAGTAGGATAGAAAATATTGTGGAAAAAGAAGAAATTGCTTGTTACAAGCAATCTCTTCTTTTTCTGCAATGTTTTCTCAATTAAAAAGATCACCGGGACTTTAAAACCAGGGACTGAACAGGAAAGGGTTCACCCGTTTCCACGCGATAATTTATATAAGTCCAAATTCAAAGAAGATGCAGACGGCCATTTTAAATTGATGAAATTTTAAAAAAAATCTTTGTCTTATGGGTTAGTAAACATTGTGAGCAATGAAGAAATTGCTTGTTGCAAGCAATTTCTTCATTTTCCACAATGTTTTCCAAAACCTTCCATTGAGGAGGTGTTTTAAAACGTTAAATGAGTGAAACTGATTTTTACACATAAGCGATTACGCCGTTATTTCTTGGCTTGTAAAGGTCCCCTCTAACTTGACCTCTCGCAATCGGTTCATCATTTTCAACAAAAGTAAAGGCTGTGCCTTGCCTGAAGTTGACCTACTGATGAGGTGCTACTATTTAAGTGACTATGAAACTTGAACCCCGCGATGCATGTTATTTCAGTGAAAATGGCATCAGAAATGCATTTCAACTTAACCCATTACCTCACAGCAAAATATCAGACTGGCCCAATTACCACACAGCAAAATATCAGACTGGCCCAAATTCAAAGGTGTTGCGGACAACAATTTATAGTTCATAAAATTTAAGATTATTTCAACTTTCTGAATAGAAAACATTGTTGGAAATGAAGAAAATGTTTGCTACAAGCAATTTCTTCATTTTACACAATGTTTTCCCGGTCGCTTTTCTTGAGTGGCGTCAAAAGGCGTCATTGTGTGGGAACGGGTTGAAAGACTTACTAAGACTAACCAAACAAATAGTCATAGCTTTGGGGTTCAGTTTAAATTCACAATGAAAAATATCAAAAGTATATATTCAACTAAAGGAATCATGAGTAATGTATAAACTCATTTCACTTAACCCATTTTCAAACAATAGCGCTTTTTGACGCCTCCAAGAAAATGAGCTTTGGAAAACACTGTGGAAAATGGAAAAATTGTTTGTTACAAGCAATTTCTTCATTATCCACATTGCTTTCTACCTCAAAAGACAATATGACTGAAAATGCCATCTTTAACTTAAAAACCTGAAGCAAAATGTTAAGTCTTTTTTTCCCCCTTTCATTCTTTTTTTCCTTGGAGGGGGGGGGGGGGGTAAATGCTTTAAGGTGAATTTCTTAGATATTTGTTTTTCAGACATAATCGGAAAAATGGATGTCTCCGTGTCAGTTTTTGAGAAAATCGAATATTTTCAATCACGCAGGCCGCGATATCGAAAGGGGTAGAATTTTGTACAACAAATAGACTGGGACAGTGCACTGACACTAGCATGTGCAAATGATCTATGTGACCTTTTTGATGGGTATATTGTTGTGACTTTATTTTTGTTTGATATTGAGAATTTTAATATCGAAACGTAATTTCAGTGGTACTCAAGGTATATGAATGCTAAACCCATAACTACACGACCAAATTTTAGACTGGTCTAAATTCAAAGAGTTGCAGAAGACAACCTATATTTGATGGGGTTTTTTTTATACCTTTGAATTTTCGGGATTGGAAACACTGTTGCAAGAGAAGAAATTTCTCAGCTTTGTTTGGGGAGTTGGATGTGTGGAAATGGGTAAAACGGTTACATTTAGGCTGGTTTATATCCGGTTGGGACAAGGTCATGCACCTCTGAGATTGTCAAGGCGGCAATACAAAAGAAGCCCATAGTTATTTTTGTAATTAGATGGTTTTCATTCTATTTCAAAGAACTGAGAACAAAGCCTATAAAAAATAGCACAATGACTTTACACTTTCCCACACAATGACGCTTTTTGAACCCCCGCCCCGAAAAAGATCTAGAAATCAGTGTGGGTAATGGAGAAAATACTTGTTTCTGCAACCTCTTTAAATTTGGACTAGTCAAAATAATGGGTTTGAATCACTATGTATCAGTATAGGGGTCAGAATACGTCCATTGTGATCAGCGAATCAAAACACGAATTAGTCGTTGCAAGCATGACTTTAAAAACTGAGCTCGAGTTTAACAGTTGTTCAGACCTTTCTGTTTCACCATATAAATCTTTTCCGTGCGTTACTCTTGTTTTTTATGCGTTCAATTATCAATTCGTTTTATTTGAACAAATATGGTAAATGACCTTTTTTTTTATAAATCTATAGTCTGAGAGAAATATTGGACTTAAGGCTGATAGGCTTGACGCCGCTTTGAACAATCTCGGTATCTTCCTATTAAAAATAATTGCCATTGGTAGCTTTGCTCTCTGTTTTTCTTAAGTTACATATCCACGTGACCAGCCGCACGATCGGAATTTGAACACACGACCTTGAACACCTGTGCCTCGCCTGGACGTCTTGGTCACGCTGTAACCCTATATGGGTATTTAGTTTTATTTATCCGAAATTTATATTGTGGGGTATCAAAGCATACGAAAGGCCGATCTACTGAAATTTGTTTGACACTAGAAGTTTTTACGTTATCAATATGCATCCATCTATACATGTATGTTTGTACTTGTTACTGTTGTTGTTATTGTTGCTGCCGCTACGGTTTATCACTTTCATTACCCGAAAATATCTGATGCCGATAAATCTTATACATATTTCTGGTGTAATATATCTCCGGCACGAAATATTTTGAAAACTATCGAGATGAATTAAAGTTTCTTAATACATGTTTATGCATGTCCCCCCCCCCCCTGATAAAAACTTTCTCGATATTTTATAATAGTGTCTTTTTTTTTTCCTACAGGAATGTCCACTTCTGACTTTAACATATAATCATTGACATGAGATTGGATATTCAAAACTGCATTTTTTACGATTTTTGAAAGCAACGACAAACTGGACGCTGAAGTTGACTTGGAACTTCGGATAAGTTTCAGCGTATTCGAACGCGAGTTGATTTAACCCTTGAAATAATTCACACAATATGGAGGTATCTTGAACCAAGCCAACGTCACACTTATCAATATCTGCGTTTTCCGGGAAAGCCTGTCAAAATAACAGCTCCCCCCCCCCCTCCAAATTACAGAATAGACTATCTTTATAAATTACAAAAACAAAAAAAACGTACTTCATCTTAAACGATATCAAATTAACAATTGATTTGTATGATAACCCATTACCAGACTGGTCCAAATTTAACCCATTCCAACTCAACAAAATTTTAGACCGGTCCAAATTCAAAGAAGCTGCGGACGTTATTTCCAAGTTGTCGGATTTTAAATTTTCTTTGTCTTTTTGGATAGAAAACATTGTGGATAATGAAGAAATTGCTTGATACAAGCAATTTCTTCATTTTCCACAATGTTTTCCAAGGCTTTTTTCTTGAAGGGCGCAAAAAGGAGGGATTGTGTCGGAATGGGTTAAAGGAATCGCTCACGACAATTTCTAGTTAATGACTTTTTTCTAAATCTTTGTTTTCGGGTAGGAACACTGTGAGTACTGAAGAACTTGACTGTAACAAGGAATTATTTCATTTCGCATGATGTTTTCCGAAGCCTTTTTTCAGAGGGGGTGGTGGGTGGGGGCGGCTAGCAATAATCAAACTTTGGAAAGTCATCAAAACATCGGGATTTTCCAGTGTCATAAATTTTGGAAGGCTTACCCAGATAACGTATCGTTGTGAATTTCAATCGACAGAATTCTTTAGCAAGCCTAATGTCGTTATTACACTGTGGTAGATGATTCTCTTGACTCTGACTAACAATTGCTTATGTCCATTTATACATGATTTTGATCCAAATCTCTGCAATTTTGTGTTTCGACTGAAACATATTCTGCTTTGAGTACCATCCTCGTATATGTGTGTCTTACTATTTCAAAATCATATTACTGGCAAGTTAAAGATGCAATAATAGTGGATCTCTCTACAATTCTTCATCCTCAATGTAAGACGCATAACATAGAACATTGGGCTTGCTAACAATTCAGTTACCTTCATAGGCGTATGGCTCTCAACGATTCTCTCTTTGGTGTCAACGTTTTCTGTTACATGGGTCCGTTTATTAACTAGTTAAAATCATCGCTACTGCACGATTTCAACTCAATGAAATAAACTCTATTTTCCCACCTTAAATGGGTGAGATTTTATTTCTAGTGGGTTATTTTGTTAAAGACAATATGATATATTTAACCTATATCAGCTTATGATAAAATGAAAAATGTCGAAATGTTCAACTATTCAAAGACGTTCCTTCCCTTCTGTAATGTTTAATTAATATCTCTCTCTTTTTTTTTTCGTTTATATGATGAGTAGAATTAAATTTTTCTTACTAAACCGTGTAAGCAAAACTACAACGTTTGAATCGGACTCTGTGTTGATGTATTTTTTTCTTCTTTTTTTTTTAGTCTTTAACTGATAATACTCTTTTATTAAGCGACCACTGGGGGGACCAAAAAGTGGTCGCTTAAAAGAATGGTTGTTTAATACACTTTATTGTGAAAGATCTCGAGGATCGATTCGTTTGCATAAGAAATTATTACAGAATTCTCGCTTTATCCTATGCTTGGGTCTCATAGAATCGTCTCATTGAGACGATTCTAATGAGGTCCAACAACATAGGATTTTGTTATAATTTCTCTTAAGATAAATGCTTTCACTTCTAAAGAGGCGTTGCTTTCTAGATGGGGATTTCTTGGTCGCTTAATGGAAGTGGCCGTTTAATAGACGTGGTCGCTCGGGCAAGATTGACTCTATGTAGAATCGACAAAGCTTCGTAGCGCCAGGATTGTGCACCATTGGTAATCCCACAGTTTGGTAGTTCCATGCAAGCAGGCATTTACATTGACAGTTTAGCATTTACAATGTATTTTCAAAAATGCATCAAACGCTTTTAAAAGTGTAGGGGTAAACATATTGTGATCGAAAAATATTGCAATATTGTTTGATAAAAAAATGTAGGGAAATTTTCTATTTAACCCGAGCAGGCATCTCTTAATGATATTATTTTTTATAAAATGTTGTTGCGTGGACTTTTTTATGACGGTAAAAACCAATTAAAAATCTACAAAATCGCTTCAATACACATTATGACATATATCAGACATGTAGTTAATAAAAAGGGGTTAAGAAATCGAAACTTACTGCTCATTACATTTTCTAACGCGATAAAAATGATACGGTATTTTTTTTTTTTTTTTTTACATTAAAGCGTTTTTAATTGCTTTGCTACAAATCCTATGTTGTTGGACCTCATTGTCGACAGTATTATAGTTACCAAATTTTGGAAGGATAGGGTGACTGCATTTTCTTCGGTTTTCTAACTTTAAACAAAGTCTTTTACTTCATAATGGTGAAGTGAATCATTACTTGAAGTATAAATTTTGATGCCTTTAGAGAGTATTAATGACACCCCAAAAAGTTTTTTAAACAGAAAATTTTAAAACGGAATAAAGGGGAAAAATACTCAAAATTCTATTGGAAGCATCAAGTGGCTGAACTGCTCATGAATAGCTAGCATTAAGCGCCAGGGTAATAAAATATAAAAATCGCTGGCCACGCCCACTGAACCCCGACAAGTCCGTTCGGCAGAAATATTAAACAGTGGTATATACGGCCAGGGACATAATCTGCAATGTTGGCATTTAAGTCGTCAAGCCAAAAACATGCTTTGGAGGTGAATATTCTCTTTCGAAACAAATAAATGTTTACATTGGTCTATCCATTTTTCGATCTGTCGATTGGGAAAAAAGATAAATATTTAATATTGTTATTTTACTTTAGGTACGCTTCAATTCTTCAACGAAAATTCTTCGATTTCTAATCTAGGGGGTTTAAGAACGCCTTACATCGGAATCTTAAGAAAAGAGCGTCACTTCCAGACCAAACTTTCGGAATTAGACGGCTAGTATAATTTTCAAGGGCAATGTAAATGACCAATCGCTGGCCCCGCCCACTTACTCCTTTGGTCACGCCCACTGACTCCGACAAGAAGTCCCCCTTCGATTTTAAACGGCATTATTTCGCAAAATCTATTGCCAGTGGCATGTAACAACAACAACAACAAAAAAAAAAAGAATGGTTGGTTGGCGACATGAACGTCGTAGCTACAGCTTGAATAAGCTGTAGTTACGACATTTAAGTCGCCAAACCAACAAATATGTTTCACACAAATGGCGACCGATGTCGTAGTTAAAATCTCCGGGCTGAATGAATGATTTGATTGGTCTATATATTCCTTGATTGGCAACCGCGATTGGTCAATTGCGATTGGCATATGGAATTACCGCTGTTCGCATATAAGTTGGTGCGTGTGTGTATTCATTGACAGGTGGATTTCAAAATAACTTGGCACAGTTGTTCCTTTTGAAGAGCCTAATGGCGGCATGCGTAAATTTTTTCATGGATAATTCCAACATCAAGGTCGCAACTCAATGCCATGTAACAAGCAAATATGCGGATGCATCCGTGTCTGCGATACATTTCTAGTACAAAGATGAAGCCCCACCTGCTTTTATTCACAAATGACAAATGGACCACTTGATTTAATACACGTCAGGCCTAATTCATTGGGGAACTTACTTTCATTTCACCAAGTCAAATGTTTAATTACTTTCTGTGTGCGACTCAGCCTGTTTGATTCCCCATTATTTCATTATCAGACGGTCAAAATTTTAGACTGGTCCAAATCAAGAGGAGATGAAGACGCCAATTTAAAGCTTATGTAATTGTAGATTATTATTTTTTCAACTTTCTGGGTGGCAAACATTGTGGGAAATGAAAGAATTGTTTGAAACTAGCAATTCAGTTATTTTACACAATTTTCCCCCAAATGTTTTTCTCAAGGGGCTTGGGAAATCGTCATTGTGTGGGAAATGGCTAATTGTCTCGAGTTATGACTTCATTCAAATTTGATTACATTTGATCCAGGGAGCCACCGTCATAGCGCAGTTGGTAGCGCTTCGGAATATCAATCTAGAGGTCCCGGGTTCGATTCCCGACGGCGGCACTCATCCCTACCGACTATTTGTCTCTCACCAATGGGTCGATAATCGTAGACCTATGTGAGATAGCAGCTGGGGGCTAGGAAGGGATGTAATGGTAGTACTGGTGTGAGAAATACCAGGATTCCATTGTTAGGTGCTCCAGCCGCCGCGATATAACTGAAAGATTGTTGAAAGCGGCGTAAAACCCCATTCAAACAAACAAACAAAAACATGATCCAGGGTGCATAATACGAAAAGTTTCTCTCTTGTTTTTCTTTGAGAAGTTGATGGCAAAATTTCACTTGTCCGACTTGGAGATTAAGTAGCCCAAACAATGTTTTCGGCAATGTTCGTATTTTCTAATAAACATTTTTTCAAGTGTCAAAGAAATCATGGCAAATTCTCATATTTCGACGTGTTTAAAAAAAATAAGATGAAAACGTTGAGATAAAGAAAAGAATTTACTTGTAACAATCAAATCATGCATTTAGAACGGAAGTGAACATTAGACTCCAACATTAGCCGACATTCATGTAAAGCTTTTTTGTTGGTTGAACGACTTGAACGTCGTAACTAGAGCTTATTCGAGATGTAGTTACGACGTTTATGACGCCAAACAACAATTTTACTTTTTTGTTACTGGTCATGAAAATAGAAAAATAAAGCCATTGAATATCGGAGTGGAACTTCCTGATGGAATCAGGGGGCGTGTCCAGTGGAGTTAGTGGGTTGGGCCAGCGGTCCGTCAGTTGTCATCTCTTCTTCAACAGCTTTGAATTTGGACTTGTTAAAAACTCTGTCATCGTGGTACTGAGTCGATTGATTTGATTGGTACAGCAGCACTGAATTCTGTGTATGTTAATGCCCGGATTCAAGATCATCTCGGTCATAACCCAAATCTTCTCGTGCGCTGACTAAAAACAAACAAACAAACAAAAAAACAAATCCCGAGTCGAGCAAATCGGAATAGGAATTCCACGCATCCATATTAGTCCATCAAAATCCATTAATCCATTACCAGACGACAAAATTTTAGACTGAAAGATGTTGCAGGCGACAAATTGTAGTTGATGGATTTTTTTTTTTTTTTTTTTTTTTTTTAATTATCTTTTTAAGGAAACATTGTGGATAATGAAGAAATTGCTTGTAACGAAGAAAGAAATCATTTTAAATTCAATTGTATACTATTGATGCTATTTTCTTAAAAGGCCGAATAATATTATTTAGCCTAAATCTTTCCCACGAAACCGGGCTCGACTGGAAGTGGACAGAGCTCGTCTAACATTGCAGACTCAGCCTAAGCGGTTTTAAAACTGTAGTAGTCTTCATTACGCAACTTAACGTACGCAAATGCGTAATACAGTTCTGTGGACTCCTTATTTTCTGTACGGTGTTTGTGAAACAAATGAAATCCCCCCCCCCCCCAAATTTGTTGGACAAACTCTTTTCCAAGCATCTCCTTATAATTATGACAACCTGCGGTAGGCCTACCCAAGGGAATGGTGGTATCTGAATCTAACATTTCCCCCAACAACCTTACTTTTACTCTGAATCACATGTATTTCGTGCTTTTTCTCGTACGGTTACTCAAAATTGTGCCTTTTGTCCCCTTTCACCATGGTTTCAAGGATTCGCAAAGTTGATTTTCGGTATTTCAGTGTGTTTTAAATGTATCTGTAAAATATAGGCTTGAAGAGTGGACTGGTCCTAAGCTGGCCGAGCTTTAACTTCAGAGTCCCAATTAGCCCTCAATTACTGAAATTGTTTTTAAAAAGTGTAAAGATCTATGCTTATCTATATCACATAGTTTGACTCTTCGACCATGACACACGGCTGATACTAATTTAACATATCTACCTGTTTTATATACAGCATAGTTGGGTTATGTGTGTTACACAGGCCTACTCTACATACTGCAGTTAGGCCCACTTCTGTCGTCTGTAATAGGCCGCGGTTAAAAAAAAGATAAGACTTACTAGATAATTAGTGGTCAGTGTTGACAGTGTGTCGCAAGAATCCGCTGCTCTCGAATGAAGTAAAATTCTCGATGAATATCAGTACTTGATTTGCATAATGTATAATCTAGGCCTTCTTGAAGAAAATCAGGCCTTATCTTAATTAGACTATTGTTTAATATGAAAATTATCGATTTTTCACTTAAAGTTTTAATTTCTCTGTCAGATTAGAAAATCGGACGATTTTTTTCACATAATGAAAGAGGTCATTAAAAATGCTAATCAGAGACACCTCACATGCCATACTTTTAATTATTCATCATCAATGTATGTATTGAAATCAAAAACCGAACTCTGCCGAAGGACGAGTGACGTCATGTGTGAAAAGAGGAGGAAGACAGTAGGCCCAGTTAGAGAAATGGCGACTCAATGATATGTCGTGTGGGGTAAGCCTAATCAACTGACCCCTGTGTCCATTCAAAAACATTGTTGGATATACTTTCAAGTGATAGAATATTGGATATAGTGTTGTGATTTGATTGCAGATTCAAATATGGCGGCAAATATGTACAGAGTCGGTGGTATGTATGAAATTTCTCTTGTAGCGTGCTAAGGGACCCCCAATTTTATTGAAGTGCGTATGAATACAATGAAAATGAAATGGAAAATTAAACAATAAGGGTAGATTATTTGTAATAATTTGAGCAAAGAAATTCAAAATATTATTAAAGTGCAACGTTTGGTCGACTCAGATTTGTAAGATTGTCCGTTGTTTTCATGCAAACAACCGGCGTTCATTTGGGGCCCACTTTTTCCAAGGGGTAATCGATTAACCGGGTTTCAAAATAAATCAAAATTAAGATATAGAATCGTCAATAACTCTATGTAAATGTACAAGAGAACTATGTTATTCTTATTTACACTATAAAACACGTTTTCTTTGATTATTTTCGTCTTTTAAAACAGTATATTTGTCTGGGTCGATTTTCGAATGCCCCCGGTTTCTTTGGTCTCGGCTACACAAAGACCTTTGATTTTTCTTACAGATTATGTTTTCTTCGAAACATCATCAACATCACCGTACCAAATCAGGAGAATAGAGGAATTAAACAAGGTATGTGTTTGATCATTCTGTCTCTTTTGTGTTTACTATCCAAATCGCGGAATAAACTTCTACTACTATCGGGGCCCCGATGGGGATTTCACGTTCAATAGGTAAAGTGCTAATATCGATTGTGTACAGATGTTTTGAATAGAGGGCACCATAATTTGACAACTTTTAATTTTCTTCAGACACCAAATGGCAATGTTGAAGCAAAAGTTATGTGTTTCTACAGAAGGCGAGACATATCAAGTTCACTTACACTACTGGCTGACAAACATCAAAGTAAGTAGATCCTTGTTTATCTTTGAAGGATAGAGAGAAGAGAGATGGGAAAGCAAGTGTGAAACACTTTGGTCTTTACATGGTTATTTAGAATAAGAATTTAGCTACAAGATGAGTAGATTATCATCTTGGGTGTTGATATAAGACTGCATAACTTAAATTGCTTGTAAATAATAGGAGAAGTAGTGAAAATAGTCCCGATTTGCTGGTTGCTGATTGGATAAACCTTCTCCATTCACAACTTCTGTTTACTACAATGTTTACTATAGAGTAAATTCATGCTATCTCATTCCCCTTGCATATTCATGATTTATATAGATTCACTGTGGATTTCTTCATGACAATGATAATGAAATAATCTGTACATAATAAGTTGTAACCAAAAGACTGGTCTGCCTTCTCTGTGATCATATAATGCATACAGGGCTCTGGAGACTCCAAGAATTTGGGGAGAAGTCACTTCTTACTGGTCTGAGAATTGGGAGAAGTTTTTCAAAATGGGGAGAAGTGGTGATCAGCAAATCAGGCAAAGTTTTATGAAACCAGGTGATTTTTTTGCATGAGTTGCCCACTCTGCAGAGCCCTGACATACTGTTAAAACCTTCTTAAAACTTCAGTCTGTCTTGTTTATCTTAAGACTTCAGTTTATCTTGTTTATCCAAAGCCCTAGAAAAGGTGCACATCATGGTTGAAATGATGCAACTATGGTTTTGAAAATTCGGGTGCTGAACACCTTGCAGACTAAGGTTTTGTGTATTTCAGAGTCTAGAAAGGTTTTGTGTATTTCAGACTCTAAAACCAAAGATTTTTTAATTTTTTCTTAAAGTATGGAAAGTGACGATGTTAATATAACACTGAAAGGAAGGTCATATGCTGAAGGTCAAGGTCAAATTTTCAACTCATTAA
The DNA here is from genome assembly GCA_946902895.1 of Fragum fragum. Lineage (NCBI taxonomy): Eukaryota > Metazoa > Mollusca > Bivalvia > Cardiida > Cardiidae > Fragum > Fragum fragum. The sequence continues at coordinate 49,041,123 of OX336366.1, forward strand.
CTTTCCATATGTAAATAGTCTAAACTATCCACTTGATAACTCAGATATTATAAATAGCCATAAATTTAAGACTAAATTGGTTGATAAATCACTGTAAGTAGAAGTACAGCTTAATTAAGCCATGCCTCTAGCTAAGCTGAAAATAGACAAGCTGTTGTCATGGTGGTTTGTCCCCTGTGCGTGCATGCATGTTCATAAACTTTTACTTTAAAAATCTTCTCCTCAGAAAGCGCTGAATAGAATTCAACCAAACTTCACAGAAATGATCCTTGGGTGACCCTTTTTCAGATTCCTTAAAGAATTTTGATCGGAGGAAAATCATTGTTTTAATGGAGGGGGCTAATTTCCATATATGGTTAGACCTTTATAAACCTTCTTAGAAACTGGTAAAACGATTTCAACACAATTTTAAAGCAATGATCATTGGATGACCCTTTATCAGATTCCTTCAAAGAATTTTGATGGGATGAAAATTTTGGGTCTAATGGGCGGGGCTAACTTCCAAATATGGTGGTACCTTTAAAAATCTTCTCAGAAACCAATGAAGGATTTCAACCAAATTTCACTGGAATGATGCTTGGGTGACGTTTTATTAGATTCCTTCACAGAATTTGAATAGGATAGAAAACTTTGGTTTAATGGCAAGGGCTAATTTCCATATATGATGAAATCTTTGAAAATCTTCTTCTCAGAAATTCAACCAAATTTTAATGGAATGATTATGGTAACCCTGATTAGATTGCTAAAAAAAGAATTGATTGGCTGTAAACATTGCTTTAATTGATTTGGCTAATTTCATTATATGGTGAAAGGGGGGGGGGTTCAATCAAATTTCTAAGGAATGATAAGTAAGTTCAGGCTGGTGGAGCAAATGAGGTGCTCAAGCTTCTCTAGTTTGTATTCTCTGGACCCTGTGTCAAGAAACTGGGAAGAGGGGCCTTATGAAAAATTTAAAAAATCTTTGTTAGCAAGTTCACAGCTTTCATGGAATTCTCTTCAAACTTTCACAGATTGATTGTACCATTGTTATGATTGTCAGTGATGACATTAGATCTGATGAAATTAGATCTGATCCATCAAGTATCACAGGAAAAGGAGCCTAACTCAATAAAGTCAACAGTTTTCATTAGATTATCTTCAAAAGTTCTCAGAATGACTTTACCATCATTTGGATTATTCCTTTGCAAATTCTGTCTTATCCATCAAGTATCATGGGAAAAGTGCCATTACAATAATTTTCAATGAAAAAAATCCTTGTTAACATAAGTGCATAGTCTTCATTGTATTCTCTTCAAAATTATGCAGGATGGTTGTACCAACATTACCAACATTATGATTGTTCCTTTAGAATTTGGTTAGTTTTGTAAAGTATCACCAGGGCTCCCCCTGGGAAATTTTATTCTTGTGCCAATGAAATTGCCAATGGCAAAACTTTGGGGCCACTTGGTGCCACTTGTAGCCACAATATTATATTGAATGAATTAGGAATGGGTTAAAAGGTGCAAAACAAGAGAAATGTCATTTGAAAATAAAATGCCAAGAACATCTCTATGCTGGACGACAGGTCAAATTTTTGGTAACCCATAGTACTTTGATTACTAATATCCGCAGTACTTTGGTTACAAATGTCCGATATTTCTCATTACTCGGAAATTCACCTGACTTTATTACTCAACCCATTACCAGACGGCTAAATTTTAGACTGGTCCAAATTAAAAGGAGTTGTTGACAACCATTCACAGCTTATGAAACTTTTAGACTTTGGAGTCGTGAACATTGTAAATAATGAAGAAATTGCTTGTAACAAGCAATTTGTTCATTATCCACAATGTTTTCCAAAACTTTTTTTTTTTTGGGGGGGGGGTGTCTAAAAGTGTCTCTGAATTGGAATGGGTTAAATCATCAGTAGATAAGCAAAATGCTGTCTTTGCTTTTTGTTTGGCACTCTAATGTATCTCAAAAAGTGATCGAGGAATAAAGATCGTCAATTTTTTAGCATAAGCAATGTGACTCTCCGCCATCTTAGTTTACATGATGGTTGCCGCAGGGTGCTGGGAAAACCCCAATAACTCGAGTGATGTTAGAATCAATTTGGTCAGCGATGCTTAACTAATCTGTCTTAATGATATTTGATATTTTCTGTACCAGAATTGTTTCAATACCAGAGTTTGAGCTAACAATGAGCTGACATGCCTGGTATGGCCTGCTCCAAAATGCCATCCCCACCCTCGTAATTAACTTGTCAGAGTTGTTTAGCAATCGCCCTCATATCCTATTCAGCCCCTACAAAATCCAATAATTAAGAAAAAGTGAATTGTCAAAAATCAGCTTTCAAAAAAAAAAACAGCTATCCTTTGCTCTAAATTTATCTGAATCTTGCACATGAATTGTGACACTTATTAGCGTTTTTTTAGGAAAAAAATCGGTATTTCGAATCGATGAACCAGAAAACTTTTCATGCGTTTCAGCTCATTTCCACGCATGCTCATAAACTTGAAGTCAAAATCTATGTGATCGCCTCCATCTTGTTTCATCGCTGATGAAGAAAATGATTTACTTGCTGACTGCCAACTTCTTCCCTTTAGTCATGATTATCAAGGAAAATGGTTTAAAACTTCGACTTAATATACCCATGGTAAATTGTCTAATGAATTCGCAAAATGAGAGAAATAATTTCCTCGCGTTTCAAGATAGAATCTGCGTCAGTGGTTAGTGGAGTAAGCGAATACATGTAAACTGTCTGTTGGTGTTTTGACCTGGCAGGGCTGAGCAAATTTACATCCCCCATACACAGTATATGTAACAAGTTACAACCCTGTTATAGTGGTGATTCAAGCGCCTATTCAAACGCATCAAATAAAACACCTTTTACCTAAAATTGGACTTAATCTTTGAAACGGACATGTAGTACTTCAATTGTAATAATGATATGCTCAATGAAAAAAGAATTAAATGTTATCTTTGATTTCTTTACCTTTTATCATTTAACCTTTTACCACACAACCACAAATTTTCACGCACTGATGAAATAATATTAACCCTTTCTGGTTAATCCCTGGTTTTTACGTCCCTGTGATTTTATGATTGAGGAAACATTGTGGAAAAAGAAGCAATTTCAGTGCACGATTAACTTACTCGTATTGATGATTCATGCTGACATTATTGAGCTCGGTTACTGATAAACCAGCAAAACCACTCTTAGGACTTTCAGTACTTTGATTTGCTGATAATTAAAAAGTATATAATTAAAACATTGTCATTTGGTAAAGGGTTCAGATTCAAATGGTGTACCCTTCACTCTGAAAGTAAAGAGTACACTGTACCCCTAGATTTTTCTTTGTACCCCCATTTCAAAACCTAAGGGTACATGTACCCCAAAAATGAAAACCCAGTGGGCATGCTGAACTGTTCCTTTCTAAATTGGATCTGAACAGTCAAGTATAACATGAAAAGGGGCTGTATGAATTTCTTTAACAATATCCTTATTAATGCAAGAGAGTCTTCATTCTTTATCAGATTCTCTTCTAACTTTAAAAGAATGATTGTACCATCATTTGGATTTTTCCAGTCTAAATTGGGTCTGATCTGTTAAGATTCCTATGAGCATGTTGCTAGTTTGCTAGTGTTAATTCTGAGCCCTAGTTATTTTCTAAACATTCAATTTCCTTGATTTATGGCATATATGTACACGACAAAAATCATTTGAAGACTTTACATTTGATCAGTTGAGGAAGTTTGTTCTTTGTGCAAGAATAGTTCTGTAATCCTACAGGGCTCCCGCTGCCGATCGCCAATGGGGCCAAATGCAACAAAATAAAAATTTTGGCCCCAAAATCAGGGAATTGGCGATTTTACTGGCGACAACTTTCAAAATAAGGCAAAGGGATGTTGAGTCCATTGAAATGATTACCGACACGCAACTTTAATCATTCACACATCTGCTTATATGTTTGGGAGACAAGCGACCATCAATATCCATTGCATATCCGTGTCAATCAAGACAGATTAGTAACGCATCACTGACCCAATTGATTCCAACATCACTCGAGTTATTGGGGTTTTTCCCAGCACACAGCCAGGAATCATCATGTAAACCAAGATGGCGGATAGTCACATCGCTTGGGTTAAAATTGACAATCTTTATTCCTTGATCACTTTTTGTGATTCATTAGAGTGCCGAATAAAAAGCAAAGACAACATTTTGCTTATCTATTGGTGATTTAAGTAACAAAGTCAAGTGAATTCCTGAGAAATGAGAAATATTGGACATTAGTAATCAAAGTACTGCGGACATTGATAATCAGAGTACTGTGGGTTACCAAAATATTTGACTTGTCATCCGACATAGCTCTAGGTGTTCTTGGCGTTTTATTTTCACTGACAATTCTCTCGTTATGCACCTTTTAACCCAATTCATTCAACATAATATTTAAGATTTACAGGTTATTTGTTTTCAATATGGTAGATTTATTTCTTTCTCTTATTCATACTGGCTTCACTTTTGTCTCCAGTTGGCACCAAGTGGCCTCAAATTTTTGCCATTGGCGATTTCATTGGCGCAAGAATAAAATTTTCCAGGGGGAGCCCTGTCCTAAACTTTGCAGCAGCACTGTCCAAAGGCCATTAGGTTATTATCGTGGCTTTGTGCTATTCCTGCATCTGTGTATTATAGTGCTTTTGTCTGTCTGTCCATAAGTACTTCTTCACAAAACCTCTTAGAAAGTATTTGATAGATCTTGACGAAGTTTCACATGAATTTATCTTATGTGTCCTCCTATTTTGATATGATGAAATCATTGCTTTTTTTTTGTTGGGAAGAAGGCTAATTTCCATATATGGTAGATAAGAGTTAGCTGGATTTCAACCAAATTTTAAAGGAATGATCTTAGGGACTCTTTACAGTATCTTTCAAGAAATTTAGATTAGCTGAAAAATATGGCCTTGATGGAAGGGGCTGATTTGCACATGTAGGTATATAATCTGCTCTTCAGAAATGGCTAGATTTGAAACAAATTTTTCAGGAATGATCCTTTGGTGACTGCCACAACTATGACACAATCCTCATGAAACTTGTTTAGATTGTTTTGTCATGGCATAAGTATGAACGCTTTTGAAAAATAGACGGTTCCATTGGAAAACTATAAAAAGTAGGTCAAGTCTTTCATCAGCGTTAGTTTAAACCATTCCCAAACAACAGAAATTTAGACAGGTCCAAATTGAAAGAAGTTTCAGACGTCAAAACGAAGTTGTTTAGAATTGAAAAAGAAGGGCCATATCAAGTAGAAAACATTATCAGAAAAGAAGAAATTGCTTGTTACAAACCAGAGGTATGAATCCCCCCCCCCCTCCCAAGTTTACTTACAGTTTTTGACGAGACAAAACTGATTGATAATTTTTCAATTCAGATGGTTCACTGGATGATGATGAAGAAAAAGAGGAAACTAACGGAGATGTCAATGAGAAACAGCGTCACCAGTTAAAACACAGAGAATTGTTCTTGTCTCGACAGGTTGAAACACTGCCAGCCACTCACATAAGAGGGAAATGTGTGGTCACTTTGTTAAATGAAACAGAATCCTTGATATCGTACTTAGACAAAGAGGTAATCTAACTCTGTTAATTGTTCTTTTTTTGTACAAAGATAGTTAATGGCTTCATGGATTGTGACAAAAGTTGAATTTTGCCTGTGGAAGTGATTTGCTTCGAAGTAATTAGTCTCTTCATAATAAAAGGTTTGTTTTGATGGAGAAAAACTGCCAGATTGTCAAAATTGTTGGATATTTTGTATTCAAAAATTGATGATACCTTTTGTAAAGAAAATACAAAATAAAACAAACATGTAATTCAGATTTTCCTTAGTCAATTGCAACACAATTATGCTTGTGACACCCCTCTAGAAAAACAATGTGGAAAACATTGTGTAAAATGAAGAAATTGCTTATGCTTGTGACAATACGATTCCTCGTTTTCCACAATGTTTCTTTTATCACGAAAGGTGATAAATATTAAATTTCATAAACTTTAGATTGTCATATGCAACTCCTTTTAATTTGGACCAGTCTTAAATTAACCCATTCCCACACAATGATAATTTCATCTTGAAATCCTTGTTCAAATAACTAAGTCCACAGTTTTCATCGGATTCTGTTCGAACTTTCATAGAATGATTGTATTATCATTAGGGTTGTTCCTGTCCACATTGGGACAGATCTGTCGAGTATCACAGGAAAAGGGGCTGTATGAAATTTCTTTTACAAAATCCTCATTAATACAAGAAATGTCCTCATTCTTTATCAGATTCTTTTTGTAACTTTAATAGAATTATTGTACCATCATTATACCCCCAAAATAAATTTGGGGGTATATAGGAGTCAGGGTGTCGGTAGGTCCGTCCATCCATCAGTCTGTTTGTAGCTTTTTCATGTCCACTTGGCAACCGTTGGATGGATTTGATTCAAACTTCACTGATATAATCAGTATCGAGCAGAGATGTGCTTATTCCATTTTGGTTAAGGTCCATTGATTTTTTACGGAGTTATGGCCCTTTGGTGAAAAATCGTGTCCGCTCAATTTCTCTGCAACCATTGGACTGATTTGATTCAAATTCACAGAAAGATTCGCTATAAGTCAGACATGTGCCTGTCCATTTTTTGGTTATGGTCTTTTGATTTTTGACTGAGTTATGGCCCTCTAATTAAAAAAGTCCGTTTTTTCTTATTGCCCTTTGGGGGGTAGCACTTGTACATGGACAAGCGCTGTTGGGTGGTATTAGTCCGCTTTACAACAATGTCTAGTTTGAATTGTTCCAATGTTAATTGGGTCTGATCTTTTTCACAAGAAAAGTGGTCATTAAAACAATTTATTACCAAATGTTATTATCACAATTTAAGTCCTCAGTCTCTATCATTTTCTTTAACCTATCAGAATGAGCGAACTATAATTAGGATTATTCCTTTGTAAATTGCTTAAAATTTGTTAAGTTTCATGGGAAAAGGGGCCTTATAAAATTTTTATTACAAAAAAATCTTAACACAATTCAGTCCATTGTTCTCATTGATTCTCTTTTAACCCATTCCCACACAATTCCTCCTTTTTACGCCTCTCAAGAAAAAAGCTTGGGATTACATTGTGGAAAATGAAGAAATTGCTTGTATCAAGCAATTTCTTCATTATCCACAATGTTTTCTTTCCAAAAAGACAAAAGAATTGAAAATTCCATCAACTTGAAATTGTCGTCTGCAACTTCTTTCAATTTGGACAGGTCTAAAATTTCTCTGTGTGGGAATGGGTTAAACTTTTACAGAATGATTGTACCTTCATTAGAATTGTTCCTTTTGAAATTTACACAGAATGAATGTAGGACCATAAGGAAATTTCCCTTTTGAAATGGAGTGGATCTGTCATCAAACACTGGAAAAGGGGCCTTAAGCATTGTTGCTCGAAATAATAATGGGGGATAAAGTTCAATTTGTAATTTTTAGCTCCACTGGCTGAAAGCCAGCAAGCTAATGTCATGGCATTGTGTCCGTCTGTGCGTGCGTCTGTAAACTTTTACTTTCAAAATCTTCTCCTCACAATGTACGAAGCAGAATTCAACCAAATATCACAGAAATGATCCTTGGGTCTTTTGATTTTTGACTGAGTTATGGCCCTCTTATTAAAAAAGTCCGTTTTTTCTTATTGCCCTTTGGGGGGTAGCACTTGTACATGGACAAGCGCTGTTGGGTGGTATTAGTCCGCTTTACAACAATGTCTAGTTTGAATTGTTCCAATGTTAATTGGGTCTGATCTTTTTCACAAGAAAAGTGGTCATTAAAACAATTTATTACCAAATGTTATTATCACAATTTAAGTCCTCAGTCTCTATCATTTTCTTTAACCTATCAGAATGAGCGAACTATAATTAGGATTATTCCTTTGTAAATTGCTTAAAATTTGTTAAGTTTCATGGGAAAAGGGGCCTTATAAAATTTTTATTACAAAAAAATCTTAACACAATTCAGTCCATTGTTCTCATTGATTCTCTTTTAACCCATTCCCACACAATTCCTCCTTTTTACGCCTCTCAAGAAAAAAGCTTGGGATTACATTGTGGAAAATGAAGAAATTGCTTGTATCAAGCAATTTCTTCATTATCCACAATGTTTTCTTTCCAAAAAGACAAAAGAATTGAAAATTCCATCAACTTGAAATTGTCGTCTGCAACTTCTTTCAATTTGGACAGGTCTAAAATTTCTCTGTGTGTGGGAATGGGTTAAACTTTTACAGAATGATTGTACCTTCATTAGAATTGTTCCTTTTGAAATTTACACAGAATGAATGTAGGACCATAAGGAAATTTCCCTTTTGAAATGGAGTGGATCTGTCATCAAACACTGGAAAAGGGGCCTTAAGCATTGTTGCTCGAAATAATAATGGGGGATAAAGTTCAATTTGTAATTTTTAGCTCCACTGGCTGAAAGCCAGCAAGCTATTGTCATGGCATTGTGTCCGTCTGTGCGTGCGTCTGTAAACTTTTACTTTCAAAATCTTCTCCTCACAATGTACGAAGCAGAATTCAACCAAATATCACAGAAATGATCCTTGGGTGAGCCTTTATCAGATTTCTTTAAAAGATTTTGATGGGATGAAAAACATGACTTAAATGGGCGGAGCAAATATCCATATATGGTGAAACCTTTAAAAATGAAATCTGATCGAATGAAAATCATTTGATTCTATTAAATATGGCTTTTATGGTTGTGGCTTATGTTCTATCCAGTGATTTTTTTCAACTCACCTGAGCACGTAGTGCTCAATTGAGCTATTGTGATCCCCTTTTGTCCGGCGACCGTCCATCGTGCGTTGTGCCTCAACAATTTCTTTACACGACATCTTCTTCTAAACCACTGGGCCAATTTGAACCAAATTTGGCAGCAATGTTGCTTAGGTGGTCCCCTTCAAAAAAAGCTAAAAGAATTGAAATCTGTTAAGAACTCTGGTTGCCATGGCAACAAAAGTGAAATTTTAAAAAAAAATCTTTAACAATCTTCACCTCCTGACCAAGAAGGCGTAGAGCCTTGATAATTTGTATGAAGCATCAGTATATTGACCTCTTTCAAAATAGCTAAAATCATGATCCTCGGGTCCCCAGGGTCGGGGCCCCAGGGGGATGGGGTTTAAATAGCATTGAAGAACGATTTTTTAAATGACATCTCCTCTTAAACCACTTGGCCGATTTGAACCAAATTTGGCAGAAATGTTGCTTAGGTGGTCCCCTTCAAAAATAGCTAAAAGAATTAAAATCCATTAAAAGCTCTGGTTGCCATGGTAACAAAAGTAATATTTTAAAAAAATCTTTAAAAATCTCCTCCTCCTGACCCAGATGGCGTAGAGCCTTGATATTTTGCATTCAGCCTCAGTATATTGACCTCTTTCAAAATAGTTAAAATCATGATCCTTGGGTCCCCAGGGGCAGAGCCCCAGGGGGGTTGGGTTTATAAAGAAATAAAGAACGATTTTTTAAATGACATCTCCTCTCAAACCACTGGGCCGATTTGAACCAAATTTGGCAGAAATGTTGCTTAGGTGGTCCCCTTCAAAAATAGCTAAAAGAATTGAAATCCGTTAAAAACTCTGGTTGCCATGGCAACAAAAGTGAAATTTTAAAATAATTTTTAAAATTCTTCTCCTCCTGACCAAGATGGCGTAGAGCCTTGATATTTTGCATTCAGCCTCAGTATATTGACCTCTTTCAAAATAGTTAAAATCATGATCCTTGGGTCCCCAGGGGCAGAGCCCCAGGGGGGTTGGGTTTATAAAGAAATAAAGAACGATTTTTTAAATGACATCTCCTCTCAAACCACTGGGCCGATTTGAACCAAATTTGGCAGAAATGTTGCTTAGGTGGTCCCCTTCAAAAATAGCTAAAAGAATTGAAATCCGTTAAAAACTCTGGTTGCCATGGCAACAAAAGTGAAATTTTAAAATAATTTTTAAAATACTTCTCCTCCTGACCCAGATGGCGTAGAGCCTTGATATTTTGCATTCAGCCTCAGTATATTGACCTCTTTCAAAATAGTTAAAATCATGATCCTTGGGTCCCCAGGGGCAGAGCCCCAGGGGGGTTGGGTTTATAAAGAAATAAAGAACGATTTTTTAAATGACATCTCCTCTCAAACCACTGGGCCGATTTGAACCAAATTTGGCAGAAATGTTGCTTAGGTGGTCCCCTTCAAAAATAGCTAAAAGAATTGAAATCTGTTAAAAACTCTTGTTGCCATGGCAACAAAAGTGAAATTTTAAAATAATTTTTAAAATTCTTCTCCTCCTGACCAAGATGGCGTAGAGCCTTGATATTTTGCATTCAGCCTCAGTATATTGACCTCTTTCAAAATAGTTAAAATCATGATCCTTGGGTCCCCAGGGGCAGAGCCCCAGGGGGGTTGGGTTTATAAAGAAATAAAGAACGATTTTTTAAATGACATCTCCTCTCAAACCACTGGGCCGATTTGAACCAAATTTGGCAGAAATGTTGCTTAGGTGGTCCCCTTCAAAAATAGCTAAAAGAATTGAAATCCGTTTAAAGCTCTGGTTGCCAAGGAAACAAAAGTGAAATTTCAAAGTAATCTTTAAGAATCATCTCCTCCTGACACAGAAGGCGTAGAGCCTTGATATTTTGCATGAAGCATCAGTATATTGACCTCTTTCAAAATAGCTAAAATCATGATCCTTGGGTCTCAATGGATGTAGCCCCAGGGGGGGGGGGAAGGGGGGGGGGAAGGGGGGGGAAGGGGGGGGAAGGTTATATAGAAGTAAAGAACGATTTTTTAAATGACATCTCCTCTCAAACCACTGGGCCGATTTGAACCAAATTTGGCAGAAATGTTGCTTAGGTGGTCCCCTTCAAAAATAGCTAAAAGAATTAAAATCCGTTTAAAGCTCTGGTTGCCATGGAATCAAAAGTGAAATTTCAAAGTAATCTTTAAGAATCATCTCCTCCTGACACAGAAGGCGTAGAGCCTTGATATTTTGCATGAAGCGTCAGTATATTGACCTCTTTCAAAATAGCTAAAATCATGATCCTTGGGTCTCAATGGATGTAGCCCCAGGGGGGGGGGGGGAAGGGGGGGGAAGGTTATATAGAAGTAAAGAACGATTTTTTAAATGACATCTCCTCTCAAACCACAGGGCCAATTTGTACCAAATTTTGCAGAAATGTTCCTTAGGTGGTCCCCCTTAAAATTAGCTTTAAGAATTGAAATCCCTTTTTAAACTCTGGTTGCCATGGAAACAAAAGTGAAATTTCAAAGTAATCTTTAAGAATCATCTCCTCCTGACCCAGAAGGTGTAGAGCCTTGATATTTTGCATGAAGCATCAGTATATTGATCTCTTACAAAATAGCTAAAATCATGATCCTAGGTTTTCCGGGGGCAGACGCAGAGGGGGGGGGTATAGGCATGAAGCATCAGTTCACAGACTTCTTTCTGAAATTATAACCCATGGAAAAAGTTTTTTCCTTCTTTCAAATCAGCACTAAAGCCTTGGAATTCGTAATTTAGACTTTTGGATCCCCAGGTTCATAGTCTTTATATGTAATTGTGGCCCACTTGTTCATAATCCTAAACTTAACATGAAATTAGACTGTTGAAAGAAAAAGAGCCTTTATCTCAGGTGAGCGCCCCAGGGCCAACGGCCCTCTTGTTTATTGCAGTCAGGATACTGACTGTAATCTGGGAATTGCCCGAATTCGCTCTTTGCTTCTAGGAACCTGACAACGACATGAAAATATTTTCCTTGCTCTAGAATTGATTAATAATTTCTTGTAGTATACTATCTGAAAATGTAAGCCCATTCATAAAGAATGACAACTGAAAGCCAAATCACAGAATGTGGGCAGTGATTAAGGTCACAACCTCTACAGGTACTTTTATTTATACCATCTTAAACAGTGTTGCATCTAGGCCACTCGATAGAGGGAATCCTCCGGGTTTGTCGTTATGTCAAAAGTTAACATCATCAAAGACATAGAATAATGTAGATTCTATATTTATGTCTCTGACATCATTAAATCGACTACCTGAACTTACCATCATTACGGATTTCATTTAACAAAAAATTGGTATGGTAGGCCTCGGTGTTCAACGATTCGTGGATATTAGACATAGTCGAAAGTGAAACTAGACATTCAGCCATCTCAGATTTTTTCGATTATTATAACCTTCATTCTAATGATTTTAAAAGTTACCAGCTACAAAGTTTAATCCAGTTTTGTACATGTGCATCTGTTGATGTAAATTCCTGATTCGTAAAATAGAGTTCTTTATTGATTTATTGTTACCATATTTTGAACAATGGTAAAGAAATTAGACCATGTCCATTACCGCGAAAGAAGTTCAAAGCACGATGCATGTGACATTTTCTGAACACGTCAGTTACCCCAGGTGTTCAACAACTCTTCGGTCTCCAAGGAGACGTCGCTTAGTGGAATACTTAGATTTTATCCCTTTTGTCTAAGGATGGAAATATTTACGTCGGTGTAAAGCTAAATTCAATTAGATTAAATCCGACAACTATCAATAATAATAAAACATGTCAAAAGTGAAAATTGTAGCTTTTTAATATTGGCGGGGACCAAAAGAGAACCACAATTTGTAGACCTGTAGAAATTTACAGATCATTAAATTCCTATAGACCGGGAAGGTAAGGGTAAAATTTAATAATTCTCTGCACGCTGAATTACTGCTAAAATCTCGTAACTACAGTTGTTATCTTTCGAAATTTCAGAGGGTGATGATCCTCATAGTTGGGGGGGGGGATAGAAGTCTTCAAATGTGATTTCATAATAAGGAAAACTTAACAGACAAATCAGAGAATGACTTTTACTATCATACAAATAATTAATATACAGTCCTGACTGCATTTGAGGCAGTTCAGGTCTTTGATTTTAAATTTGTGAATACCTTTTTCATCTGACTTTGAGCCGCCGTCATAGCGCAGTTGGTAGCGCGTCGGACTGTCAATCTCGAGGTCCCGGGTTCGATTCCCGACGGCGGCACTCATCCTTTCCGACTATTTGTCTCTCACCAATGGGTTGATAATCGTAGACCTATGTGGGATAGCAGCTGGAGGCTAGGAAAGGATGTAATGGTAGTACTGGTGTGAGAAATACCAGGATGCCATTGTTAGGTGCTCCAGCCGCCGCGATATAACTGAAAGATTGTTGAAAGCGGCGTAAAACCCCATTCAAACAAACAAATCATCTGACTTTGTAAATGAATTGACTTTTGCAAAACAATGAAAAGGTTTAAATATTTAAAGATTTTATCGACAAGATTTTTTGCCACATATGATTATGATTCCTGAAAACACCATTTACATAATCTGTATAATTAGGCCTATGGAGAGATACAGATGCTTAAGTGCCTCTAGTTATTTTTATGCATTCTTCAGATTACTTGAACAGAAAACTTCATAGCCAGTAGAGTGTCTCAGGCCCTCATGGCCCTCCTGTTTTAACAAATTCTTAAACTTCTCAAAAGCTTATACTTTTTGAAAAATGGAATTTTAATTATGGATGCCTGATATAATTGGTTGCTTTATTGTGGCATTCACTTATGTAAGAATGACTATATATTTTTCAGGATACATTCTTTTACTCACTTGTATATGATCCACAACAGAAGACTTTATTAGCAGACAAAGGTGAAATAAGAGTTGGTCCTAGATATCAATGTGATATACAGCCTTTATTAAAAGAAGGTAATTCTATTTATTGAATGAGCTCTTACACCGTTTTGATATATTACGAATTTCATTCATTCATGTCCTTTCTGGCTATCACAGGTACTAGACTCTGAGTGTCATACACAAGGACCCAACCTCTTTGCCAGTGGCACAGCTAATAAATTGAACCTAAAACCCTTATATTTCTATTGGATTATGAGTCCACTACCCTGGCCACTGATTCACAAAGAATATCTTGTAATTAATACTATACAGAGAAATGGTGTTAATTCATGTTGCAAAATTTTTTGTTGCAAATACAGTCAACAATCCATATCTTAATATTTATGGGTTGTTGCCAAAAACTTTAGCTAACCTAAGTCCACTATGAAAATCCTTGCAGAGCAGAAAAAAGAAAATAAATATTAAAATTATTTTTGGTTACCAACATGAAATAATTTTGAAAATTATTTTCATTTTCTACCTTGCAAAGTATTTCATAGCGGTCTTTGGACCTTTTATGAAATTAAAGATAAAAGGGTCTGTAAACTGTGAAAAAAAATTCTAACAATGACAAAAACACATAAAAGTCCCAGGATGTCTTGCTCGTGAAATTTTCCATGCTAAAAAGTTTTGTTTCATTTTAATTTTCTGACCATAAAATTTGTGGATGTATGCGTCACTCAGAATTTATGTATGAGCAGAGTTCTGCCAAGCTTTTGACCTTAGGGGGCCACTGGCCCATCTAAGCCAATAATATGGGGCCACTTTTCCAAAACATGGGGCCACTATACTATGAGGTCGGATATATGTGATTCCAATCAGTGAGAAGAAATCTGGAGGGCTTTCTTCTCATTTCAGAATAAACAATATATAGAATTAAAGATACAGTTTTGAGCTGTTGGTGAATTATTTTCTTGTGCTTAATACAAAGAGAACTTTACTTGAATCATGAGATAGCCACGAAAAGTCCGAGAGCCATTAAATTCTGGAACTGTTTTTCGTAGCTCGATTTAGCTGTTTCGCGCCCGGATTCTGATTGTGATTCGGCTGATTTTGAAGTCCCGGGATCGTTTGGCCGATCATCGGCGCCAGTTCTTGCTCTCTTTGGCTAAAGAAGCTTAAGATTGTTTTTGTTTTCTTTTTTCTGCCATTGCGGCGACACAAAACAGCGAGTTTATGATGCAGAAGGAATATTTCGTTACGTCAAACTTAAATTTGTTATTTTTATTATAACGCTATTGATTGGCTTACATGACCTAAAACGGAATTTACAGTGCACAGTAAACCAATCAGAGCGACCTTTTCAATCAATATTAACGCTCTGAATTACCAAGGGAAACGCCGGAAGTAAATAAAACCCCAAACATCCGCTGATTCGTCCCAAGGTATCTTCGTACCTACGGTTCACGGTTCGTAATTTTAACGCGCCGGTCGGCCCGCCGGACATGTTTTTTAAGGGCCATCTGTAATTTTTCTGCGCCGATCCCGCAATGGCGCGCTCTTGGCAGAACTCTGTATGAGAATTTTAGTTTCTCTAGTTATCACTACAATAAAAAGCCCTTTTTACAACTGATTAAGATATCACATAGCTCTGAAACAAATTTTATACCATTGTAAACAAGCTGCTAAATAAGAATAAGAATTCTTATTAAGGAATTTAATCGTACATGGTATTGGCCCAATTGATTAGCCATGACTATGTCAAATGTTTTTGATCAAAATGGCAAAAATCATTCTTTAAGAAGTCTCAAAAATCATATTCAGTGGGATTTTTCATCTTGACGAAAAGAACGTACCTCAGATATCATTGTTTTGTAGGAGAACAGGATGGCAGATCAATGGAGGATTTAGAAGAGCTTGTGTGGGACCCTGAATGTAAATTATCGGATAGACAAATAGACCAGTTCTTAGTTATAGCACGGTAAATTGGCTAACATAACATACAGTCTTATTCTTCATTTAGTCTTGAAATGACAACTCTTTCAACACTCTTCCCCCGCACCTTCTCCCAAAGCAAACAAAACAACAACTACAAAAACAAAACAGAGAAGAGCATTAAGCCTTGATATTTGATCTAATCAATTTCAGCTCGGCTGTTTTTTGAGAAAACCTGAGGTATTGCGATAGCCTCCGTGTCGTCCTCGTTGTTGTTGTTCTTCTCGTCGTGCGAAAACTTTGACATTTTGTGATATAAATGGTTCTACTGAAGGCATTCACTTTAAACTTGGCACTCATGTTCACTATCAAATAGGAATCTATACTATCAAGGGGATAACTCTTGATGCATTTTGCATGAATTATGCCCCTTTTTCGATTAGATTTTTTATTCACTATCCAGCACCCAACAGCCGAGCGTAGGCACTCGTAGGGGGTGCTCTTGTTCAATAACTAATGTACTAAGAAACTTAAAGAAAGCTGTAATATCAATCAAATATTTGTATTATGTAATATAGTCAAAGCTCAATTATGTTTCACAGAGATAAGGCCCACTGATTTTATGACAAGTTTCAAATAGATTTTGTTTAATAGATCACATTAAATGTTAGGCCAGTTCGTGGTTAGAATTGAATTTTGTAATACATTGACAGTATCATGCAAATTATTGCAGCACTACTCTATAGATGGTACTGATAACAAGCCCTGTATATTTGTAAACTAATCCCCCAGATTTCCATGTTTCATGGGTTGAAAAAAATATTTCAAGAAAAAATTGTTAGAAACGGAGAAAAAATGTTTCTTTTCTCACAGTATTTTCTAATCTATGTGACACATATTTCTCCATTTAAATGAAATTAGAATCTTTCTTTTTTCAATTTCCAACTTTCAATTTTGATCAGTCAAAAGTTCTATTGCCTGGCAATAGGTAAAAGTTTAAGGAGAATAATTCTTCATCCACAGGTCTGTAGGGACATTTGCCAGAGCCCTAGACTGTACTAGTACTGTTCGACAACCTAGTCTACATATGAGTGCTGCTGCAGCCAGTAGAGATATCACACTGGTAAGTTTGAACACAGATATTCATTGAAAAATAAGGATATGAATGTATGAAAGAAAATTTAATCAAATTCTTTATTCACAAATTTGACTTATAAAAAGAGAGAAAGATAGAAGAGAGATAAGAAAAGAGGTTTGACAGAACTTGGCTTAGTTATGTCTAAATAATGATAACAGTATTATGCCAATATAAAGTGTGTTTCACATACAATTTTACATCTTGAAGTAATATCTCAAAAATGCAAAGCAAAACAGGCTAATGAATTGATTTTCATGTTTGCTTGTTTAAAATCTTAAAAAATGTAATGTTACAAAAAAAAAATTGCAATAAAGTTAAAAGCCTATCTGAAAGCAAAATCAGAAATAATTTCCAAACCTCCGTAAGATCTTGTAATTCAGTAAGGTACGATATTTGTTGTAGGAAAGTTAACAATAGTATGATACATTATTTCCATCATTCTAGTTCAATGCCATGATGTCAATACACAAATGTAATTACGATGTTGGGAAGGCTATATCCAGTCTTGTACCAACGGGTGGTCCTGTATTGTGTAGAGATGAAATGGAGGAATGGTCAGCGTCAGAGGCTAATTTATTTGAAGAGGCCCTAGACAAATACGGCAAAGATTTCCTGGATATTAGGCAGGACTTTGTAAGTATTGATAGATGGTAGCAATTTTCATTCTTATTTAGTTCTTCAGTTCTGCCCCCGGCAGCGACCCATATCTTTTCTGACGTTTGTCTCTCACCCAATGGGTGGATAATCGTAAACCTAAGCGGGATAGCAGCTGGAGGCCAGGAAAGGATGAAGTGATAGTACTGGTGTGAGAAATACCAGGAATCCAGTGTTAGGTGCTCAAGCCGGTGCAATATGACTGAAATACTCATTACTGTTAAAAGTGGCGTTAAACCCCATTCAATCAATCAAACTGTTATGAGTTGGTTTTCCATTTGAAATTTTCAGATAAGTTTAAGATCAAGACAAAGAACAATTTGTTCAAATTGAGTTTCTTTTTTGTTGAGCCTGCTTGCGGTGAGCGAGACATAGTTGTCACTATGACAAGTGAGTGTATGTGCGTTAATGCGCGAGTCTGTTAGTCCGTCTGAATTAATTAAGTGCCCCCTCTACTATGATATGGCAAAAATCCTGTTAAAAGTGGCGTTAAACCCCATTCAATAAATCTTCAATGCTGGAATGTTTGTCTTCCATTTATCGTTTAACCTAATCCTACATAAAGTCCTACATAATCTTGCTTTTTTATGACCCTCAAAGATTTTTTTAAAAGAAATGTCAGAAATGAAGTTGCTTGTCACATGCAATTTCTTCATTTGTGACACTATTTTCTATCCCAAAAGAATTTTTTTTAAAAATTCATGAACTGATAATTGTTGTCTTGTAAGAACTTTAAATCTCTAAAGTCAGGAAATTCCCTTTTATTTATTCAATTTCTTACTTGTATGAGTTAATCTAATGTGTATTCATTTCTTGTTTCAGTTACCATGGAAATCCCTAAAAAGTATTATTGAGTATTATTACATGTGGAAAACGACTGACAGATATGTTCAACAAAAACGAATCAAAGCAGCCGAGGCAGAGAGTAAACTGAAACAGGTGTACATTCCTAACTAGTAAGTAACAGTAGAACTATAGACTGTTGAGCCTGTGTGTGACATCGGATACAATTGACCAATCACTGGCCCCACCCACTTACTTTGTTAGCCCCGTCCATTGACTCTGAACAGGAAGTCCAGCTTGGATTTTATACAGCGTTATTCAGGAAAATTTATTGCTAGTTGAATGCAACAAAAAAGCAGAATAGTTGGTTTGCAAACTAAACGTAACTACAGCTTGAATAAACCAATAAAAAAGGTGAACAAAAATGGCAGCCAATGTATGAGTTGAAAGTTCAGGTCTGGGCTGAATAAATGATTTGATTGGTGGACTGGTTATTTGATTGACAGGCATGATTGGACAATTTCACATGTGTAGAGTGCAAGCACTAAGTAGCGTTGAATAGCATGTACAATATTTTCCTATTGTCTAAAGAAACATTGAGCCTGTAGCTAGAATATTCGCTGATGGTTTAAATAATTTGTGTGATTGAAAATTACTTGCACTTGCTAATTTACTATGGATATTTTCTTGTTACAAGAAATTTCTTTTTTTTACACAATGTTTTCTATGTAGAAAATCAAAAAATCTCAAATTTTATATACTTTAAATTGTCATCTGCAACTCCTCTCAATTTGGACTGGTCTAAAATTTTACAGTGTGGGAATGGTTGAAAAGCATATTCCCTCTTTTCCACATCATTTTCTGTAATATAACAAATTGAATAACACAGGACTCTCGGAGGAAATGTTTTCCTGGATATCACATCATCAGTTTATCAAACAGAAAATATTTTAATCTCAAATTTCATTGTTCTGTTTTTTACCAGAAACCACCAAAATTTGCATCTGTAAATAAAACCAGTCATTTGCTATATCTATGAAAGGTGAATTATTTCTATTCTAGTAACAAGCCTAACCCAGCAGCCATTAATGGTAAAATGAACGGCATAGATGGACAAGTATCAGGCAGAGCTTGTGAAAGTTGCTATGGTAAGGACTTAACCCTTTCCTGTTTTTTGCTCACCTGAGCACGTAGTGCTCAAGTGGGCTATTGTGATCCCCTTTTGTCCGGCATCCATCCGTCGTGTGTCGTGTGTCATCCGTCAACAATTTCTTTAAACGACACCTCCTCCCAAACCACTTGGCCAATTTGAACCAAATTTGGCTGAAATGTTCCTTAGGTGGTCCCCTTCAAAAAAAGCTAAAACAATTGAAATCCATTAAAAACTCAGGTTGCCATGGCAACAAAAGTGAAATTTTAAAATAAGCTTTAAAAATCTTCTCCTCCTGACCCAGAAGGCGTAGAGCCTTGATATTTTGCGTGAAGCATCAGTATATTGACCACTTTCAAAATAGCTAAAATCATGATCCTCAGGTCCCCAGGGGCGGAACCCCAGGGGGTGGGGGGTTTATAAAGAAATGAAGAATGATTTTTTAAATGACATCTCCTCCAAAACCACTTGACCAATTTGAACCAAATTTCACAGAAATGTTGCTTAGGTGGTCCCCTTCAAAAATAGCTAAAAGAAATGAAATCCGTTAAAAACTCTGGTTGCCATGGCAACAAAAGTAAAATTTTAAAATAATCTTTAAAAATCTTCTCCTCCTGACCCAGCAGGTGTAGAGCCTTAATATTTTGCATGAAGCATCAGTATATTGATCTCTTTCAAAATAGCTAAAATCATGATCCTCGGGTCCCCAGGGGCAGAGCCCCAGGGGGGTTGGGTTTATATAGAAATAAAGAACGATTTTTTAAATGACATCTTCTCCCAAACCATTGGGCCGATTTGAACCAAATTTGGCAGAAATGTTGCTTAGGTGTTCCCCTAAAAAAATAGCTAAAAGAATTGAAATCCGTTAAAACTCTGGTTGCCATGGCAACAAAAGTAAAATTTTAAAATAATCTTTAAAAATCTTCTCCTCCTGACCCAGCAGGTGTAGAGCCTTAATATTTTGCATGAAGCATCAGTATATTGATCTCTTTCAAAATAGCTAAAATCATGATCCTCGGGTCCCCAGGGGCAGAGCCCCAGGGGGGTTGGGTTTATATAGAAATAAAGAACGATTTTTTAAATGACATCTTCTCCCAAACCATTGGGCCGATTTGAACCAAATTTGGCAGAAATGTTGCTTAGGTGTTCCCCTAAAAAAATAGCTAAAAGAATTGAAATCCGTTAAAACTCTGGTTGCCATGGCAACTAAAGTGAAATTTTAAAATAAGCTTTAAAAATCTTCTCCTCCTGACCCAGATTGCTTAGAGCCTTGATATTTTGCATGAAGCATTAGTATATTGACCTCTTTCAAAATAGCTAAAATCATGATCATAAGGTCCCCAGGGGCAGAGCCCCAGAGGGGGGGGGGGTATATAGAAATAAAGAACGATTTTTTAAATGACATCTCCTCCCAACCACTGGGCCAATTTGAACCAAATTTTGTAGAAATGTTTCTTAGGTGCCCCCTTAAAATTTGCTAAAAGAATTGAAATCCTGGGCAGACCCGGGGGGGGGGAAGGGGTATAGGCATGAAGCATCAGTTCACAGACTTCTTTCTTATTTCTGAAATTATAACCCATGGAAAAAGTTTTTTCCTTCTTTCAAATCAGCACTAAAGCCTTGGAATTTGTAATTTAGACTTGGATCCCCAGGTTCATAGTCTTTATATGTAATTGTGGCCCACTTGTTTCATAATCCTAACCTTAACATGAAATTAGACTGTTGAAAGAAAAAGAGCCTTTATCTCAGGTGAGCGCCCCAGGGCCAACGGCCCTCTTGTTTTGAAATTGAAGGCTAGTCCAATTTGAAAGAAGTTACAGACAACATTGAAAATTGAGTGCAATTTACAATGAAACCATAATATGTAGTACAAAATAGTGTGAGAAAAGAAGAAATTGCTTGCTAAACCTGGAACTGTACGAGAAGGGGTTAACAAAGAGATGACACTAGATGTCTTTACTTTTGTGGGTTGTGGTAAAAAGCTTGAGGAAACTGAAGTTAGACAAAAAGAAACATTGAATCTTTTTACAGGTACAGGATTTTTCTGGTTCATTGTCCTTACTTGTAGATATTGTACATGAAAGTTCATTGATAGTTATGCAAAGATATAAGAATCCGGACATTGAAATAGCTTCTTGGTATGATTTTAGTAATGAGTGACCACAAACCACATTACATCTTGTGTCATTTTCATTCTGTGTGCTATGTGCAAGGCAAACAAGCAATTTACAGTGACAGATGATAATCTTCCCATTTTTACCTTGGCTGTTTGGAACAAGAAAACTGAGCTATTTTCTCTCTCTGGTAGTAAAGTTGGCAATACAAACTTTAACTTTCCCTTTTACTCTGAAACCTTTGGTCAGATTCTAATATTTTTTCACACACTTGAACATCTTGATGAGCGTTTGATTTTAAGGTCAAGGTCCCAATAGAAGGTCAAAGGTCAAATTTGAACCCTGCCTATTTATCTTTATCCTGTGGCCAGATTCTCAAAATATTTTACAAACTTGTACATCTTGATGATACCAAGTAGGCTCTCCTTGTTTGAGGCTCCTAGTTTAAAGTTCAAGGTCAATATGAAAATTGGACCTTGCCATTAACTAATGACCCTTTGGCTATTTCTCTTAATAATTCACACATTTGGCATCTTGATGTGTAGGTGTTCTAATCTTGATTCAGGCTCCTACTCTAAAGGTAAATGTCACAACAGAACATCAAATTTGGACCTTGCATCTACCTGTTGATTCTATGTCCCGATTCTCAAAGTTTTGACTTATACTTCTTGGTCACACTTTGGTTAAATAATGACAATCAATTTGGTGCAAAAAAATTATTTTGTTTCTAAGGGTTGTGATGAACTGAAATGTTGTCTTCTTTGGTAAGTCAGTTTGGTGAAAAGATGAAATTCATCGGGAAAAAATTAAGCTTATATGGAATTATGAGGTTTTCAGGTTCAGATTAAATATGAAATAAAGAAGGAACAAAGCTTGATGCAATAAAGACTATGAATCAAAAAATGAAATCACACTCATGTATGAATCCAATTGACCAATCACAGCTTTCAATCAAGGAATCAGTTGACCAATCAAATCAGTCATTCAGCCATTTTTGTTCAACATTTTGTTGATTTTGTGACCTAAATGTCGCAACTACAGCTTATTCAAGCTGTAGTTATGTTTAGGTTGCCAACCAATTATTTCACTTTTTGTTACAAGCTACTGGCCGTAAATTTTGCAAAATAAAGCTGTTAAATAGCGAAGTAGAACTTCCTGTTAGAGTCAATGGATGGGGACCAATGGATTTACTGGCTAAGGACCAGCAATTTGTCAATTTGCATTGTGTTTAGGTTTTTAGTTTCATATCATTAAAAAGAAAAATCTTCTCTTTTGATGACATAATGCTGACTCATTTTAAAGTACTTTTGTATTGTTTATTATCCCAGCTGCCCATTCCAACCAGTGGTATGCATGGGGACCAACACACATGCAGTGTAGACTTTGCTCAGCATGCTGGATCTATTGGAAAAAGTATGGTGGATTGAAAATGCCAACCAGATTAGGTGAGATTACGTTTATGTGAAGAGACCTTTCTAATTAACTACCAGAGAACAAAACGATAGTCTTTTCCTACCAAAAATTGTAAACAACATGTAACAAAGTGTGTTAAAGTTGAAAAAAGTTACCCATATAAGGAAGGAAACATGACAAAAGGAGAACTTTTTTTTGCTATATTGAAAGGTTATCTTTTATAAATCTTGCCATTCATCTTTTAGATAGAGAATCTTTTAAGGCAAGCAGTGTGAAATATTTTGATTTGTAATTCTTTTAGAACTTCTTAAGTTTTTTAAAAAATGAACAAAAAATGATATTTATCTCCATATTTCAGATGGGGAAAGACCGCCACCAGCACAGAGACAAGGTTGGTTTATATTTGTGCTAATCATTTGTTTAACAAATCAATGGATTTTTAAAATCAAACAATTTTTTCCCAATGCATTGAAATGAGCTGAATTGAATAAGTCTTTACACAAAGGTCATTTTTTTCATTTGAAGATGGTATCAATTTTATATTCTTGAAACAATGTTGAAGTGTTAAGCTCATATGAGAACAATGTGCTCAAGTGAAGCTATTGTGATGTCCAATGTCTAGCATCCGTGGTATGGCTGTCAACAATTTATTGAAACATCTTTGGCCAATCTTGAGGAAACCTGGTCTGGATGTTGCTTGGGTTAAGCTCTCCAAAATTGTTCAAATGATTGAAATTCACAGACTTAACTCTGGTCTCTATGGCAACAAAAGTTTAGAAATAATGATATCTTTGAAAATCCTATCTGAAATTGAAAGACAGTGAGCTATATTTGGTAGGCACAATAACTAAGAACTCCTCTTACAAATATTAAGCTTAGCTGTTTTCAGAGAAAACCCAAGGTATTGCTACGGCCAGGTGGTTGACTGTTTCTTCTTCTGACAAACTTTGATATTTTGTAATATTTCTGGTTGAAATAAGGATGGGAAGTTTAAAAATCTACAACTCCGAAAGAAGAAAGCCTAGAGTGTTGGAATATGATATGTGGCATCCTCTAGTGGATCTTGTCCTATTTTGGTTATGGTCCATTTATTTTTGACTGATTTATGGCCCTTTAATTAAAAAGTCCATTTTTGTTACTGTCCTTTGGCGGATAGCACTTGTATATGGACAAGCGCTATTGGGGGGGATTAGTCCGATTTGCGACAATTTCTAGTTTGGTCTTGTGGTTACTTAGGGCTAATATTTAGGGGCTACTAGGGCTCCCCAATTCTAATATTGGAGTAAAGATGTAAATCTTTAAAATCTTTTTCATGTCTGAAAAGCCTAAGTCATTGATATTTGGTTTATAGAATCCCCTAGTAAACTTCTACAAAGTTTGTGCATGTGATGGCCCATAGTTTGTACAATTGATACCCTTTAGGTCATATCTATTCTCAGCCAAGGCCCTCCCTATATACACAATAACAAAGAGGGAAAGCTTTAAAAATCTTCTCAAAAACTAGAAAGCCTAGAATATTGATATTTTGTCAATAGCATCTGGAAGATCTCTTCTAAATTTGTTCATAAGATTCTACTTGGGATATATTTGGCCTCCACTCGAATGCACCTGATTTTAACAAAAGCAAAGAAGAAAGTCTTATTTTTCCTCATTAAGAATCATAAAGCTTCAAGGTTTCATATATTGCATGGGGTATTAACTAATGACTATAAATTTCCTATTGTTCCTTGAAATTGCTAAGCTTTGACAGAGTGAGTGCATTATGGCCATTCGCCCTCTTGTTTAACCCTTTACTGTTTTACAAAATTTTAGACAAAATTCAAAGGCTTTGCAGACTACAGATCAAAGTTTATCATACTTGAAAAATAACCATTTAGCAGGGTAGAAAATATTGTGAAAAAAGTAGAAATTGCTTGTGACAAGCAATTTCTACTTTTTGTCGAGCCACTTGCGGTGAGAGAGACATAGCTGTCACTATGACAAGAAGGTGTATGTGCATTAGTCCGTCTATCCGAACTTGTCTGGACAATTACTCAAATATTTATGGATGGATTTCAAAATAACTTGACACAATTATTCCCATCATGAGTAGATGTGCCATTTGGAAGAATTTTTGGGATAGTTCTAATGTCAAGGTCACAGCTCAAGGTCAAACACTAAAATTGTGCTTGTCCGGAGTATTTCTCCTACAATTTTGGATTTCAAAATAACTTGGCACAATTATTCTCCATCATGGGAAGATGTGCCTTTGAAAGAATTTTTTGGATAGTTCAAATGTCAAGGTCACAGCTCAAGATCAAACACTAAAATTGTGCTTGTCCGGTGCAATTCTCCTACAATTATGGATGGATTTCAAAATAACTTGGCACAATTATTCTCTTTCTTTTGGATAGTTCTAATGTCAAGGTCACAGCTCAAGGTCAAACACTAAAATTGTGCTTGTCCGGAGCATTTCTCCTACAATTTTGGATTTCAAAATAACTTGGCACAATTATTCTCCATCATGGGTAGATGTGCCATTTGAAAGAATTTTTTGGATAGTTCAAATGTCAAGGTCACAGCTCAAGATCAAACACTAAAATTGTGCTTGTCCGGTGCAATTCTCCTACAATTATGGATGGATTTCAAAATAACTTGGCACAATTATTCTCTTTCATGAGTAAATGTGCCATTTGAAAGAATTTTTGGATAGCTTTAAGTTCAAGGTCAAAGCTCAAGGTCAAACACTAAAATTGTGCTTGTCCGGAGCATGATGCCTACAAAACAGGCTTGACAGCAGTTGTCCTGGGACAACCATCTAGTTCCACAATGTTTTCTCTAGTACAAAAATATAGGGATTTTGAAACAAGTTATTAAACAGGAAAGGGTTAAACATGGTTATTTGAAATTACCACCTGTCAAGCAGAAAGAGACATGGGAAGTGTTTGAATTATTGACCCTGCGCAGACAGAGCTGTGTAGACTTACTACAGTTGAGATTTTTCACCTGTAGTAGAATAATCATTTCATCTTATAAAATATATTCTTAAAGTACAATATCTAATTGATCTCTGATAGATTAAATCTATTTTTCATGTGTTTGTTTTACAATGCACATTGTATGTTTCTTTTTTGTTTGACAGATCACAATTTACAGTTGTTTGGTAAATTATTAACCTTTTTTTTTCAACTCTTTCACATTCATTTAGCAATCAATATTACTTTCAAAATTTGCTGCTATTTAACCCAAAATATCTTGATGTTTATTTTCAGAAAGGGTAGCACATAACAATGCATTACGGCTTCACCGCTGTACAATAACAGGTTGTGGAAAGGCAAGTGTTTGTTTGATACTGTTCACAAATTAATTTTATGTAAATTTGTACTTTGAGGGATTGTATATCATCATCACAATTTAACCTATGACCAAATGACAAAATTTTGGGTTGGTCATGCTCATTGAGTGCAGATGATGTTTCAAAGCGAGTTTGAATTGAAAAATTCAAGTTATGTATGGTAGAAAACAAGCATTTTCTCCTCCAGCTTATATATCTTATAGATAATTTTCTTTAGCATGTAAAATTACGATACTTTACGTAATGGATTAAGAAGTTCCAAAATAATTTATTTCACTTTTCTAAGAAACAAAACACACTAAGTGAACCTGAGAACAACATGCTCATGGTGAGCTTTAGTGATTTTTGAATTTCTGTTGGGCCTATTCTGTCGAGCTGCATCAGTATTCTAAATGTTTACACTCTCTGGGTCCAAATTTGGGCTCAATCCTAATGAAACTTTGAATTATTGTCAGGTTATAAGGATGAACCCTATTGAAAACTGGAAGATTCAGTTTGGGAACATGAACAGGGGTTTAACACATTCCCACGCAATCCCGCTTTTTTACTCTCCTCAAGAAATGGCTTGAAGAAAACAAGGTGGAAAATAAAGAAAATGCTTGTAACAAATTATCTCGACTTGAAATCGTTATCTGCAACTACTTTGAATTTGTACCAGTCTAAAAATCTTTTGTGTTGGAATGGGTTAAGTGACAACTTTGCTATTTACCCAACAATTTCGGCTTAGTCATCTAAGTTTGTCAGAATAGTTCTCAGATCATATTGATGAACTCTATTATTACCCCATTACCAGATAACATAATTTTGACTTCAAAATTCAAAGAAGTGGCAGACAAAAATTTTCAATTAAAATTTCAAAAATCTTATGTTGGATTGAAAACATAGTGGATATTGAACAAGCAATTCCTTCATTTTCCACAATGCTCCCAAATCTTTTTTCTTGGGCGTCCAAAGGGAGGATTATATGGGAATTGGTTACAACGGGACAGTTTTGTAGGAAAACAAATTGAAAGGGGCCTTAATGATAATTTCTCTGTTTACACCCTAGAAGTCACAATTTTTCAATGATGATAAAACATGGTCAGAATATTTTGTCAGGTCATAAGGAAGACCCCTATTGGAAAGTGGATAGTTCCATCTAAAACATGGGGAAGGGGCCTTTATGACAAGTTCACTGTTTATCTTAGACCATATTATTGGCTCAGTCTTGATGGTTCTTTGTCAGAATGTTTGCCAGGCAATATGGATGAACCCTATTGAAAACAGGTCCGTAGGAATAATGGCTTTATTTACAATTTCATTGTTTACACCCTTAAGCCACAATCCTGGCTGAATCCCAATCACAGTTGGTCAAAATGTTTGTTGCATCTAAAGGACAAACCTTGTTGAAAATGGGAATATGCCATGGGAAAATACAGGAAGCGGTCTTTGTGAAAAATTCACTGTTAATACTCTAGAAGCTACAATTTGACTCAATCTTGATTAAACTTTGATAGAATTTTTGTCAGGTTATAAGGATGACCCTCTTGAAAACTTGTCTGTTCCATAAGAAAACATGTAAAAGGGGCCTGAATGACAATATTTCTATTTATACTGTAGAATCCACAATTTTTGCTCATTCTTGATGAAATTTGATTAGATTATTTTTCAGGTCATAAAGATGTAACATACTGAGAATATGACAGTTCTGTTTGAATACACTAAAAGGGGGCTTTAATGACAATTTCCCTGTTACACTCTGTAGTCCCAATTCTTACACAATCTTGTTTAAACTTTGACAAATTGTTTTTCAACTCGCACAGATCCCCATACTGAAAAAAATAGGACTGTTTGAATGGCAAACCAAAATACAAAGGTCACATAGTTTAATCCTTGATCTAAATTAACAAGTTTATTAAAATTGTGTATAGTCTGGTCCCTTATATTACTGATGGCTATCTATGTGGTAACCTAGATACATAAGATGTGTTGAGATCTAGACATAAAGTGTAATTATGATCTTTTTGTGTTTCTGTAGGAGTTCCGGCTCAAAGCTCACTTGGCACGCCACTTAGCCACTGCCCATGGTTTGGCAATCAGGGCAGGAAGTCCAAGGCCAGTCATGAAAACCCGAGCTGCATTCATGTTAGTCACGACACCACTCACTCGAATCTCTCGTTATGTTTGTAAAGATCTCCTGCGTCTACGACATGCGGCCAGAACACCTTTCACCCTGATAAATATATCAGCAATAAAAGTAGCTTGTAAGTATGGCAATGTTATATATCAAAGGCATAGAGACTTACCTGTGTCCCATGCCTGTCAAGAGCTAAGGCTTCTAGATTCATGAATGAAGTTTAGAAAAAATGAATGTTATTTTTTTTCCATAATGAGAACTAAAGGTCTTGCAAAAAAAAATGCCCAAGTTAAGCCAGGGAGAAAGTCACACACAGTCAAAAGTGATATTGTCTGGAGTATTTCTTTTATATCTATGAATGAATTTGAAGATAGATGTAATTGTATGCTTCAAGATAATATAAATGGTGCTGTGGAACAGGTCAAATTTGTAAAAACTGCTCTAAGAACAGATAGGTTTGGGGGGAAAAATCACCCTAGAAATATTTTCTCTTTTAGGTCAAAGTAGGCTTGTAGAAAAGGGTAGCAGTAACTTCAAGTTGCCAAAACATCTGAGTGTAAAGAGAATTGTTGAACCTATCCTTGCTAAACTTGGTATAGACACAAAACAGGAGAAGCCTGCTATCTTAGAAAGAAAGGAGGGAGAACCAAAACAACCAGAAAAACTGTTCTTTCCTCCACTCTCGCCATCAAAACGTAAGTTGCTATTTGTTATTTTAGCTGTTATATTTTGTGATGAATTCTTTACCTAACTACCTAACTTACATTACTGTCAATTTCATTTTCTCTCTATGTTTCCTCAAGATGAAATAACCCTGGTTTGGAAAAAAAAAGTCAATGCCAAAGCATTGGAAGATCAGGCAAATAGTTCTTTTTGGTTTTTCTATTTGTTGATCAATTGTCATGTATGAAGAATGATACCAAACAAATTAAATGTGAAATCACATTTTGAAGGTTTAGCGAAAGGGTTCTCAAGTTACTCTCATTTACTTTGGGAAGGGCTTTTCTTTTTAGCTCATCTGTTTTTTGGAGAAAACCTGAGGAATTGATCAGAAACTCTGTTTTCATGCAATCTATTAAATTACCATAACAATGTTGATTTTGTCATTGTGCAGCACTTAGACATTTTGTAAAATCTCTACTTAAGGCATTCCTTTGAAACTTGTTATATACAATTACTATCAAAAGAGCAACCCTACAACCAAGAGAGGTAATTCCACAAGCATTTTTGTAAAAATTAAGCCCCCTTTTTTAACTATGATGTTTTAACCCAGTACCTAACAATCAAATGTCAGGCACCCATAGGCAATTCTCTTGGACAAAGCCTTGGTTAACTGTCAAGGTAAAGGTCAAAATTTTAGGTCATATTCCAGCAAAAGATTTTAACATATGCAGTAGTCTGGATGATAAAAATAGGGCTTTCATTTATTACATTCAGTTGTATTACCTATTAAGGCTTTCCCTTCAATATGAAGTCAAGATCATCTAATAACATCAAGGCTGAATTTCAAAGTTTCATTTTTATAATCAAAATTAACACATGTTTAACTTCAAATACTTTGACTTCCATATTTCTTAAAAGCAGATCTTGTATAATTTCAAATGAAAATTTGGTATTTCTTGTGGTATTCACATTTAATCCATTGCCAGATTAAAATTCGAAGACTAGTCCAAATTTGAAGAAGTTCCATAATTTAATGATAAACAACAATTTTTATTTTTATGCCCCTGACTGAATTTAGAGGTATGTTGTTTATCTGATATCTATGTGTTTTTCCGCAGTAAACTTGACATAATAACTTAACATTTTGCTGTCATTCAAAACTGTCCAAGATACCTGTTTCAAATTTGGGACATTGGTTCCATGTATTACCGGTAAACCTTTCCTGTTCAAACATGGGATATTACGTCTTTGGGATTTTATACTTGAAAAAACAGTGTGGAAAAAGAAGAAATTGCTTGTAACAAGCAATTTCTTCTTTTCCCACGATATTTTCTACCATATAAGATGGTTTCATTTTAAATTGCATCCTTTTTTCATTGTCATCTGCAACCTCTTTCAATTTAGACGGGTCTAAAATTTTAAAACAGAAAAGGGTTAACAGGCATCAGTTAGTACTAAGATCTAGGTCACTTGATAATGTCAACTTACACAAAACTTTACATTTTGCTGTTATATAAACAGGGTTGAAGATACATGGCTCTTATTTGAGACATAGGTACCTTGCATTGATAGGCATGATTGTAAGGTTAAGGTCATGAATCAAGATCAAGGTCACATTTTCAAAAAATGCTATTGTGGGGGTATGGTGTTTCAGAAACACATATAATTATTTCACAAAAATTCTATTAACCTTTGTCTTTTTTAGTTAAAAGAAAAAAAATGTGGAAAATGAAGAGAATGATTTTTTATCTTCATTATCCATTATATTTTGCAAAGTTTTTTTGTTTTTTTTTTGAGAGTGTAAAAAAGCAGGATTATGGGGAAATTGGTTAACCAACACATCATACTTTACTTTTCAGAGAAACCACTAGATATGATTAACAAATCACCAAATCAGGGACCTTCTATAATGAAGAAAAGAGGCTATGAACACAGTAATGGCTTGGACAATGGAGGTATGGCTTTACTTGTATTCTATGTACACATTTATACCATAGTAATACACTCTCACAAGTATTGTTCCTACCCTTCATATCATTAAAATGTTTAGTGTAAAAAACTTACGGTAGGTTTTCAGATTCAAATTTGGCAATATAGCTATACCCTTAGGATAATATCATTATGCCCAATCTCTTAACAACTGCAGATGACATGGTCACAGTTATTTATTGAGGATTAAGTCAATTGTCAAGATCAGAACATGTTTCACAAACACATTCTGATATTCAAGGATTAGATTAATTTTTGTAACAAGAATGATTTTTGGGTTAACCAATTACCACACAAGATAACTTTAGACTGGTCCAAATTGAAAGGAGTTGCAGACGACAATTCAAAGTTTATCATTTTTTTTTAACTTTCTAGGTAGAAAACATTGTTGCAAATGAAGAAATTGCTTGTTACAAGCAATTTCTTCATTTGCCACAATGTTTTCCCAGTTGTATCTCTTGAGGGGCATTCAAAAACATCACTGTGTGGGAATGGGCTAGAGCTACCCCTATACCACATAAAATTCTAGATAATGAATGCTTTTAGGTTAGTGAATAGCAACAGATTATAGTTTGGACTTGTCAAAATAAGTGTAGTGTAGTAGTCTAATGTGTCAAAATGTTCTGTTTCAGGATCACCATCTAAAAGACCAAACATGGGTTTACTCAGAC
The DNA here is from genome assembly GCA_946902895.1 of Fragum fragum. Lineage (NCBI taxonomy): Eukaryota > Metazoa > Mollusca > Bivalvia > Cardiida > Cardiidae > Fragum > Fragum fragum. Next base: position 49,072,731 of record OX336366.1, read on the forward strand.
AACAAGCTTCACTAGCTATGAGGCCACAATTGGTAAGGAGATTGTTATTTATTGTTATTTCTTTGAATAAAACACAGCTTTTACCCTTGTCAAGCTGAACCCGGGATATTCCTGTTTTTGCATGAAGTATAGACAAAAGTAAGCCTTATGTGCAGTCTGATCTTTGTCTACTCCACCTGGTCATCCCTTTTTCAACCAGGGTTGTTTATAAAGTAAATTTTCAAAATGAATATTAACCCACAATTTGTGATTCCAGTGCTTTCACACCTTTGATTTTGATATCATTCTGTAGAGGATTTTATTCAGCATGACAAGGGTTAAATCACAAGTCATATTGTATGTTTAAACTCTGACAGTAAGTTTATATTTGAATAGTTTATATTTGAATAAGAAAATTAAAACAACTGATTGAATAAACATGCTAAATGAGCTTCAGCTTCTTAAAAAACAAAGTGTAAATGATTGTGACAAGATTTGTTAAGATTGAGGATTGAAAAAAGTTTTTTGTTAAACCAACAAGCCAGAATTAAGTATGCACAACTTTGTTGGTTCTCAATTTCAGCGTGGAGGTTTGTTGAACCACAATAATATGAATGGTAAAGGTAAAATATTACCAAAAGGGTTCAGGATGCACATGATCAGCTGGATTGATGCCCCAGATGATGTCTATTTTATGGCCACTGCAGCCACAAAGTAAGTTCACTTATCATCCCACAAAATGCGTGTTCTAGGGTAAACTGAAAGTAGCTTGTCTTCAATGCAGGTAGTCACGGGTTTTGCATTTACCCTGCAGTTATGTTTCTGTTTCTTTGAAACTACAAGCGTTTTGGTCATAAATTTATGTCCAAAATAGATTTAACTTATCCCTGGTTTAACCCTTTCCAGTACAATCCCTATTTTTTATGTCCCTGTGATCTTACAGTTGAGAAAATATGCTTGAGACAAGCAATTTCTTCATTTCCTACAATACATTTTACCCTGTAGGTTGGTTACTTCTCAACAGCACTGACTTTTATTGTTTTCTGCTACTTCTTTGGTAGACTTAAATTTTAGAAAATGGGAAAAGGTGAAAGACTTTTTCATATTCATTGACAAGAATGTAATAAGTGTTGTTACTTAATACTAAGACTGGTCCCAATTGAAAGAAGTTGCAGACAACATGTTAAAATGTGATTGACCGTAAAATGTTAGTACCATGTAGGATATAAAATATTTTGGGAAAAAGAGAATTTTCCTCCTCAATCATTCCATTGATATATTTATCATGTTTGTAAAAATACAGCATTATGTGGTAACAGGTAAATACATCAGCCTACTGTAATTTAGTATAAATGATATGAATATGTTTGTTTTTTTTTTCAGAAAATTACGAAAGCAGTTACAAAGTCAGGACTTTAAGCGTGCTGCCAGAAATCCATGGAGACTATTATCAGTGAAGCCTCTGCTAGGCAACGATGTAGTGGTGTTGGAATGAAGACTCTGTGTTGTGACAACCTAGGGATACATTAGTGTAGTGATATAAGGCCCAGATCAAAGGGCCAAAACAGGATGGGGTTTAAGCCTTGAGCCTGGTCTCTTGTCCTGATGACTGATATTCCATCAAGTAGTAGAGATTAAGGTTATACTGCATGTTCATACAAACTGATCTATGTCTTTAGTTCTTGCATATGCAGAAATATAATGTGACAAGAAGTAAAAGGCTAATGATGTATAATATCAGCAGGAGAGATGCCATGGTTATCTAGAATTATACTTGAGTTAACCCCATTACCTCACAAATCCTGTTTTGATGCACCTAAGAAAATTAGCTTAAGAAAACCAGACAAAAGGAGAATTAGCTTGTAATAATCATTGTCTCGTTTACTCTTTCCAACCTTTTAAACTGAGTTTACCCAAAGCAAGCCTTCTACATTTGAAGATGCATTCCAAATAATAATGGTAGAGTTGTACTCCCTCACAAAGACCTAGAAAGAGTGAATTATTTCATTTTCAAAATACATAAAATTCATACCAGTCCATCAAACCCAATGTTGTAGGTATCCTTTGGAGTCATCTTGTCATTTTCAATAAAGTAAACACAACATAGCGCTTGAAAAATAAAAAAAAAATCAAGATTTCATCACTTCCTCTTTTCTTTAGCCCTACTCTTTTTAGTAGATCCCCATTTTGAAACAAAAAATGGGAAAGTTCAAAGATGATATGTGACGCATATGTCTCATAACACATTACCAGACGCAAGCAATTTTTTATTTTCCGAAATGTTTTCTGAAGCTTTTTGTCTTAGGGGGTGTCAAAAAGCGTCACTGTGTTGGAATGGTTTAATTGGGAATCTCACTTCAATGAAGGGATTTTTTATGTCTCATTTTCCTTGTATCACTTCCTAAACCTTATAACATTTTAGATTTGTTCTAAAGCAAAGCAAAAGTTGTTACGAAAAATTATCATGCCACTAAAGGTTAAAGTCTTTGTGTTGCAAAAACATTTTAAAACAAGATATTTTGAAACAAGGTTACAGAATGATTTGGTTGGCTTGGGGTTTATAAAATGAAAAACAGCAAAATGTGTAATATCAATGCATTACTTGTGTGTTTAGAGTAAAAATTGTGCTTGGAGCAGGTAAAATCAAGATTTAACTTGTTCATATTTGAAGTACAGCTCATTGCATTTTCTTGGTCTCAAAGAATGTTACTTTCAAGTTGGACAAGTTTAAAAATGTTGTTTGAAATTGTAAAAACTTTATTTGAAGTTGACATTTTGAGATTGGTCAACTAATATTGATCTGTGTTAACCCTTTCCTGTTTTGCAAAATTCTAGACCTGTCCAAATTCAAAGGTTTTGCAGACAAATTTTGAAAATGGATTTGATTTGAAAAATAGCCATGCATTAGAATAGAAAATATTGTGGAAAAGGAAGAAATTGCTTTTTACAAGCAATTTCATCTTTTTCCACAATGTTTTCTCAAGCATAAAAGTGCAGGGACGAAAAAACCAGGGATTGTACAGGAAAGGGTTAAGGTTCATGATTAGAGAGTTGATACAAAGCTATTGGAAGTGGGCATACACTAAAAATAGTTTTTGCCTAACCTCAGTTTGAACTCATGTTTCATGGTGGCTTAATGCGTATCTATAAGGACAGCTTTGCAAAATCCAGTGTTGGGGTTATCAGGGGGGACAAGTGCAAAATCATTTAATTTGAAAACATTTTGAAATATTTAGAATAGTTTTAAACATTCCTGACATTAAACAGTTTTTGTTCTACAGTTTTAGAATAGAATTTGTGGAATTGATACATATATCAAGCCATTATAAGACAACGAAATTTTAGACTGGTCCGAATTCAAAGATGTTGCAGACAAAAAGAAGGCAAAAACTTTGTGGATAATGATGAAATGATAAGCACTTTCTTCTTTTTCTTCTATGTCTTTCCAAACTTTTTTCTTAAGGGGCATAAAAAGTTGGATTAGGTGTGAATAGGTGAATCAAATTTGTAAATATTTGTGAATTCTGTTGGAATATTGTGTTTTTTAAGATGCTTGTTTAACACTGATGGTTACTGCCATGATTTTTCATTTTGCATGATTTTCTCCATAGGAGAGGGGATTATTTCTAAAAGAAATGGATTGAAGAATGCACTGGTATTTGAAAATCAGTCTGAATTAATTGTATATTTAAAAATCAGGACCTGTCATTATTTATTTGTTTCTCTGGAAACATCTTCAACAATTGAATTGAAAATAATAAATCTGAGAAATGTGATTTGTACGGTTATTTTTCCTGATTTTTAGTTCCACTGACTGAAAGCCAGAGAGCTATTGTCATAGTGTGGTGTCCGTCGTGTGTGCGTCCATAAACTTTTCCTTTAAAAATCTTCTCGTAAGAAAGTACTGAACAGATTTCAACCAAATTTCACAGAAATGATCCTTGGGTGACCCTCTTTCAGTTTCCTTCAAAGAAATTTGATCGGATGAAAAACATGGCTTTAATTGGATGAGTTAATTTCCATATATGGTGAAAGCTTTGAAAATCTTTTTATAAACCAATCGATGGATTTCATCCAAATTTCACAGAAATGTTCCTTGGGTGACCCTTTATCAGATTCTTTCAAAGAATTTGATAGGATGAAAACATGGCTTCAATGTGCAGGCCTAATTTCCATATGTGGTAAAACCTTTGAAAATCTTCTTCTCAGAAACCATTTAATTGATTTCAACCAAATTTCCTTGAAATGATCCTTGGATGGACCTTTATCAGATTCTTTCATAGAATTTTGGTCAGATGTAAAACATTGCTTTAATGGGAGGGGCTAATTTCCATACATGGTTAAACCTTTAAAAATCTTCTTCTCATAGACCATTAAATGGATTTCAACCAAATTTTACAGAAATGATCCTTGGGTAAACATTTATTGGATTCCTTCAAAGAATTTTGATAGGATGAAAAATATGCTTTTATTGGGCAGGGCTAATTTCCATACATGGTGAAAGCTTTGAAAATCATCTCGGAAACCAGTTGATGGATTTCAACCCAAATTTCACAGAAATGATCCTTGGGTGGCCCTTTATCAGATTCCTTCAGAAATTTTTATCAAATGAAAAACATGGTTTTAATGGGTGGGGCTTATTTCCATATCTGGTAAAAGCTTTCAAATTCTATGTCTGGGAAACCAGTTTGATGGATTTTGACCAAATTTTTACCAAATAGATAGTTTAGTGAGTCTTTATCAGATTATCATAAAGAATTTTGATCTTATAAAAAATGGCTAAAATGGGCAGGCTTATTTCCATATATGGTATATACAGAAAATGGACTGTTGATGGATTTCAACCAAATTTCACGGGAATGATCCTCAGATGACTGTTTGTCGAATTCCTTCACATGATTTTGCTTGGTTGTGGCTTATGTCCATATATTGTATACAATGAAAATTTTTGAATTTTGATTATACCTTTTCATCTTCCCCAGTGAATGAGTTATACATAACTTGACTTTTGTAAAAACTATGAAAAAGTGAAATGCTTCTCTAGAACTATTTCAAAGATATCAGTGACTTAGATTTATTTTCCTTATATAAGTTTATATTGAATTCATGAAAGATTTGCTTAATCGGTACATTCATGCAATACAGGCGCTCAAGCACCTCTAGTTTAGCTCAAAACTTCAGTGATACATCATGACTCACCTTACCCACTTTTCAATCTACAATCTCTTTTTTAAGTTCTGAAAATTAATCTTAAGGAAACAGTGAGAAATTTGAGGTGGCCTGTAACAAGTAATTTATTCTTTGCTCACAATGTTTTGCACCTTCCTTGATGCTAACTTTACTTCCACCTTGAATCGGAAGAGGGTTTATTGGAATCGAAATAGAAGACGCAATTTTGTCTTTAGGCACTTATGCAAGATTTTGTGAAATTCTATCCAGGGGCTTATGAGGCATATAGAGGAAAAGAATGAACCTTTAACCCATTCCCACTGTCTCTGACACTTTAAGATGCCCCTAAGGAAAAAAGCTTTCAAAAACATAGTGTAAAATGAAGGAATTGCTTGTTACAAGCAATTTCTTCATTTTAGACTGTTTTCTACCCAGAAAGTTGAAAAAATCCTACATTTCAAAACGTCTGCAACCTCTTTCACTTTGTGCCAGTCTGAATTTTATTCGTCTTGTAGTGGTTTAAAAAATTCAAAAGGCAGCAAGAAAGTCACATGAGTCCAAAGGGCACAAAAACAGATAAAAATCCCCCAGATTATGCTATACACCAAATATAAAAGCTCTAGGCTTGTTAGTTTGGGAGTAGAATATTTTTTAAAGGTTTACTAAACAAGCCTATGTTAACCCTTCACCAGACGGCAAAATTTTAGACCAGTGCAATTGAAGGGAGTTGTAGACAACAAATCAAAAGTCATGAAATTTTGGATTTCTTATACTCTTGGGGTAGAAAACATTGTGGATAATGAAGAAATTGCTTGTAACAATCAATTTCTTTATTTTCCACACTGTTTTCCAAAGCTATTTTTTCTCAGGGGCGTCTAAACGCATCAATGAGTGGGAATGGGTTAACCCATTCCCTTACAATGACGCTTTGTGACACCCCTATGGAGAAAACAATGTGGAAAATGAAGAAATTGTTTGAAATAAGCAATTCATTCATTTTCCACAATGTTTTCTAGACAGAAACTTGAAAAAATCTGAAATTGCATAAACTTTAAATTTTTGTCTTCACTCCTTTCAATATGGATCAGTCTTAATCATGCTGTGTGGTAATGGGTTAAACGTCTATGTTAAAAGCCTATGGGTTGACGTCTTGGAATGGGCTAATTATGACCTTGGGGCCATAATTTATAGAATCTTGATAGAGGTCTTCCAGATGATGCTATATACCAAATATCAAAGTCCTAGGCCCTCGTTTTTGAGAGAAGATTATTTTTAAATTTTTCATTATATAAGCACTTTGTAAAACTTGTGATGTCTGGGAATGGGCTAATTATGACCCTGGAACCATTATTTATACAATCTTGATAGAGATGGTGCTACTTACCAAGCATCAAAGTTCTAGGCCTTTCTGTTTGAGAGAAGTTTTCACTATTTAAACCTATGTAAAACCTGTGACGTCCAGGAATTGGCTTATTCTGTCTCTTGGGCCGTAATTCATACTATTTTGATAGAAATCCACATGATGCTATATATTAAATATCAAAGCCCCAGGCCCTCTTTGTTAGGAGAAGGAGATTTTTAAACTTTTCACGGAATAAGCCTATGTTAAAATTGTGATGTCCAGGAATGAGCTAATTTTCACCTTGGCGTTATAATTTATACAATATTGATAGAGGTGTACTAGATTATGCCACATACCAAATATCAGAGCTGTAGGTCTTTAGGTTTGGTAAAAAAAGATCTTCAAAGTTGTCTCTATGTAAGCTTATGCACCCCCCAACTTTGCCTACCCCTCGCACAGCCATTTCTTGGCAAAACATTTTCTTGTACAAACTTAATAGTCCTTGCCCTAAAGACTCTAATACCAGATGTACACTTTTTGGCCTCTTATCGGGCCCAAGGGGAGATAACTCCATGACGTGTACAAATCCGAAGCACCTTGCCATGAGGATGCTTCCTGCTAAGTTTGGTTGAAAGCCATCCAAGGGTTCTTACGAAGAAGTCGAAAATGTAAAAAGTTAAAGCACTACGGGGGATGAAACTCAATCGAAATAGGTCACCATGACCTTTGGCCAGGTGTCATAAAAAGTCATATAAAGCTCTAATGACTTTGACTTGTTGTGTGTCAGACAACATTTCCAACAAAAACATTTTCAATTATCTCAGTAATTTTGTTTGTTTTAATGGGGTATTAATGCCACTTTTAGCAGTATTTCAGTCAAATTATGGCAACTGTATTCCTGTTATTTCTCACATCAGTACTACCACTACATCCTTTCTGATCTTCCAGCTGCTCATTCCACTTAGGTTTACGATTATACACCCATTGGTCGGAGACAAATGATTACATAGATGCCATCTTGTCAGTCATCTTGAAAACAATCCATGTAAAAAATAAAAAAAAAACTGTTCAAGAAATTGGCGAGAGGTACCCATTCACGAAATTTGACAATAAGTTCATTAAGAATTAACAAAGTAACTGCATGTCACAGGTTTTGTTGAAATGGCAGCAATTTTGTCATTCATCTTTGAAAAGGCTTGTCATATCTCGAAACATGAATTTAAAGAATATATGGATGAAATTCCTGTAAAATTCATTGTGAATTAGAAAGTTAAAATGTCCTAGTCTAGTATATATTTGTAATGGCTGCCATTGTCTTTTTATGCCAATGCCATGCAATGGCGACGGGCATACAGAGTTGTCTGTACGATTGTGTGTCTCCATTTCTTGTCGGGAGCATACCTTCTAGATTTGATTAAAGGATTTACTAATATCTAGGCATAGTTGTTCCCCATGATAAGTTCTGCTGATTTCTTTCAAGTTCACAGCTGAAGGTCATGTAGTAAGCACTTAAGTGGGGACACCCATTTCTGTGACAGATTTGTAGTTTCTGTGTGAATTCTAGGTTCCCACAACATAGAGCTTATTTTGATCCTAGAGTAATGTATTTCAAGTATTTGAGTCGTCCTTGAGTAGAGTATTACAAGGTGATTCTGTATTTACCTTAAGGTGATTCTGAATATAAATTTTGAAAATTCTTGAATAATTGTTTTGGCGTCATTTAAAAAAAAAAAACCTTTAGCACCACTGGCTGAAAGCCAGTGGGACTATTGTCATGGCTTGTTGTCCGTGTGAGCGTTCGTAAAACCTTTACTGTAAAATTTTCTCAGAAAGTATTGATCAGAATTTAATAGATATGATCCTTGGGTGACCCTTTATCAGATTCCCTCAAAGAATTTTAATCAGATGAAAAATATGGCATTAATGATTGGGGCCAATTTCCATACATTTTGAAAGCTTGAAAATCTACCCTCTCAGAAACCTGGTGTTGGATTTCAAACAAACTTTGCTTGGGTAGTCCTTTATCGGATTCCTTAATAGAATCATCTAAATTTGAGTGGTTGAAAAACATCGCATTTATGGTCGTGACTTATATCCATATATGGTACACGGTGAAATATTTTGTTAATACTTTTACATCTGACTTAGTAAATGAATTTTTCATAACTTGACTTTTGTAAAACAACAAAAAGTTCAAAATGATTCTCTAGGACTATTTTATATATCTCAGATTTATTTGCCAGATACGCATGAGATAATTCAGTTTGTGTTGAATTCCTGAAAAAACTAAATTCCTGAAAACACCATTTGCTCTACCAGTACATTCAGGCCAGTGATCAACAATATAGGGCTTAGTATAATCTCTCATATATATTTAGCTCACATGAGCGCGAGATGATCTATTTTGACCCATCATTGCTTGTCTGTCAATTATCTGAAAAAAATCTTCTCCATAACCAATAGGCCAATTAAGCTCTAAACTTTACAAGGATGTTCCTTGGGTGAAGTTTTACTAAATTTTTTTTAAAAGAATTTAATTCTATCAAAAAATCTGGTTGCTATGGCAACAGAACTGTTGATACTATTAGATACAGAGACAAAGAAAATCTTGAAAATCTCCTGACAAATCAGGAGGCCTAGAGATTAAATATTTCACAAGTGAGATCACTACCTCCGCACCAAATTTGGGGCATGTCGGAGTTATAGCCCCAGAGACAAATCCAACCCCTCCCCTGCACTTACACCATGCTGATCCAAGCTAGGATCGCACTCTTTTCCGGAACCAGAGCACCTGCAGAACTTAAATTGTGCATGCCCTTAGGGACCTCCAATAGCTACCTCTGCACAAAGTTTGGGTGAGTCGGAGTTATGGCGCTGAAAACTCAAACCCACCCTTCGACTCTCTTTTACTATGCATTTTACCCCGAGCTAGGATCGCACTTTTTTCCAGAACCAGAGCAGCCACGGGCCAGAAATTGCTCATGGAGCGTCAGCGGATCACAGGGCCCTCAACAAAATAGTTAAATTAATGTCCTTCAATTGCCATTTGGCACCCCTGCAGCGTGCACCTTTTTAACTCACCTGAGCACAAAGTTAGATATTGTGATCAGTCATAGTCCGGCGTTATTTCTTTAAACATCTCCAAAACCACAGGGTCAATTAAAATGCAACTTGGCAGGGATGTTTCTGTGGTGAAGGTCTACCAAAGTTGTGGACAGAATTCAATTCCATCCAAATCTGTGGTTGTTATGGCAACAGAAAGGCAGAAAATGAAAATCTTTAAAACATCTTGTGAGAAACTGTTTGGCCCAGAGGTTCAAATTTTGCATGCCATATTGTCTGATAACCCTCTACTAAAGTTGTTAAAACAAATCCTCTGAGGTCTCCCTTTGGCTATACCTGGATGCACCCTATATAAAATAGAAACAAAGAAGGAAATCTTTGAAATTCTTCTTATTAGAAACCACCTAGAGTTCCAAATTTTCCATGCGACGTTGTCCAGTGACCTTCAACTAAAGCTGTTAAAATGATGCCCTTCGGGTGTCATTTGGGTTCCAACTAGTTAAACCCTGTTTTATGTTTTACATAGAATCAAAGAAGGAAATCTTCAAAAAAATTCTTTTGAGAACCAAAAGGCCTAGAGGTTCCAAGTTTTGCGTTTGACATTGTCTAGAGATCCTCTGCTAAAGTTGTTGATTAAACCACAGGGGTCTTACTTAGGCTCCACCAAGCTGCATACTAATAGGATGGGCGGACAACAAGTTATGTGCGCAACTTCTACAATAATTTTACTCATGTCAGACTTTGATAAAATTTTCACTATATGTTTGTGTTCATGATACCTTACCTATATACCAGTGTATTGCGATTCTTGACAGATTTTGATGAAGCCATTGAAAACCTGATTTTGTGACCAGTTTTTCTCTTCTTAAAATGATGTCCTTTGGGTCTAATATGGGCTCCCCCTGCCCGTCCTATTTTACATAATAGCTAGAGGAGCTTAAATAATCTGATGAAAAGTCACTGTCGGATCATTCCTGTGAAATTTGGTTGTATTCCATCAACTGGTTTCTTAGAGGAGAGTTTTCAAACCTTTCTCCATGTATGTTAATGTGTCATCCAAGGATCATTCCTGTTAACTGTGGTTGAAATCCACGCTCTACTTTCCTTGAAGATTTTCAAAGCTTTACCCATATTTTCTTTGCAGTCGATAATTTTAAGGCCATGAAATCTTTAAAATCTTTGTCAAGCAATTTATTCATTTTCAACAATGTTTTCCAAAGCTTTATATTAATGGGTGTTTAAAAGCCAGACTGAGTGGTAATGGGTTAACTTAGTGAATTTGTATCCAGATAGAAGTTATAGAGGGAACAGAAAAAAATCTTCTTTTGTAACAAAATCTTTATCCCATCATTTTCAAATAAAATGTTAAATGGCTATGTTTTCAGAGGGTCAAAAGGATAACGGAACACACCAAGTAAACTGCAACAGTAATGTTTATCTCTTTTCCTTTTCACATATAATTTTTATTTCCTATCATACTCTACATATTGGCTGGTGAACACAATACTGTTCTAAGTGCCTGTATTATATACCGGTATATATCATATATACTTAGCATTGTATTGCATTCACTATACAACATAGAAAGTAAGGAGGGTGGATAAGACATGCTGTAAAACAGGCTCTAGGCATAAGTGCTTATATAATTTCTTTCAATGACCTTGATCTCAAATAGTAAACATAGATGAATTTACTTACTTTGTTACTGCTCTCTGTGACCAGAGCTCTAAATAAGAAGTGGTGAAAGCATTCTAAAATCCTTACTTCTCAATGAAACCCAATGTTGTGGGTACTCATTTAAACCGTCTGGATGAGACAATTCAAAGGAGTACCTACAACATAGAGTTACTTGCATTATTGTTGAAATATTTGAATCTAAAATCCAAATTACGCCCTTCATCTGTAGCTCTGTTTGACTAATCTACAAGGTACATGATCACTTTGATTTCAGGGATTTCATCAGTTTATTGATGTATGTCAGAAAACTTTTAACGGTTGCTTGAATAAAGCTGCAGTTTTACGGTTTTGGTTGCCAACAACAAATAGTTCTTTGCTCTATCCTTGGTTGTAGGCAATCATTAAAATGTTCTGAGAAACACAATTCTAATGAGAGCCCATGGTACAGGTTTTTAACAAGTATTTAGCCATGGGATTTTATCTCTTCCTCTGCCCTATGCCAAGTATTTGTCCATGCAAATAAAAGGAAAGATTGAGTGTGTAGACAAAGATCAGGTTTCATGTATATCAATGTATATGATCTTAGTCTACACTGCCTGCCATTTGGTGATTATTTTATGACCTGCTAAATAAAGAAACAATAAAATGTATAAATTTCAGTCAACTGCCTATCATCAAATTTTGACATCATGATTGCATGCCACTAAAACTAGGTCTCTGTGAATGTTTTCCTTGTTGTTGCCTCTGTATTGCATCATCATATGATTTGACCTGTAGACTGGCATACGGTCCTGTCTTCCATAATGCTCCGTCTGTGTCTATAATGGCAGCTTCAATATTCACTGAGTGTACACCATTAACAGGGAAGCTGAGAAGAACACTAACAGAGAAATAATCATTATGAGGTTCTGTTGACTGTTCTATATTGTTGGTTGTTACTTCATTGTTCTGAAAAAAGTAAAATAAAAAGATAATAATTCACCTTATAAGCATTCATGTCCTTACGCTGCACTTGAAGTGGATGGACAAAAACCCCGGATGAACAGACAGTTTTACAGCAATTTTAACCCCTCGCCAGACAACCAAATTGTAGACTGGGTCAAATTAAAAAATGATGCAGACGACAAATTTTAGCTGATGAAAATTTGGATTTTTTCACCATTTTGGGTAGAAAACATTGTGGATACTGAATGAATTGCCTGTGACAAGTGATTTCTTCAATTTCCACAATGTTTTCCTTAGCTTTTTTCGTTGAGGTGCCACAAAAAGTCATTGTGTGGGAAAGGGTTAAAATAACCTGACTTGTGTTTCCAATGTTGGGTCTCTCACAGGTTTTGACTGCATGATGTAAACTTGTTAGAAAAATAAGACAGCCTGAGACTCTGTTTTGGCCACGTAGCTTAGTTCCCTAAATTACCAAAGATCCCTTCAGTTGAATTTTCAAAACATATTAACCCATTCTCACACAGTTCCTCTTTTTACACCCCTCAAGAAAAGAGTTCGAGAAAATATTGAGGAAAATGAAGAAATTGCTTGTTACAAGCATTTTTTCTTTTTTCCACATTGTTTTCTACCTAAGACAGAGAAATATAGAATTCCATCAATCTTAAATTGTCACCTGCAACTTTTTTCACGCAATCACACTATTTTAAACCCTGTAAGAAACAGTATGTAACAATGTAATTTCTTTATTTCTGACAATATTTTCTACCCTGAAAGTGTAAAATGCAGAAACACACTTCCTAGAGCATATGTTGATTCCAGAGTTATATAATCAAAGGCAGTAAAGTAGAGTAACAAAAGATAAGTCTGTATGCAAAATTTGAAAGAGCAAGGCCTTGATTTGGCAAGAAAATATTTGTTTTTTAAGATTTCCTTTCTAATCTCTATGTAAAATCAGGGAACTCACAATATGGGGCTAAGTAAATATAAGAGTAATAATTTAAAGGATTTTGATAGAGTAACCAATGGTGATTTTGAAATCAAATTTGAAACTAAATGGTTGTCCCAGGACAACTGCTGTCGAGCCCACAAAGTTTTGTAGGTGTCATGCTCCGGACAAGCACAATTTTAGTGTTTGACCTTGAGCTTCGACCTTGAGCTTGAAGCTATCCAAATAATTCTTTCAAATAGCACATCTACTCATGATGGAGAGTAATTGTGCCAATTTATTTTGAAATCCATCCATAATTGTAGGAGAAATGCTCGACATTCACAATTTTAGTATTTGACCTTGTTCTGTGACCTTGACATTAGAACTATCCCAAAAATTCTTTTAAATGACACATCTACTCATGATGGAGAATAATTGTGCCAAGTTATTCTGAAATCCATCCGTAAATGTAGGAGTAATTGTCGGGACAGATTCGGAAGGACGGTCAGACAGACTGAAGGACAGTTTGAAAACTAATCTGACAAGTACCAATACTGAAGCAAAGAGAATACAACTGTTACCTTTAAATCTGAGGAAGCATGTTGCCTAGAGACTAGAGTAGATGTGACCTTGATGCTTATACTATGTATCTTTCTAAATAACCCTGGTTTATCACCATTCATGATTACCCCTTCCACTTTGAGTGTGAGGTGTGTGTCATTCTGCACCAGAACTGGTTCAGAACCCGTCTGTTGTGGAGAAATGGCCAGCTGAAATAAAAACATCAAGTTGAAATGAAAACTTTTACCATTTTCACATATCAATTCTTGAAATTCCCATCTGTAAGCAGTGGTAGTTTAAAAAAGAAGTAATCAGGTGCAGTGCTAATTAATAGTTTAACCCTTTAACCCATTCCCACACAAAAAAATCTTAGACTGGTCCAGGTCTTAAGAACCTGCAGACAACAGTTTCAGTTTGACAGAAATTTTTTTTTTTTTCGTCCTTTTGGATAGAAAACATTGTGAATAATGAAGAAATTGCTTGTTACAAGCAATTTCTTCATATTCCACAATGTTTTCCACAGTTTTTTCTTGGGGGTCGTAAAAAGGAGGGATTGTGTGGGAACAGATAATTGACAAGAAAAGTTCAGACTGGTCCAAATTCAACAAGATTTGTTTGTGAAACACTAGGCCCCCGAAACAGGAATTCTTTAGAAACGGGTGATTTTTATTGTTTTTTTTTTCTTTGCTTTAGGGAAAAGGGTTAAAATTTTGACACTGACAAAAATGACCTTTCCCAGTTGCGCCTTGTTAAGACCTATCTACATACCAAATATTAGCATTGTAACTTAATCAGGGTTGAAGTTATAGGAAAATATTTAGTTGGCAGGTTAAGTTTTGCAGACAGACAGACAGATGAACAAACAGACGGACACCAGTAAAATAATATGCCCCCGATAAAAAAGTTGCAGATCGCATGATAATTCTTAAGCTCCTAAAATTTTTAAAACTCTTAAGTCTTTTAGAGAAAACATAATGGACAATGGAGAAATTGCATATAACATTTTCCTTTTCCACCATGTTTTCCAAAACATTTTTGAGGGGTGTAAAGAAGTGTTATTTTGGGTATATTGGTAAAGGTGCTTTTTACTTCAAAAGAATTTTAGTACAAATTGGTTAAAAATCATTCAAATACATGAACGTGGGCCTACTTTCTAATGTTACTCTGTGGAAGCCATGTTTTTTGTACAAAAGGGGTAATTATCATTAAAATAACTGGACCTACTTCTAATTCTGCTCTGGGGCAATCAAGTTTAAAGCCTTTAAACATTCCAAATTGGTGTCAAGAAAAAAAGCTTTGGTAAACATTGCTGAAAATGAAGAAATCACTTGAACAAAGTAATTTCTTCTTTTTTACAATGTTCTTAAACCAGACAGTTATATTATATCATATTACAGCTATATTTATTAATTTATTCATTTATTGTCGTCTTCAACTCCTTTCAATTTGAACTGTTCTAAGATTTTGTCGTCTGGTAATGGGTTAAGGCCTTTTTTTGCACATTAAAACAAGAGGACCAAGATGGTTCTATATTGCTCCTCTGAGTCTAATGGCTCAAGGTTTTATGATATATACAAAATATTAAAGCCCTACACCAATTCATTTTAGAGAAGATTTTCTTCTTTAATCCTAGGTATTTTGAAGATCTCATTAGTTTCCAGAGTACAGTAATTCATTGAATTAATTTGGTAGAGGGTCAATAGGAATCTATTCATACCAAATATCAAAGCCGTAGGCATAATGGTTTAGGAGGAGAAGATTTTCATTGATATCCTTCTTTATTCATTTTTAAAATCAGGAATTGCACAGAAATTGGCTTACTTTCTGTATATGGAAATTCAATGAAGTATTTTGGTAAAGAGTTAATAGGTATTAATTATATAATATTAACGGTCTAGGCCCTTTGGTTTTGTAGAAGAAGATTTTCAAAGATTTTCTTCTTCATTAATTTTATAATAAGAGATTACACAGAAAAGGGATAATTTTCAAGATACTATAATTCTTTGAAGTATTTTGGCTAAGGCTCAAAAGACTTTGATACATACAAACATTAAAGCTCTAGACTCTATGACTACCTTCTACATTTCTTTGTAGAATCAGGGAGCACAAAGAATAGTGCTAGTGTTCAGAGTACGGTGATTCTTTTTTGAGTATTTTGAGTATTTTGGTAAAGGACCACTAGATAATGATTTATACCACACATCAAGGCCCTAAGCCTTATTGTTTTGGAGGAGAAGATTTTCAAAGACTTCCTTCATTATCCATTTCTAAAATCAGGGATCGTACAGAAAAGGGCTAATTTTTAGAATACAGTAATTCTTTTACGTAATTTTAGTAGAGGGTCAATTGTTGTTGATTTATTCCAAATATCAAGGCTCTAGGCCTTGTGGTTTCGGAGTAGAAGATTTTCAAAGATTTCCTTCTTTATTTCTTTGTAAAATAGGACAGATCGAACAGAAAAGAGCTAATTTTCAAGATATAGTAATTCTATGAAGTATTTTGGGTGAAGGGTCAATAGGTGATGATTTATACCAAATATTAAAGCTCTGGGTCTTATAATTTGGGAGAAGATTTTAATTTTTTTTTCACTCAGTTGCCATGGCAACCAAACTTCTTTATTGATTTAAATTCTTTGAAGTATTTTGAAAGAGCATGACCTAAGGATCATACCTTGAGAGCTGTTTGCTGTAATCCTTGGAAAAAATACCTTGGGAAGCAGTTTGGAGCTGTCGCTAACCTTACAGCAGATGAACTTAGAAACTCAATATGCTGAAAAGAAAGAACAAAGCCTTACAGAACAACAAAATTTTAGACAAGTCTGAATTGAAAATTGTTGCATGCAACAAGATCAACAATAACATCAACAACAACAAAAAAGAGCCCTCACAAATGTTAAATAAGATAACTAGAGGCATATGAGTGTCTGATTCCCTATACTTGCTTAAATTTACTTATTCAGGAAATTCACTATTCTTAAACACAGGAGGCAACTCATTTAAGAAAGAACTAGACTGTCAAGGTAACAGTTCCTTGTCACAGAAAATGCAATTTGTCACTAGAATGAAGCTTTTCTTCAACAAGGAGCCAAACTTCCAAGGAAAGTAAACCATAACAACAAGTTCATATCTTTTCTTGATATGGTTTTAGTGAAACTTGAATTACATTGGACCAATTTTTCTTCAACCTCTGAGTTTTCTTAAATATAATATCTGAAGTTCATAAAAAGTCATGTTAGAAAAGGTTAACTGAATGTGATTAATATGAAGGAATTTTCTGGATCCATCAGATGTCATTATAACAATATGGATTTACCTTATACGAGATAGGATGGGTTCCTTCTGTTTTCAACAGAGTGCCCAACTCAGAGTGTATGGTAAACAGGAGTTGTTTAAACCCATCGGCATCTGTCATCTCTCCTATACCAAGCATCATCTTGTCTGCCAAAAGGGATTGTCTGAAGAGAAAATTGTAATAATTTGTGTTAACATGCCAGTATCACTGGTAATTTAGGTTACATATTTTAAACCCACACAATGATGCTTTTTGACAACTCTAAAGAAATCCTTTGAACAATCGAAGGATGTTAATCAAAGAACCAACTGAACAATCAAACATTCACTTACACCAGAAGTGAACTATAAACTCCAACAATGGCCAACAGTTTTGTGAGGCATTTTAGTTAGTTTGAAACATAGCTACAGCTTATTCAAGCTGTAGTTAAGACATTTAGGTTGCCAACCAATCCTTTTTATTTTTTTGTTACATGATTTTAACAAAACTTTGATTAATATTGAAGCAGAACGTCCTGTCAGAGTAAGTGGTTGTGGCCATCCGAGTCATCAGGCAGGTTCAGCCATCAGTCAATTGGGAAAACATTGTGCAAAATGAATTAATAGAAAATACTCACCCTTCTTGTCCAGTTTGAGCTATAGACATTATTGCCAATTTCATCAATTCACAGCACAGCTGTAATCTATATGTGTGTTAAAGAAAGTATCAACTGACAAACTATTTTCATGTGATCGTTTATAACAGAGGGCAATCGAACGACCGTTGGCCACGCCCACTGAATCTGACAGGAAGTTCCATTTCAACATTAAACAGTGTCATTTTGCAATTTATGGCCAATAACATTTAACAAAGAGTAAAATGGTTGAATGGTGACCCAGACGTCATAACTACAGCTTGAAAAACTATAATCACAATGTTTAATTTGCCAAACACAAATATGCTTCACATAAATGTCCGCAAATGTCAAAGTTCACTCCCAGTATAAAGGATTGATTTGATTGGTCAATTGATTCTTTAATTGACAGTGGCAATTGGTCAAGTGACGCTACTTACCAGAAATTTGATAGACCAATCAAATTATTCATATAGACCAAGGTAAATATTGATATCCAACACTTATAACAAGCAATTTTGATAGTCTGGCATCCTAAACACCTTAACCCATTCCCAGACAGCAAAATTTAGACTGGTCCTCATTGAAAGGAGTTGCAGACGATAATTCAAAGTTTATGAAAGTTTAGATTTTTTCCAACTTTCTGGGTGGAAACAAGAGCACTGCACACGGGTGCCAACACTCAGCTGCAGGTGCTGGATATTGCAAAAACTTTAAGTAAAAAAAGGGGCATAACTCTTACAAAAATGCTGTTAGAGTTATCCCCTTGGTATTCTAGATAGCTCTTGTGGTGGTCAATACACATGCCAAGTTTCATGAGGATATCTTCGATAACAACAGAGATATGACCAAGGTTAAAGTTTGTCAAGCCAACGCTGACGCGAACAACTCCAAGGTGATCTCAATACCTTGGGTTTTCTCCGAAAACAGCCGAGCTAAAAATGAAGACAGTGCTTGTCACAAGCAATTTCTTCATTATACACAATGTTTTCCCTACTGTTTTTCTTGAGGGGCATCCAAAAGCATCACTGTGTGGAAATGGGTTAACTTAAGCTTATTCAAGCTATAGTTACAACATTCATTTGTCTTTTGTTTATTCTTTTGTCCATATAATTTGTAAAACTATACTTGGCTGCCATTTGTTGAGGCAAAAATACCTCTGCATGGCATTTTGTTATATGGATACAAGTACACTGCAGCTCCACTATAACGCTGTTGGTGGGGTCCAAGATATGAAATAGCGGAAGAAGTGGAGTTATTATGCTATAACGCTGTCCCCCCCCCCCCCGCCGTAACTGAAATGTTCAAACGTCGGAATCGGAACTAAACACCCGATAATTTGTCATGAAATTCCTGTAACAAGATTAATTCTATACAAGTTACTAGTCGGGAAATGAAAAACAACAACTGTAGTTACGATATTTTAGCAGAAACCGACGAAATTCAGCGTGCGGAGAATTAAATTCTAACCTTACCTTCCCGGTCTATTAAGATTGAATAATCCGTAAAATTCTACAGGTCTACAAATTGTGGTTCTCTTTCTCCCAATATTAAGAAGCTAGAACTTTTATCCGAGACATGTTTTATTATTATGATAGTCGTCGGCATAAATCTAATTAAATTTAGTTTTACACGGACGTAACTATTTCCATCCTTAGACAAAAGGGATAAAGAGATCCTTGGAGACCGACGAGTTGTTGAACACCTGGGGTTACTGAAGCGTTGAGAAAATGTCGCGTGGATCAACCTTCGAACCTCTTTCGCGGTAATGGATTGGTCTAATTTCTTTACCATTGTTAAAAAAACGGTAACAATAAATTGACAAAGAACTCTATCTGAACCTAGTCATTTACGAATCTGGAATTTAAACCGACCAGTTGCACGTATACAAAAACTGGATTAAACTTTGTAGTGGCTAACTTTTAATCGTAAAAATGAGGGTCATAATAATCGAAAAATATCCGAGACGGCAGAATGTCTGGTTTCATAACGACAAGAGAAAAAAAAAAAAAAATCGGTCAGCAAGAACCCTCCCGGGGTACGCATCTGGCACGTGTCAACTCCGGAAACTCTCCCATAAATAACTGAACATCTGGCGGCAGCGCCTTTGATCACCTTTCCTCCCTCAGAATAAAATAAACTGTACCCGAAAAACCTTTATATCAAAATTGTCGACGAGCATTTTGCCGTGTGTTTGATCATACAGAATGGCTTTAAATTTTCGGATTATTGAAAGAAATGCGGAAAGATAACGGTATTTTATTTTAATCTACGTATATTATCTATCCCGTTTCGGATGAGAATCTTCCGATATTGTGATATTTAAAATTAAAATTAACGTAATTTCTGTAATTAGCGAAAACATCGCAACTATGACTGATTGTTTTCAAAACACATTGTTGCGTTTTATCTTGAAGCCACTAACCTCTACGAGCTCCGGATAACAACAAACTAAGTGAAATAAAATCAAGACTCAAGTCAATTTGTCTAATTTCACGGTCGCGTATTACTTTAAGAACACGTCCTACCGGGGAATGAAGAAAATTAAGAACGCCGACAGTGAAAAAATGTGCTTTTTTAATCGCACCACCTTCAAGGTTTGTGTGCGTGCCTATTCTCTATTAATTTAAAAAATATCAATGACCTAAGGCATTGATAATCTCAATTTCAAACAGTAAAACCAAACAATCAAACCGATTTTGTAAATTGAAACACCTAGCTTGTCATCAATCAAACAAAGCAATCACCTCTGAACTAATGCATTAATGGCCAGGACCGTCCACGTAAGGTGTTAAAAACTTACCTGGATTCAGGTAATTATCGATTTTTATGTGCAATCCTTTTTCTTCAAGCGGGCTTAAAACGGGATGAAAAAATCGCGACCAAATCAGCATTAACGTAACATCTCAGCATCTGCAACCCAAAATGCCTCCCCCCTCCAAAATTTTGGGAGCCAAGCGGACCCCGCGTTTTAATGGAGTCAGCGCTGTGCCGGGTAGCGTTATAGAGGAGTTGCAGTGTACAAGTAATTACTTTGATGCTACTTGAAAATAATGCGACATTCTCATTATTAATTTTAAAGTTAAATCATATGCACAAAATATGCACAAAAGTTGTGCCTTTCAAATCTACAACTCCTACTTAACACTTTTGCCAAAATTGAAGTGAATCAGAATTTATACTGATAAGCATTTTTAAGTCAAATCAGGGGTTATAATTGATCAAAGTTTCATAAAAGCTGCATCTTGTACATTGGACTGAAACTGTAGGAGTTGTCTTGACAAGATTTTTAAAAGCATTTTTAAGTAAAATCAGGGTCAATAACTCATTGATTCTTGATTAAATGTTCATAAAGTTGTATCTTGCACACCTAATATACACATCTTTCAAATATGAAGCAAATCTAACTTAGCTGTGGAAAGATTTGTCAAGGCAAGACTTTGTAGACAGGAGGACTGACCGCCCAACCAAAAGGCTACTTCAAATACCCCTTAAACTTTGCTGGGATATGATGATGCTGTTCGATATCTCAATCGATGGAGTGACCAGCAATCCATCAATTAACCCTTTTCTAAAACTAGAGGCGCTTGAGCGCATGAGTTGCTCCACAGGCCTGATGGTAATGATTAAGCAAATGGTGATTTCAGGAATTCAATATAAGCCGAAATCATATTCACCATTTGTGACATATAAACATCTTGTCAATGAAATCTTTCCACATTAAAAAAGTTTCAGTGTTTTACAATAAAGGTATTAACATTTTTTTAAAAAAAGTCACTGTATACCATATATGAAGATAAGCCATAACCATAAAATCTATGTTTTCAACCAATCAAAACTAGAAATTGTCGCAAAGCGGACTTATACTAAATGTAACAAAAAATGGACTATTTAATTAAGGACCATAAAATCAGTCAACAAGAGGGCCGTTGGCCCTGGGGAGCTCACCTGAGATAAAGGCTCTTTTTCTTTCAACAGTCTAATTT
The DNA here is from genome assembly GCA_946902895.1 of Fragum fragum. NCBI lineage: Eukaryota > Metazoa > Mollusca > Bivalvia > Cardiida > Cardiidae > Fragum > Fragum fragum. The sequence goes on from OX336366.1 coordinate 49,094,285, forward strand.
CATGTTAAGGTTAGGATTATGAAACAAGTGGGCCACAATTACATATTAAGACTGTGAACCTTGGGATCCAAAAGTCTACATTACAAATTCCAAGGCTTAAGTGCTGATTTGAAAGAAGGAAAAAACTTTTTCCATGGGTTATAATTTCAGAAATAAGAAAGAAGTCTGGGAATTGATGCTTCATGCCTATAACCCCCCCCCCCCAACGGAGACCCGAGGATCATGATTTCAGCTATTTTGTAAGAGATCAATATACTGATGCTTCATGCAAAATATCAAGGCTCTACGCCTTCTGGGTCAGGTGGAGAAGATTCTTAAAGATTATTTTCACTTTTGTTGCCATGGCAACCAGAGTTTTAAACGGATTTGAATTCTTTTAGCTAATTTTAAGGGGGACCACCTAAGGAACATTTCTGCCAAATTTGGTTCAAATCAGCCCATTGGTTTGGGAGGAGATGTCATTCAAAAAATCGTAATTTATTTCTATACAACCCCACCTCCCCTAGGGCTCCGCCACTGGGGACCCGAGGATCATAATTTTAGCAATTTTGAAAGAGGTCAATATACTGATGCTTCATGCAAAATATCAAGGCTCAACGTCTTCTGGATCAGGAGGAGAAGATTTTTAAAGATTATTCTAAAATTTCACTTTTGTTGCCATGGCAACCAGAGTTTTTAACTGATTTCAATTTTTTTTTAGCTATTTTTGAAAAGGACCACTTTAGCAACATTTCTGCCAAATTTGGTTCAAATTGACCCTGTGGTTTGGGAGGAGATGTCATTTGAAAAATCGTTCTTTATTTCTATATAACCCCCCCCCCCCGGGGCTCTGCCCCCCTTGGGACCCGAGGATCATGATTTTAGCTATTTTGAGAGAGGTCATTATACTGATGCTTCATGCAAAATATCAAGGCTCTACGCCATCTGGGTCAGGAGGAGATTTTTAAAGATTATTTAAAATTTCACATTTGTTGCCATGGCAACCAGAGTTTTTAACAGATTTCAATTCTTTTAGCTGATTTTGAAGGGGACCACCTAAGGAACATTTCTGCCAAATTTGGTTCAAATTGGCCCAGTGGTTTGGGAGGAGATGTTGTTAAAAGAAATTGTTGACGAACGACGCACGACAGACGGATGCCGGACTACGTGCTCAGGTGAGCTAAAAATAAATGGACCATAATCAAAAAAGGATATGCACATGTCTGACTTATACCAAGTCTTCCTGTGAAAATCTTTGAAATTTTAAATCAAATCCATCAAATGGTTGCTGAGAAATTGAGCGGACACGATTTTTCAACAAAAGGCCATAACTTGTCAAAAATCATGGGACTGTAACAAAAATAAAATATGCACATCTCTGCTTGATACTGATTATATCAGTGAAGTTTGAATAAAATCCATCGAATAAGAAATTGAGCGGACACGAAAAAGCTAGAGACAGATGGACGGACCAACCGACAAGCTGACTCCAATATACCCCCCCCCCCAACATAGTTTTGGGCAGTATAATGGAGAAATTCATTATCCACAATGTTTTCTTACCACAAATTTGAAACAAGAGCATTGCCTATGGGTGACTACACTCGGCTATTTGGTGCTGGATAATGGATAAAATGCATCTAGAGTTACCCCCCTTGATAGTATAGATTGCTCTTTTGATAGTAAACAAGTGAACACAAGATTCAAGTGAATGCCTTTAGTAGAACCAGAGATATCACAAAATGTCAAAGTTTTTGCACTAAGACGAAAACAACAATGACATCAAGGCTATATTAATACCTGGGGTTTTCTCCGAAAAGCCGAGCTAAAAATCTAAAATTTCATAAACTTTAAATTGGCATCTGCAACTTCCTTCAAATTGGACAAGTCTAAAATTCTGTTGTCTGGTAATGGGTTAAGGTATGTCAATATTCTTTAACAAAAAGGATACAAGAGAACATTCTGTAAAGAGGAAGGATCAGCATCAAAGGACTGTTGGTACAAAGCTGCAAATCTTTCACTGACCTTTCCATAGGCAGTGGCTGTTTTATTTAACTGAAATCACAACATAGAATTATTAATATTTATTTAAGTACAGCCATAATTAAATGAGCTAAACAAGAGCACCTGAAGCTTGACTGTTAAGTGCAAATAGTAAATAAATCAAAGGACTGAAGGTCCTGAATGTCGCCATGATCCAGATTTGATTATGATATCATTATTCAAAATCATTGGGAATGAATCTAATGAATCTAAAGTATCTCAGGGGAACTGTATCATGTTAATCTAGTCAGATTTAAAGTGTTACACAAGAATCACAGATTTTTATAAGTTCAATCCTATCCTGTTTTGCAAAACATCTTCTAATTCAACATTTGGTAATTTATCTTTCATAATGTCAGAAATATCACAAAAAGTAAGCTTCTTTAAGACCTAATTGACAACAACAACAAAACAGATAAAGCCAAGGCTATAACAATATCACAGGTTTTCTCTGAATTTGAATGAATGATTTGAGTTATTTTAATTTTATTGCTACTTGAAATGTTGTCTGCAACTTCTTTCAATTTGGACCAGTTTAACATTTTGTTGTATGGTAATGGATTAAAGAGACAAGCAATTTCTTCTTTTTCCACAATCTTTTCTCAAGTATCATAACGGCAGGGATGTAAAAACCAGGGATTGAACAGGAAAGGGTTAAGGTAGGAACATTGTGGACAAAGAAGAAATTGCTTGTTCTAAGCAAATCATTTTTGACAATGTTTTTCTAGGTATTTTACTTGAAGGCCATGAAAAGCAGGATTGAGTGAAAATGGGTTAATTTCATAATTAATGCAACGTTGGCTATGCCCACTAAGCTTCTAAAAGAAGTTCAACCTCGAGATTAAACGGTGTTTTTTTGCAAAATTTATGGCCATTAACATGTAACAAAAAGTACGATGGTTGATGGCGACCTTTAGGTTGTAAGCCATAGTTACGATGTTTAAGTGGCCAAACCAACAAATTTGCTTCACATAAATGTTTGCTGAGGTTGGAGTTCAAAGTCCACTTCTTGTCTAAATGAATTATTTAATTGGTTGATTTATTGACTGCCAAGATCTGTCACTTCATGTATGTCCATCTTAAGTAATTTCATTCACATCTAGCCTCGTAATTAATCCATTCCCTCACAAAGACGCCTTTTGACGCCCCGAAAGAAAAAAAGCTTTGGAAAACATTGAGGAAAATGAAGAAATAGCTTGTTACAATGTCTTCATTATCCACAATAATTTCCACCCCAAAAGATAAAGATTTTTACAATGTCATGAACTTTTCAGTTTTGTCTGCAACTCCTTTCAGTTTGGACCAGTCTAAAATTTTGCCGGCTGGTATGAGTTAAACTTACTTGAGACACAATATGTTTTGTAAGTTCCATTCCATTCACATCCGCCAGGGCTGTAGCTATAGCAGGAGGGGGACAGGTTTTGAAGGTGTTGCAAGTTAAAACAAGTTGAGAATGAGACTCTAATAGTATAGCTCTACACTGTACATATTCACATTGAAACTGTAATGGGAAGCTAGGGATTAGGGCAGCCTGCAAATGAAGAAAATCCATATGTAACATTTTTCCATAGTTCTTGCTTGTTTTCTTTTAACTTTAAGCCATTTTCAGACAATAAAATTTTAGACTCGTAGAAAATAAGAGTAGTTGCAGGCAATATTTTAAACGTGACAAAATATTTAAATTTTGCATCTGATACAGAAGGAAATAAAGCTGAAAAAGAAGAAAGTGACAACGCTTTCCAAAGTTATTTTTTCAGTGAATAAAATTCAGAATAGTATGGTAATGGGTTAAAGGAATATTGTCTTAAATCTTATTGTAAATTTAACATGCTATTTGTTACCTCCTAGGAAATGCAACAGGGGTCAAAATAGGCAAGAGTGTGTGAAATGCACAGGCTGCCATGGGTCAAATCATTTGAAGAATTTTTAAAATCAAAAATGGCCATTCTACCCTATGATATATTTCTAACAAGAGTGCCATTGTCACAATATACGCCGCCACTTTGCTGCTGTTTCAAGAAAAAATAATTGTAGACACTACTTATTTTGACAGAACCAAATTCAAAACATTTGCAGAGTACCTTTTCTAAATTGCCAAGTTCAAACTGTTTGTGATGTTTGATTGATTGAAAGGGCCAAGGGGCATAACTCTTCCAAAAATCAATGAACCATAAAATCCTTGATCAATGTACACCTACAAATTATGGTGATGACATTGACTAAGTTTCATTTAAATCAAGACAAAAAGTTAGGAGGAGTTGTGTTCACAAGGCTGCATTTTCAATAAGCCCCAGAGACTAAGTTTAAAGGCCGCATAACTGAGGCAAAAATCAATGAACCATAAAATCCTTACTTCATGCACATCTACTAATTAAGGTGATAACATCCCCCAAGTTTCATTTAGATCAAGCCAAAAAGTTAGGAGGAGTTGCGTTCACAAGGCTGCAATTTCAATAAGCCACAGAAACTAAGTTTTAAGGGGGCATAACTGAGGCAAAAATAAATGAACCATAAAATCCTTACTTCATGCACATCTACCAATTAAGGTGATAACATCCACCGGGTTTCATTTAGATCCAGCCAGAAACGTAGGAGGAGTTGTGTTCACAAGGCTGCAATTTCAATAAGCCCAAGAGGCTAAGTTTAAAGGGGGCATAACTCTGGCAAAAATCAATGAAACATGAAATCCTTCTTTCATGCACATCTACCAATTAAGGTGATAACATTGACCAAGTTTTAAAAAGATCCATCCAGAAACTTAGGAGGAGTTGCGCTCACGAGAAAAGTGGACGTACATACGGACTGATGGACAGACAGATGGACAGACAGACGGAGAAGATGATGCCAATATATGACCGCCTCTGGCGGGGTATAAAAAACTATCTCTTACTGACATCTGCTAGATTCCCACTTCAGAATGGACCTTTTTTTTTTTACCTATATCATATATATTTTGAGTTAAGTTCAAAAGAAAGACATCAATTGAGTGGTGAAAACAGATTCCCTACTTGGGTTCCAAACTCTGGACTTTAAAAAAAATTTACAGCCCTTAGATGACTTGGAATTGCCATACAATACTTGTTTGTTGTTTACATTTATTGTAAAATTAACCTCAACTCAATGCAGTTGGAAACATTTCATCTATTCAAACAAAATGACACTTTTTGACACCCAAAGAAAAAAAACTTAATTTCTTCATCATCAACACAATATTTTCTACCAAACAAGAGACCCGTAGGGCCAAATTGGTCACCTGAGTCAAACGAGCACAAATACAGATAAAAGTCCACCAGATAATGCTACATGCCAAATATCAAAGCTGTAGGCCTTTCTGTTTGAAAGAAGAAGATATTTTAAAAATTTCACTAAACAACCATATGTTAATCTTGTGACGTCCAAAAATGGCCTTATTTAATCCTGAGGACATAATTTACACAATCTGGATAGAGATCTTACAGATGATGCTGTATACTAAATATCAAAGTTCTATGCCCATCCTATTTGGGAAAAGAAGATTTTCAAAATTTTCACTATATAAGCCCTATGTAAAATTTGAGATGTACCAGGAATGGCTAATTATGACCCTGGGGCCATCATTTATACAATTTTGATAGAAGTCCACCAGATGATGCTACATACCAAGGCCTTTCTGTTTGAGAGGAGAAGATTTTTAAAGTTTCTACTATTTAAGCCTATGTTAAACTTTTGACATCAGGGAATGTGCTAGCTCTGTCTCTGGGGCCATAAGTTATACAATCTTGATAGAGATCCACAAGAAAATGCTAAATACCAAATATTAAAGCTCTAGGCCCTCAATATACCGGTATAAGTCTATGTTAAACTTGTGACTTCTGGGAACAGGCTAATTTTGACCCTAGGGTTATAATTTATACAATCTTGAAAGAGTTCCACTAGATGATGCTACATACCAAATATCAGAGCTGTTGGTCTTTTGGTTTGGTAGAAAATGATTTAGTCCTTGCCCTAAAGACTCTAAATACCAAATGTGTATCCAATCCAACATCCGGTTCATGACAAGAAGATTTTTAAAAATGTACCCTTGTTGGCCCTTTATGGGGCCCCTAGGTGAGATAACTCCATGATGTGAACAAATCTGAAGCGCCTTCACATGTGGATGCTTCCTGCCAAGTTTGGTTGAAATGCGTCCAAGGGTTCATAAGAAGAAGTTGAAAATGTTTAAAGTTAACATACGACGCAAGACAAAGTACGAAATATAATTGCAATAGGTCACCATGTCCATAGGTCAGGTGACCCAAAAAGACAGATTTTTGAATTTCATTGACGAAAATTTTTAGTCTGCTACTGCTTTGAATTTAGACTAGTCTCAAATTTTGTTGTCTTGCAATGGGTTAAAGAATATATGTAAAGAAACATTACCTTTAAAGATGTGATTCCTTTATGATAGTACGTCAAAGCATCTGTAATTTTCACCACAATATTACCAGATTTGGTCTGTAAACATTTCTCCCCTTCACTAATACCCCTTAAACCAGTCAGCCAGAAATAAAAGTGCTCAGAGGACACCTGAAAATTAATGTTCGAGAAACATTAACCTTATAAACCCATTACTACTCAAATCAAAGCCCTGAAGGGCCTGAGAGTTGCGACAACAGACAGACTGTCTGGAATTCATTACTAAACATAAACTGAAGTCTGTTGGCCCTTGACTGATCAAATGAGATTGATCCACTTAAAAGTAAAATCTGTGTGTGTATTTTTGTTTATTTAATTCTGTGTTAGTGAGTTCTATTTTTAAAGCCTAGTGTGATTGGATCTTGCATTTAGGTAATATTTTCTTACAATTGACTTCATATCACACAGGTTACTTAAAAGAATCATGGATTAAATTATCTGAGATGAATTGTGTTTTGAAATATGAACATTTTCCCAATATTTATAGACATCAGAGAATATTTCTTCTCAGTGTTGCACAACAAGCTCTGGAAAGCAGTTTTTAAATCACCATAGCAAATTCAGAATACAGAGTTAATTGGGTAGAAAGTAACTTCTAGTTGTATAAATCTGGTTTCTGTTTCTCATCAGAGGTACTTTCAGTGCTTTGATTATACAAATTATTGAACTTCAAACCCAGCTGAAATTTTAAATGAATACTAAAATAAATAAACCTCAATCCATATGATAAAAAGTTCGTACATATCATCTAGGAAAAAAATAAAAAGAGTTTAGGTCGAACATTTTTCAGTACACATGATGTAATGAAAATAATCTTTTCTCTGCTTCATATGGGTATGTAACTAAGAGATCTTCAGGTATCTTTAGAAAATATATGCCTTAATTTGCCTTGGCTTCAAAGTTGAAAATATTTCAAATGTATATTTCCTTATATCGCATTCAAAGCAGAAAGTTCGGTGTATTTCAAATGTATATTTCCTTATATCGCATTCAAAGCAGAAAGTTCGGTGCGAGAATGACAGAAAATCGGTTCGAAAAATTATTTTACTAAATTGGAGAAAGCCCGGGCCAGGGCTGTACAAACACAATTTTTGTACAAGACAAATCATTTTGACATGCAATCAAATTATAACCTTTAACAGGGAGCGCAGAAATTGCGGTAGACGTCTTTAGAAAACCATGACCTAATTCGGCGTTTCCATCCATCTGGTAGGTAAGTCAAATCAGCCTATCGAAGATATGACATTAATCTTGGATATAACCATTGTCTCGAGGGTGAATGCCTTTACTCGTCACTAAATATTCTTTATCGATTGTCACGAAATCAAACAACAAAAGGAATCATCATTCTTGTTTAGTATCACAGCAGGATATAAACAAGTGCGTGCGCATGCGTCGTACACCAAATAGTGTTGATAGTAATTTGTGCATTCAGCAGGTTAGGTTTGCCCCAGTATATTTGAAATCACAAATAATTTCACAAAATCAATATTTTATACATTGATGTAAGTATAAATGACAGATTATAGCATTTTATCCTTAAAAATACCAAAATATCGTCTATGCAATTCCCTACGGACCCATTTAGTATATACGAAGCTGTACGGCCCATTTCACTTATACGGCGTGTTTCAAGTATCGTATGTATTTATACTCAACTTGTTGATAATTTGTTTCATTGGAGGTAACTGATATGAGATTTGTATTGCATTTGCAGATATATTTCTAAGAAATATGAAATGACGTGAATATACACGCTGTCCTTTCGAATTTATGGTCTTTTAATCAAAACTGACGATCTAATTATTTGTATGTATCAAGGTTATTTACACAATGAATGTAGTTCGCTTGTAAAATCAAAAGTTTCGAAAAAATTAGGACAATTTTGTAATGAAACCTTTAAAAATGATGCCATCTTTTAAAAGAGTGTCCAAAAATTAATAATTTGGGCTGGTAACACAGAATGAGCCTATTTAAGAAACGACAATGTCAGGGAGGTTATTTGTCCCGGGCCATTGGAGGAATACATGAGATAGTTAAATCGTGCGACGACAACGAGTAGCTTCAAACCTTCGGTTTGCCGCAACTCAAAAAGTCTTTTGACACCCCTGTGAAATAATACTAAGGACAATATTGTGGGAGAAGAAGAAATGACTTGTAACACAATGTTTTATACCATATTCAGTCACTATGTTTCAAAATTAGAAATACGTTTTAATGTCATCTACAACTTCTTTTTATTTTGACCAGTCCATAGTTTTGCCGTTTGGGACTAGGTTAACAACAATCCTTCTTTTTGAACCACCTCAAAAACTTTGGAAAATCAATGAGGACAATGAAGGCAATTTCTTCAATATCCACAATGTTTTCTTTCCTGAGAGGCAAACATTTTCTAAATTTCACCAACCTGAAATCGTCATCTGCAAATTCCTTCAATTTGGACCAGTCTAATACTTTACCTGCGGTAACCTTTAACAGGTTACATAAATTTACACATGCAAAAGTTAGAAGGGATAGTAAATATCCATATCAAGTGAACCCTTTCCTACTTTTCAAAATTTATACCTGCCCAAATTCAAAAGTTTTGCAAACGACAATTAAAAGTTGATTTTATTTGAAAAATGATCACTCTGTAGGGTAGAAAAAATTATGGATAAAGAAGATTTTCTTCTTTTTCCATAATGCTTTCTCAAGAGTAAAAACACAGAGACATAAAAATCATGGATTGAACAGTAAAGGGTTAAAGTATTGTAGGAATTGACCATCTCATAGTGCAGAAAAGTTCATTTAAAATGGTTGCACAAGCTTTTTTGTGAGGGTCGTAAAAAGTGGAACTGTGTTAGAATGGGTTAATATCATTAATTTCATGGAGTAAAAAAGGATCTTGTTATACTAGCCCCTTACCATGATAAATTGCTTACTACAAGCAATTTCTTCATATTCCCTAACTTCCTCAAAACCTCTTTGGACTCATAATAAAAGTAGGATTGTGACGGAATGGACTGGTATCAATCTTTTGCGAAAAATAATTTAAAAAAATTTGTTAGTCTTTACCAAATTAAAATACTTGAAATTATAAACAACAACAAAAGAATTAATCCATCTCCAAACAATCTCAATTTTGACCTGTCCTAGATTTTGCTGTCCTGGAATATGGTGAAAATAAAAATTTTGCAAACAATTTCACTATTACTACCATCATTTTTTTGCTTGGAAATGATATCACTGTATATTACCTTCTGGGCTAGGTAGCCAAAAAGTCTCTCAGCAACAGAGCATTGACCGTATCTCAGAGCTTGTCTGGCCATTTTGTAAGCTAGCCATGGACTAGCTGACATAGCACAGGTACAAATCATGGTTTGAACATGGTCAGGTATAGATAAACCGTTGGCAACTTGAAATAATACTGTGCACAGATATACCTGGAAAAAAAGAACTTACATTTAGATATTGGTAATTTCATTAATGTTGATCAATATTTGAATTCTGCTGTAATCTTATTTGTCAGACATCCAGCCAGTCATATTCTGTAAATCATTTACAGAAAATCTTACATTAAGTGACCACTCATGGGACGACCGAAAAGTGGTAGTTTAATGTAGGAGTAATTGTCTGGAAACATTTGGACAGACGGACGGACTAACAGACTAACGCACATACACCGACTTGTCATAGTGACAACTATGTCTCGCTCACCGCAAGTGGGCTCGACAAAAACCTATGTTGACTCATTATGATAACAATTCTAATGAGTTCCAAAAGCATTGGATTTAGGTATGATATGTTTGATGCAAACAGAACACTTCATTATGAGAGTTTTTTATTTTAAAGGGCGTTTCTATTGTAGTTGCTTCATGGAAGTGAAAAATCAATAGAGGTGGATGCTCAAGTAAAATAGGCTGTACATGAATTTTTTCTATGAATGAATAATTTCAATAAACAGATATGAAATCCACACATGGAGCTACTTTGAGTAATGCTTTTTTCATTAAACAATTAAATGCTATATCACAGTAAGACAGCCTGCTGATTTAGACAGAGATTATTCACTTATTCAACATTCCAACCAAACAATGTCTTATACTAACTTGGTCTGGAGAAGACCTCCTTTAAAATTCAACTAAAATCAACCTATGATGCCATGGAAACAAATGCTTTCTAAGGATTCCAAATCTTTTAGTAATTTGTAAAAGGGGGTAATTTAAGGGACAATTCTGCCAAATTGGATTGAAATTGGCTACATGGTTTGGAATAGTTGCCTTCTTTATTTCTATTTAGACCCAATCACCATGGTGCTCTGAAATTTAAGCAGTTTTGAAAGAATTCAATGTACTTATGTTTCATGCAAAATATCAAGATTCTATACTTCATGCTCAGGTGAGCTAAAAACAGCAGCATGTCAAGTGTTTGTGTTACCTGGGAAAGTGAACTCGAACTTGATAGATGGCCCTGATCTTACAACTTACTTATGCCTATCAATGCAAGGAATCTATACACCAAATATGAGCCGTATATCTTCACTGGTGTTTAAATAAGAGCAAAGTTTTTGCAGTAAGATCACTGCTCACAGACAGATGGACAGACTAACATTGGTAAAATAATATGCCTCGATCTTATCAACTCTGTATTATCTCACAGACATGGATGCCCTCTGGACACAACTGTGAAAAGATATTTTGAAATTAATACATGAATGTAGATTTCCCTTTGGACAAGGTCAGCTTTGTCACTTGACCTGCAGCAGTAACCTTTGACCTTGGGCTTATCCAAACGAACTTATCACATGAAACTAGTACTTGTCTGGGGGAACAACTGTGCTAATTTATTTTTTAATCCATTTAAGATTTTCTTCGATAAATAAAGAGCATGAAATACCAAAGATTTCTCAATAGTACAGATTTTGCTCTGAAAACTCTTATTTTTTTTTAATCCTAGAACAAATACTGTGGATATTTTATTGGCAGATGTGTAAATAACATAAAAGGGGTACAAAAACTTACAAAAGATGCATTGCTCCAAACTTTTATGGCTATATAGTGTTTAATGGGTCATGCAAGTCTACTTACATGAAACTGTGATGAATTCATTGGCGACATTTGCAGTATATTAAGGAGTTGTGGTAATACTGATTTAGGCACAAGAGCAGGGTTGATTGATCCTATGGCAGCAAGACATTCACACAATTCTGCTCCATTGGGCTCTAAAATCATAAAAAAAACATTATTCTTTTAGTCATCACAAATTTAAGACATACCAAGATTAAAATCAAAACTAAAAATACTCAATGTAGTATTTCTAAGGTAAGTCAATGAGTCCCTCTAACAATGATCCATTTTGATTTGCCTTGGTTTTCTGGAGTGGCCTATTAAAAAGATTCAGCTTTAACATATCCAATATTCTGTTTTTGTCAATTTACAAAAGCCTTTCTAATAACATATACTAACATATAAATCTTAAAACCTTGGAGTTTTTCCCAGTAAAAAGTCTCCTACCAACCATAAAACTATGTTGTCTGTAAACCTATTTAATTTCAATATCTATTTCATGCCCCAAAATTAATGAACTGAAGCAAACTCAAATTAAGAAATATGTTAGTCAAAACTAACTGAGTATTGAGCATGCAATACTATAACTACTTTGAAAATGAAATTCTCCCTCAATGGAATATATTTGGTAAGCACCACGTAGGACATCTAGATGCATCAAGCATCAAAAGGATACCACAAAACCAGGCAATGTCCAAAAATAAACTATTGGCTGAAAATAAACAAAGTCAGAACACAGGAAGAAGATAACATGCAGATCTAAATTTGGAAAGCACCATGGACACCTCTAGTTGAGCATTTATATAAAGTTTAAAGTCAAGACTTTTGATAGTTACTGAGAAAATATACGATTATACCAGGCAATGTCTAAGAGTAAACTAAGACGAAGAACAGGAAGTAGTTAAGTTGCTGACATTAATTCTTAATGTGCCATGTAGGACCCTTAGCAGAACCTCCACTACAAATTTCAAGTCAATGTTATGAATAGTTGCTGAGAAAAGTGTAACCAAAATAAACCACTTTACTAGGCAATGTCTGATAATTCTATTTGTCCAAAAACAGGAAGTGGATAAATTATGTCCAAGAATAAACGTCATAGAATAGGAACTAGTTAACTTGCTGACCTAATTCAGTAAGTGCCATGTAGGACCCTAGATGAACCATAAAACCAAGTTTTGAGCCGATGCTATGAATGGCTGCCGGGATAGTGCCATGAAAATATACCACTTTACTTTGATTTGAATTGGGTTTTACGCCGCTTTCAACAATCTTTCAGTTATATCGCGGCGGCTAGAGCACCTAACAATGGAATCCTGGTATTTCTCACACCAGTACTACCTCTACATCCTTTCCTTGCCTCCAGCTGCTATCCCACATAGGTCTACGATTATCAACCCATTGGTGAGAGACAAATAGTCGGAAAGGATGAGTGCCTCCGTCGGGGATCGAACTATACCACTTTACCATCAATGTCTGAATAAACAGCCATAAAACAGGAAGCAGTTAACTTGCCGACCTAAATTCTGTAAGCACCCAGTAGGACTCCTAGATGAACCTCCACACCAGGTTTCAAGTCAATGCTATGAATAGTTGTTGAGAAAAGTGTGACCAAAATATACCACTAAACCATCAATGTCTGAATATAAACAAAGTCATATAACAGGAAGTACATGTAGTTTATTTACAGACCTAAATTCAGAAAGCCCCATGTAGAACCCCTGGATGAACCTCCATACCAAGTTTCCATCAATATCTGAGAATAAACTAAGTCATATACAGGAAGTAGTAAACTTGTGGACCTAAATTCAGTAAGCCCCATGTAGGATCCTAAATGAACCTCCACATCGAGTTTTTAGTTGATGCAATGAATAGTTGCCTGGAAAAGTGTAATAAAAATATACCTCAAAACCATCAATGTCTGAATATAAACAAAGCCATAAAACAGGAAGTAGATTACTTACAGACCTACATTCCGTAAGTGCTATGTAGGTCCCTAGATGAACATCCACACCAAGTTTCAAGTCAATGCTATGAAAAGTTGATGAGAAAAATGTGACATAAATATACCACAATACCAGTCAATGTCAGAATATAAACTAAGTCATAAAACAGGAAGCAGATAAGTTACCGACCTTAATTCAGTAAGCACCATGTAGGACCCTTAGATGAACCTCAACACCAAATTTCAAGTCGATGCTATGAATTGTTGATGAGAAAAAAATATTGGGTTACATACATACGGAAGGACAGACAAGGGTAAACCATCTGCGAAGTGGGGATATATTTAATTTGTAACTTATGGTTGCCAAATCTCACACCAAAAATCATCTCTATAGTTACAAGTGCTTAACATAAGTCTGTAAAACTGATTGACCGGACAGACCAGAATGCTAACATCCCTTTTGGAATTGCTGATAGGGAAATAATTAAGACAAACAATATGTGTTTGTGAAATACTAATTACCATTAAATTGAAAATGCAAAAATTTTGGAAACTTGGAAATGATAAATAGACTTGAACTTTTCAGATAACCATGATCTTGAGATACATTAACCCTTTCCTATACAAACCTGGGATTTTACATTCCTGTGATTTTATACTTGAGGAAACATTGTGGAAAAAGAAGAAATTGCTTGTAACAAGCAGTTTCTCCTTTTTCCACAATATTTTCTATCACATAGGATGGTTTCATTTCAAATTGCATCCGATTTTCATTGTCTTCTGTATCCCCTTTCAATTTGGACTAGTCCAAGAAAAGGAAAGGGTTAATGCCAAATACAAGTATTGTACCAAAACAGTTTTGTTTGTATTGGGTTTAACACCTCTTTGAACAATCTTTCAGTTACAACTCATCAAAATTCACATATTTCCTGGATATCACCAGTACTAGGCTGGGGTCTTAACCCTTGTCATGCTGTATAAATTACCTTACTGAAGTGCTGTCAAATCAAAGGGCTGAAAGCACTGATAGAACTTGTTGTTCAAAAATCAATATTTCTTTTAGAAATCAACTTCATAAACAACTCTGGTAGAAAAAGTACAAGCAGGAGGTGTAGACTAAGAACAGCCTGCACATAAGTGCAGTCTAATCTTAGTCTACACCTCCTGCCAAAACCGGAATATTCCGGGTTCAGCATGACAAGGGTTAAATGTCTTACCCATACCTATGTTACCAGCCAAGCGACATTAATCTGAACCCCTAAATACTTTTGATGTAACAGGAAAATATATAGTTACTGGGACAAGTTTGGGAAAGAAAGATAGATTAATGGACAAAATGACAGATGAACAAATAGATGGAACAAATAAATGGATGAATGGACAGCACTAAGAAATATGACATAATCTACCTTACTACGACAGACCTTTGATGTTGTTAGAAGATGAGATAAAAGGCAACTACATACTAAACTAAACACGAGTAATAGTGTTAAAGTAACATTGTTTTAGACAGTCATGACAGATTGTAAAACAGAAGGCTGGACAATAATAAAACAAACACGTCTTCTATCATCAATCCTAAAAATTCTTCCTACACTCTGCTCAAAGGCTTGCTTGTTATGTAAAGGGCTAAATTATCACTAAATTAAATCCATACCAATGAAGTCTCCTAGCAAATTTGTTATACATGTAACAAATTGTTCAGCATATTTAGGTTGTTGCTTTACTACATCTACAGCACATCTAAGACATTGCTGAAATAGTAAATTTGCACAATCTATAAATAACGATTAACTTAACCCTTGGCATGCTGAACCCGGAATATTCCTGTTTGAGCAGGAGGTGTAGACAAAGATCAGCCTGCACATATGTGCAGTCTGATCTTAGTCTACACCACCTGTTTGTTCCATTCAAACCATTCATAAAATCAGTTTTCAATTTAAATATTGACCTGCAACTAGTGCTTCCAGTGATTTCAGTCCTTTGATTTTGGTGCAATTCTAAACAGGATTTTTATTTAGCATGGCAAGGGTTAACATGTTAGACAGGAGAAACTTATGACCGGCTACAAATGTTCAATTGACATTGGTAGAAAACATCACTTTTACTAAATCATAAACTAATTTTGCCATGAATATGATTAAAATTAGACTTGAATCGATCATATTCTTTAAAAATATATATGAATATACCAACCTTTATTCCAAGTTTCAGGTGGAGCCTAAAGGAATACCAAAGATTTAACAAAATGTCAGAGTTTTTGTTTACTATGCCAACAATGACAACCACAACCACACAGAGGGTTTTATTTGAAAATTGCCAATCTAAATATTTTACTTTGGGGCCTTAAGACACCTTTTTTTGTCTGATCCAGACATAAATCTTATTGTTTTAACTCATTACCAGGCAATAATTTTTTGTCTGATCCAAATTGAAAGAGGTTGCTGACAACATTTCAAAGTATGTCAAAACTGAAATTAAGTGTCATTTAGCCTAGAAAACATACTGACTGATGTGGATTAGACAAACAATTCCTAATTGCCCAACGCTTTCTATTTGTCTTTATCACATTATTTCCTTCATCACATCAAAATCCATCATTATTTAGTAATGAGTTAACCCATTCCCACACAATGATGCTTTTTGACACCTCTCAAGAAAAACAGAAGGGAAAACAAGCAATTTCTTCAATGTGTTTTCAACCAAGAAAGTGGAAAAAGTCTAAAATTTCACAATCTTTAAATTATCGTCTGCAACTCCTTTCACTTTGGACCAATCTAGAATTTATTCCTCTGGAAATGGATTACTCAATCATCAAGAAAAGAAGTTCATCAATCCACCAAAGTTTAGTGTTATTCTCTCTACTATCCTAAAACTGTTTAGACACATTACTTGGGGATAAAATCTTTGACCAGTCCAAATTGAAAGAAGATGCAGATAACAATTCTAAGTTCAAGATTTCCATGGAAGAAACATAGTGAGAGATAAAGAAATTGCTTGTTATGAGAAATTTCTTCTTTTTCAAGTCTCGTTCACCATAGTAAGTCTTGCCAAAAAGACCCCTGGAATACAGTGCTTTACAATTATAAAAAATCAAGGGTTAATTGCAAACTGTTTTAAGTGTTTATACATAAGTGTTTGGAAATGTAAAAATGTGACATAACAAACCCTCTTGGAAATGTAAAAATGTGACATAACAAACCCTCTTGGAAATGTAAAAATGTGACATAACAAACCCTCATGGAAATATAAAAATTACTGATACTGCAAAGATTGATCAGGCTTAAAAATTTTCATTCTTGGCAAGTTTAAAATTACCATTTTACCAAACCAATAGCTTTTCCACCTGAACTCTGCTGGATTTGATCTGTTTTTTAATGTTTGATTCAAGGCATTCCTTAGCGGACACTTTTGGTGTAAATGTCAAAAAAGGTTTGTTTTGTGTCTACATAATTTCATGAGGCTTTAATAATCGTTTTTCTTCTCTTCATTAACTGATTTGTAACTAATTTATATTGTTCCATTTTTTTCTTGATTAACACATTCCCACACAAACCCTCCTTTTTACACCCTTCCCGGAAAAAGTTATTGAAATCATTGTGGTAAATGAAGAAATTGCTTGTATCAAGCAATTTCTTCATTATCCACAATGTTTACTATCCAAAACAAGGGAAAAAACTTAAAATCCCCCCAAATTGAAATTGCAGCTTCTTTCACTTTGGACCAGTGTAAAATTTTGTTGTGTAGGATTGGTTAAAAATGTACCTTTAAGGACTGTTTATGTCCTCCCTCTGACATTAGAACTAGTATTTGTGTTTGAATAGCTGTAACTGCATTATCAAGAAGATTCTGGCCACACCAGTATTCTGTACCCTCTGTAATATCAAAGAAAATTGACTTTTATAACTTGTGTGTAATATTCATTTCTAAAACAAGATGTGTTTGTGAAAAAGGATACCCCCTTAACACTCTTATATCTGAAATGTGACCTTGATAAGTGACCTTGACCTATGACCTTAACTTTACAATCATCTGATGCTGCATCAATGCAAGGAACCTACACCCCAAGTATGAGCCATGTATCCTGAACAGTTCTTGAATAACATCAAAATGTTAAGATTTTGTGTTATGTTAATCTTGATGAGTGACCTTGACCTTACAACCAACTGATACCAATAAAGACCTTTCAATGTGAGGAACCTATGGCCTAAAGGTAAGCCATGTATTCTGAGCAAAACGTTAAGTTTTTGTGTCAAGTTTAATGCTTAGACAGATGGACAAACAGACATCGGTAAAACAATATGCCTTGATCTTATCAATGTGGGGGCATAAGTATAGCTGAAAATGAATAACAAATTGCATGTCCTTAACAACTGTCCATTAACTAATACATATTCATCATTCAAGTTAGAAGTAAACTGAGCATATGTCTAACCTTTTCAACAGCTGAAAGATTGCTGCCTATGCTCACTGACCTCTGAGAGGAAGTTTGACTTATATATTAACCCTTGTCATGCTGAACCCGGAATATTCCGGTTTTGGCAGAGGTGTAGACCAAGATCAGACTGCACTTATGTGCAGGCTGATCTCTGTGTATACCTCCTGCTTGTACTTTTCCTGCCAGAGTTGTTTATAAAGTTGATTTCTAAAACAAGAGGACCATGATGATCCTAAATCGCTCACCTGAGGCATCTGCAAATTACAGTACTTTTTTGTATAAAAAAGACACAACTTGAGCAAAATAAATAAAACAAATATAAGATTTTGGCTTTGTACAAAACAATCCAGTAATGCTTTAAAATGAAAATGAATGCCTTTGGCTTCAAAGTTTTATCGATTACCAAACTATCCCAGAATTTGTCACCCTAAGGGAAAAAGGTTTATAAAAGCATTGTGAGAAAGCAAGCAATTTCTCCATTTCTATTTAAGAAGAGTCCTTTCAATGCGATTATGCAATTTTCAATCCCAGGAGCAGAGACATTTTTTATCCTAAGAGCATATTTTCCTATAACATAGTACAAAATTATCTAGTCATGCTGCATACCAAATATGAATGCCCTTCATCTTATATTTCAGAAGGAGAAGACTTTGAAGTTGCTCTAATTGGGTGTTTTCCAAAATTTTTGACCTCTAGGGCAGTGCCATGTTTTATCCCAGGGCTAAGATTTTAGCTAACATAGTAGAGAACCATCTGGTTATGCTATAAATCAAATATGAATGCCTTAGACTTTGTAGATTGTGAGGAGAAGACTGTTGAACATGGTCTAATTGAGCATTTTTACGAACTTTGGACATCCAGGGAAGGGGTGTTTTTTAACCTACAGGCATAATTTAATCAAAATTGATAGATAACAGCCAGGCTATGGTACACTCAAAATATAAATGCCCTCCGCCTTAAAATGAAGAATTTTTTTCAACATACTCAAATTTTGCGTTTTTCCAAATTTTTGGACCCCTAGTCAGGGCCGTTTTTGACCCTTGGATGAAAACTTTTTGTGATATAGTACAAAACCATCTAGTTATGCTACATACCAAATATGAATATCCTAGACCTTATAGTTTAAGAGGAGAAGCCTTTTGAAATTGCTCTTATTAAGAATTTTTCCAAACTTCAGACCTCAGGGGCGGGGCCATTTTTGACCCCAGAGATTAAATATTTAAAAACTTGGTAGAGAACCATATGATTAAGCTCTTTACAAAATATAAAGGTCTTTGGCCTTGTAGTCTATGAAAAAAACAACATCAAAGATTTACTAAAATTTCCAATTTTCATATGCCGCGGTTACTAGATTTTTTGACGGAATTAAATTCTTTTAACAACTTTTGAAGAGCTTCACCCAATGAACATTCCTGCAAAGTTTCAGCTTGATTGGCCTACTGGTTGAGGAGGTGAAGATTTTTAAAGATATTTAAAGAATTACTAAAGATGCCCATTTTCAAATTCCACGGCAACCAGAGTTTTAGACTGAATTAAATTCTTTTAACAACTTTTGAAGAGCTTCATCCAATGAACATCCCTGCAAAGTTTCAGCTTGATTGGCCTACTGGTTTAGGAGGAGAAGATTTTTAAAGATATTTAAAGAATTACTAAAGATGCCCATTTTCAAATGCCACGGCAACCAGAGTTTTAGACTGGATTAAATTCTTTTAACAACTTTTGAAGAGATTCACCCAATGAACATTCCTGCACAGTTTCAGCTTGATTGGCCTACTGGTTTAGGAGGAGAAGATTTTTAACCCTTTCCTGTACAATCCCTTGTTTTCACGTCCCTGCAAATTTATACTTGAGAAAAGATTGTGGGAAAAGAAGAAACTGCTTGTCACAAGCAATTTCTTCTTTTCCTACAATATTTTCTAACCAGTTGATTCGTTACTTTTCTAATTGCACTGACTTTTGATTGTTGTCTGCATCTTCTTTCAAATTGGACTGGTCTAAATTTTTGAAAAACAGGAAAGGGTTAAAGATAATTAAAGAATTACTAAAGATTCCCATTTTCAAATGCCGCGGCAACCAGAGTTTTTGATAGAATTAAATTCTTTTAACAACTTTTGAAGAACTTCACCCAAGGAACATCCCTGCAAAGTTTCAGCTTGATTGGCCTACTTTTTTAGGAGGAGAAGATTTTTAAAGAAATTGTGGACAGACGGACAGACGGACAACGACCGATCACAAAAGCTCACCTCGCACTTTGTGCTCAGGTGAGCTAAAAAATATTGATTTTTGAACAACAAGTTCCATCAGTGCTTTAAGCCCTTTGATTTGACATCAATTCAGTATGGTAATTTACACAGCATGACAAGGGTTAAATGATGTTATTTTACCCAATTCTTGTAATATGTAGCAAATAAATAGTTAGTTGGCAACCTAAATGTACTAACTACAGCTTGAATAAGCTGTAGTTATGGTGTTTAAGTCGCAAAACCTAAAAAAAATGCTTTACATGAATGAAATAGTTCACTTCTGGTCCAAATTGATGATTTGTTTAATTGACCAAGTTTTTGACTGACAATAAGAAATGTAATCAAAGAAACAACTCTGATCAGCCTTCACATTCCCAGAGTCTGATCAGTCATTATCATGCCCTTTATAGATATACCGTAATTTGTCAATATATTCGGACACTCCAATAATTTGGACACCATTAATTATTTCATGAAATAATTAATTTTGTGCCTCTAATTCCAGACAAATGGTGTCTGGAATTTATCTATAAATTCGGACACCGAATTTAGGAACATAAAATATCAGGTTAACAAATACCACATCCTTTATCGGCAATTTGGAATCTTGGCGATCGGTATCTCCAAACTGTCTGGGTTAAGTGTCAACAGGTGTTTATAACAGTGACCGAGAATAGGCACGCACCTTGATATCCTTAAGCTACGAACCGTGAAGATGATGCAATTTAGATATCACGCTTGGTTTCTCTCTCTGATTTCTTAATTTTCTTTCCCCGACAGGACCTGCTCTGAAAGGATGGCTACGCTTAACATGCACGACCCTATGAAATTAGTCATATTGACCTAAACCTACTTTCGATTTTACTACACTTCCATTGTATCCGGAGCTCGTCAAGGGTATTGTCATCGGCTGTATCAAATCAAGAAAAAAATGCAATTATATGCATTGAAAAGAGTCCGCCATAGCTACGACGTTTTCACTAAATGCGAGAATTTTAATTGTTTATTTGTCACAAAATTATCAACTTCTCATCCGAAAGGGGATATATAATATTTGTAGATTAAAATAAATTACCGTTTTTGTTCCACGCTTCTTTTAATAATCCGAAAATTTAATCTCATACTGTTAAATCAAACACACTTAACAAGTCTCGTTCGACAAATATAAAGTAAAGGTTTTTAGGGTACAGTTTATTTTACTATGAGGGAGGAAAGGTGATCAAAGGCGCCGCTGCCAGATGTTCAGCTATATTTGGGAGAGTTTCCGGAGTTGGCACGTGCCAGACGCGTACACTGTGAGAATTGTTGGTGACCGAATTTTTACTCTTGTCATTATGCCGGAAGTTTACATGGTTTAATCGACTGTCTGAATACTCTGATATAATTTTTAAAAAAAAATGAATTTTTCTCACAGGTAATTGACCGATGCCGTGATTTTAATTGTGACAGTTTTATTCTACTGGCAAATTACTTCTTATCTCTTGGTGACTTTAATACACGAACAATTAAAATGCGAATATTTTGTATAGCTCTCCATATTAATATCCCACTTTTTTTTTTTAAATTTTACCAACGATGATTGTACATTATGACAGAAAAAGACTTTGCCATCCCCTCAAAATCGGACTTTGACTACCGAAACGTCGTAACAATTTTGCCTGAACATGCTGCAGTTACGATCTTGTCGTATTCTTACGGTGATATGTGGGATTCTATCAATCGTTAAAACAAAGAAAAACAGCATTTTAGAAAGTAAATCGTTTATTAAGGTTTTTAATGAGTGAATGATCATTAATTTCCAGTCGTCTTCGCCGGTATAAATAAATTTACGAACGTAATGCATAACACATATCAAGTTTATTTACTGTTGAAATGAATTCAGTGTCTAAGCAAAACAGTTTGTGACTCATGAAAATTGGCAATGGTTGTTCCCGGCCGCACGACAATTTATCTATAAATTCGGACACTGGCTTGAGTAATTATCTATGTATTAGGACACGGAAAAAAATAATTATTTAATTATGTCCAAATATATGGACAAATTACGGTATACTGGCTTAACCCATTCCCACAAAGTGACGCTTTTAGACGCCCTTACAGAGAATTAATTGGAAAAACATTTTGTAAAATGAAGAAATTGCTTGTAAAAAGCAATTTCTTCATTTTACACAATGTTTTCTACCCAAACAGTTGAAAAAAAATTCAAAATTTCATAAATGTTAAAATGTCATCTGCAACTTCTTTCTTTTTGGACCAGTCTAAATTTTTCTTGTGTGGTAATGGGTTAAAAAAATTAACACTTCCAGTACAAGCCTGGGATTTTAAGTCACTGTGATTATATGTTTGAGAAAACATTGTAAAAAAAAAAGACCTTAGAGATATCTGAATATTTCTTTCAAATGGTACATCTACTCATGATAGAGAACAATCGCGCCAAGTTACACATCTATATTGAAATCCATCAATAATTGGAAGAGCTCAATTTTAATGTTTGACCTAGAATTGTGAGCTTGACGCTATCCAAGACCCAGGAAAAAAGCATACGCATAATATTATAAGGAATTCACATATGAAGCTTCATCTGATTTGGCCCAACAGTTGTGGAGAAATCAAGATGGACAGAATGACGGAAGGACAGATGAAGTGGCGGCTATATGCTCGCCCTTTAGTGAACATAAAAACACTTGCAAATTATCTATCAAGGGCAGATAAATTCTGAAACGACTTGAGGCATCAGAATAATTTTTGTCTCATGCAAGTTTCAGTTCATTGCATTTGAAACTATAGGAGTTGCACACATACAAAAATTACTAACAGACAGTCTGATTGTAACCAGGGTTGTAACATAATAAAACCCTATTGGTCATATCTTTAGATAGTGACCTAAACATTGTAACTAGAGCTAGAATAAACTAGTTATGAAGTTTAGGTTGCCAATCCAACAAAAATACTTGAAATAAATGTCAGAGGTCAACATTCCTTTCTGGTCTAAAAATTATCTGAACAGTCAATTGATTTTTTTATTGAAATTCTAACAACCTGTTGTATATATGAAAAAAAACATACACACTCATTTGTTTAACCCATTTCCACAGAATAATGCATTTTAACGCCCCATAAGAAAAATAGTTTTGAAAAACATTGTGGAAAACAAAGAAATTGCTTGTTACAAGCAATTTCTTCATTATCCACCATGTTTTCTACCCTATACAATAAATTTTAAAATTTCAACAAACATGATCTGTGTTCTGTAATTTCTTTCATTTTAGACCAGTCTAGAATTTTGTTGTCTGGTAATGGGTCAAGTAAAGGCAGTATATACTAAGTCCTGATAAACCAACTTCAATGACAAATTTTAGAAACCTATTGTACATATCTCTAAGAACACCACATGTAGATGCCAAAGCTTGACTGTTCAAGTGCTTGGTAGTAGATAAAAACTTTAAGTCAAAAGAAGGGTCATAATTGACTAAAAAATGCATTTAGGGTCAACTCCCTTCTTGGTATAGATTGCTCTTTTAAAAGTAAACACATATTCTGTGTTTCAAGTGAATGTACCGTAATTTGTCCATATATTCGGACACAATTAAATAATTATTTTTTTTCATGTCCGATTACATAGATAATTACTCAAGCCAGTGTCCGAATTTATAGATAAATCGTCGTGCGGCCGGGAACAACCATATTGCCGATTTTCATGAGTCACTAAATGTTTTGCTGACACTGAATTCATTTCAACAGCTTGATATGTGTTACGCATTACGTTCGTAAATTTATTCATTATTATTTTATTTTTTCAGATTGTTTCAAGATACCGGCGAAGACGACGTGAATTCAATGATCATTCACTGATTAAAAACCTTAATAAACGATTTACTTTTCTAAACTGTTGTTTTTCTTCGTTTTAACGATTGATAGAATCCCACATATCACCGTTAGAATACGACAAGATCGTAACTGCAGCATGTTCAGGCAAAATTGTTACGACGTTTCGGTAGTCAAAGTCCGATTTTGAGAGTATGGTAAATTCTTTTTCTGTCATTTATATACAATCATCGTCAGTTGAATTGAAAAAAAAGGGATATTGATATGGAGAGCTAAACAAAATCTTCGCATGTATTAAAGTCACCAAGAGATAAGAAGGAATTTGTCAGAATAAAATCACGGCATTGGTCAATTACGACAGTTTTTCTCTGATCTGCTTCACATAAATCATCGCATAATATTCCCCGCAAATTTAAAGTAAATGCAATGGCATACCTGTGAGAAAAAATCCTTTTTTTAAAATTATATCCGTAATGTTTAAGAGTATTCAGACAGTCGATCAAACCATGTAAACTTTCGGCATAATGACAAGGGTAAAAATTCGGTCATCAAGAATTCTCACGGGGTACGCGTCTGGCACGTGCCAACTCCGGAAACTCTCCCAAATATAGCTGAACATCTGGCGGCGGCGCCTTTGATCACCTTTCCTCCCTCGTAGTAAAATAAACTTTACCCGAAAACCTTTACTTTATATTTGTCGAACGAGACTTGTTACGTGTGTTTTATTGAACAGTATGAAATTAAATTTTCGGATTATTAAAAGAAGCGGGGATAGAAAAAGGTAATTTATTTTAATCTACCAATATTATATATCGGATGAGAAGTTAATAATTTTGTGACAAATTAACAAGTAAAATTCTCGCATTTTCCGTATTTAGGGAAAACGTCGTTGCTACGACTGATTCTTCTCGAAGCATATCATTGCATTTTTTTTCTTGATTTGATACGGCCGATGACAATACCCTCGATGAGCTCCGGATAAGAGGAAAGTGTAGTAAAATCGAAAGTAGGTTCAGGTCAATTTGTCTAATTTCATAGGGTCGCACATGTTAATCGTAGCCGTCCTTTCAAAGGAGGTCCTGTCGGGGATAGAAAATTAGGAAATCAGAGAGAGAAACCAAGCGTGATATTTTAATTTCATCACCTTCACGGTGCGTAGATTAAGCATATCAAGGTGCGTGCCTATTCTCGGTCACTGTTATAAACAATATACATCTGTTGACACTTAACCCAGACAGTTTGGAGATACCGATCGCCAAGATTCCAAATTACCGATAATGGATGCGGTATTTGTTAACCTGATATTTTATGTTCGCAAATTCGGTGTCCGAATTTATAGATAAATTCCAGACACCATTTGTCCGAAATTAGAGGCACAAAATTAATTATTTCATGAAATAATTAATGGTGTCCGAATTCTTGGAATGTCCGAATATATGGACAAATTACGGTATTCAGTAATACCTGACAAAATTTCTTCAGATGTCATTGATGTAGATGCGACCACATAACACTAACCTGGCCATAGCAATACCTCATGTTATCTGCAAAATCAGCCAAGCTAAAAATGTTTGTACACACTCACTTGTTTTAGTATAGGAGATTACAATGTTTGAGAAGAACTCAATCACTTTAGACACCAATACTGGATCTTCATATTGATAGGTAAGGTTATTGACATCCAGAAAACTGTTGTGGAAATCTGAAATAGGATATAAGACTTAATCCATTACCAAATGGCACTTTTTGACTACCAGCAAAAAAAGACTTCGGAAAATGTTGTGGAAAATGAAGAAATTGCTTACTTTCTGCCCCACAAGACAAAGGGTTTTAAAATTTCACCAACCTGAAATAATCATATGCTACTTCTTTGAAGTTAGACTAGTCTAAAATTTTCTTGTGTGGTTACGGGTTGATAGGTTAAGTAAACAAACATATGAACGTCAAACACAGGAAATATCAGAAACCAAATAAAAACATCAGAAACCAAAAGAAATAAGAATCTGGATGGACCATTCTAAAACAATATCCCTCGGCATTTTGGAGATCATAATAAATAATACTTTTATCAAATATAATCATACATATACCTTGTTTTGTGAAGAACATTTTAAAGGTGACAGCCCTGGATAGCTCTGTCAGCACGTCTAGTGTCCCCTTCTTTAAGCCTATGTATGGTGTTGACTGTACAAAATCACACAAGACCTGGAAATTTAAGCATAAGGAAAATGTCAAGCCTTGAAAATGTGTATATCCTTCAGGGATAAGATTCACTCAATTCCTTGAATTTGACATTACCCTTAAAACCACATGCATATTTCAAAGTAGCTATAAAGTAGACACATGCAGTTAAGTCATTTAAATAGCATCATTTCCATCCAAACTACAAAAAAAAAATCCACTAAGAAATCTTTGAGTCAAAACTCATTGAGTATACCATCACTTGCACTACCAACCTACTTCTAAACAACTAATAACAGCATGCTCTTAAAGCTTGGTATGGTGGTTTAACTTGGAGTGCTGTATGGTGCTAACAGAATATATTCCGTTGAGGGAGATTGGGATGAAAATATACAACTATACCAGATAATGTCCAAAAAAATAAAATATGTAGTAAAACAGGAAGTAGAAAACTTGAAGGCCAAATTTCAGGACCCCTAGCTGAAGCTTTAATTTCAAGTCAGTGCTATGTTTAGTTGCTGAGAAAATGATAAAGAAAAATATTGGTTACAGACAGACACACTGAAGCATGGATGGATGGACATAGATAAATGAGTATACTCCCTCTTCTTCATAGCGAGGGTATATCTAATTAGAATATTTCATTTTACTACCCTCATATATTATATTCATGAAGACATTTTGGTTGTAAAAAAAGACATTGCTTCCAAAATATTTCAAATTACAACCACCTTGAATAGTTGTCTGAAACTCTTTCAATTTAGATAAGCCTAATATTTGGTTATCTTGTGATGGGTTAAAAGAAAACAATATCAGTAGGGTTTGTTCCAATTTTGATGGTTGATTTTGATGTACGCATTGATGAAAGAGAAGACAGAAAAGCAAAAATTGAAAGGAGTTGCAGACAACAATTTAAATTTTATAAAATTTAAGATTTTTTCAATATTCTTGGTGGAAAACATTGAGGAAAATGAAGAAATTGCTTGGTGCAAGCAATTTCTTTATTTTCAAAAATGTTTTCTGAATTGTTTTTCTTCAGGGGCATCAAAAAAAGTCCTTGAGTGGGAATGGATCAAGATATGTATATATCAATACTTGCCTGAACATGATTAAAGGACCACAGATGGGGAGCTTTTACTGCCAGCCTCTTCAAATCTTGTAAACAAATCACTTGTACATTTCTCCTTATGTCTTTTTCTAATGTTGTCATTAAAAGCTCAATCTAAAAAGAAATCAATATAGTTGACTGAGCATTGGTCTTTGCAAAATTTATGGCCAAATGCCTCACATAAACATCGGCCAATGTTGGCGTACAAAGATCATTTCCAGTATAAATGAATAATTTGATTATTTGATTGATTCCTTGATTGATAGCCAAGATCAGTCAATTAACATACTCATAGTAGACCTATATCAATAAAATATATGGTTAAGAAGGGCAAGGAATGAACTAGGCATGTCTTTTCTCCTTAGTCAAATATATAACATACCTGAGTACACAATATGTTAGTTGTTGTTTGGGGACTTAAATGGCATTAAGTTGTAGTAACAAGTTCTGTATGGCAACTGTCAAAATGGTTTTTACATAAGTGTCAGGATAAACACGACAGCTGCGGATGAAAGAGATAATTTGATTGGTCATCAATTTTTTTAATGTCAACAGGGTTTTGTCAATTGCTGAATCACAAGCCAAACCCACTGACCTCCACTCAGATTTCAGACAATTTGAATATTTCAAGGTCTGAAGCTTATCAATTGACAAACCACAAGCCATTTCCGCTGATCTCCCATATGACAGTTAAACTCAGATTTCAAACAATGGTAATTTGCATAATGGTAATTTGCATAATTCATGTTCTGAAACATAAAACTAACAGCAAATCATTATATTAGCTGTCTTATTTCACTTCCACTCTAAATGAATGATTTGGTTGGTCAATCTATTTTTTATTGACATGGGCTATCCATCTATTGGATAGCATGTTAAACTCTTCAAAACCAATTCACCTGTGCAGGTATATCTATGAGAGACAAAGCCGCCAGATGGGTCATGGTTCTCAAAGTCAGCATTTTAAACTTCTCAGCTGGGTAGTGTGTTAACAGTATCAAACATGTGTTCCTTGCCTGAAATGATATTGTAAAGTAAATCCCTTCTTTTTTGCCCCTGAGGCAAGACTATAACTATACTACACCAAATCATTCAATTTTCACTGAATAAAGACAAAAATAGTTTTGAAATGACTCAGCTTTCGAAAAAAATACAAAATAACAGGTGAAAATAAGAATTGGTGGCTACACAGGAACATACTTTTGTCATTATTCAAATAACCCTTTTACTAAATGAAGAGAGATGAGACCCTTTTTGCAATTCATTAACACATTTTTATGCTTTAAGCAGCTCCACAACTGACCTTAGAACCCATGATCTATTCAAACTCAAACTTGGGGTACACAATTGAATAGTTAGATAATCTTTCAAATCTATCATGGCAAAGTTCATTTATTCTCATGCTTCCTGATATCACCAGTACAAAGCATGGCCTTGGAATGCCTTGTCATAGGACATACACTTTTAAAAAGTTGGACAGTCAAACCCAGAAATATTGATCATCTTAGATTACGAGTCTGCTGCTAACCAATGGGCCATGCTGAACCTTTCTCGAGTATTCATGATGTGTTTACGAAACATAAATTCACCTGCAACTGTAATTTTTCATGAAAGTGACCTTGTCTTTGACCTTCAGCTATGACCTGGAACAAACTGTAAGATCTAGTCAAAAGGAATTTGCATGTCAATAATGAAGGCTCTGTATCCATTAGGGTCAGTGTAAAAACTGTATTTTGCATATGTATGACCTTGAAGAGACTTGATATTCACTGATGAAATTGAAGTTGACACAAACAGTCTCGTCAAAAGCAAAAACACATGTCAATTATGAAGGCCCCCAAAAAGCTACTATTTAGTTGATATAGCAAATGCTTTTTAGTTTTTATTTGAAATATTTTGACATTGGAACAAGAGTTGTTAAAGTGCGTGATAGTGAGTAAAACATCTAAGTTGCCAAAGAGGCGTAATTCATTCAAAATGCATTTATTTAACCCCTTACAAATTTTCAAAGTTTCTCAAACAACAATGCAATGACCTGGCTACAGCAATACCTCGGGTTTCTCAGATAACAGCCAAGTTAAAACGACCTTGACCCAGGAAATAAATTCAACATACAGATCTTGTCTCCAGCAATACATCTGTGAAATATGAAGGCCACATTGGCTTTCGACAGGAGGTATAGATACTGATCAGACAGCAAATATAATCTAAGTCTAAAAGACCTGTTTGTCCTTGACAGAGTTGTGTATAGATTTTCTTTCATAAGAAGTATTATCCCATAAGTAGTGCCTCCAGTGGTTAAAGCCCTTTGATTTTAACATAAGGATTTTATTAAGCATGATTAAAGGGAATTGTTTCTGTATAGCTATAACACATGCGCTTCATAGCAAGCAGTTCTAGGTTTTGTTACAGGGTATACATCATTAATACTCAAACAATATACCAATATTGTAAGTGTGTAACTAAATCCTAAATCGCTCCCCTGAGTATGATGGTTCATGGCTTTTTGATATAAAGAAAATAGCAAAGCCCTCTGTCTAATTATTTTGGAGAAGATGTTTAAGGATTTCTCTTTTAATCCTAGGTATATTGATGATCCCACCATATAGCACTAATTTCCTGAATATGGTAATGCTTTGAAGTATAGACATCAATACATACCAAGTATAAAAGCTCTAGGCCTAATGGTTAAGGAGAAGAAGGTTTTCAAAGATATCATTATTTATTCCTAACTTAAAATAGGGATTGCACAGAAAAGGGCTAATTTGGTAGAGGGTCAATGGCTGATGATATGTTCCAAATATCAAAGCTCTAGGCTTTATGGTTTGGAGAAGAAGATTTTCAAAGATTTCCTTCTTTATTCCTTTGTAAAATCAGGGATCGCAAAGAAAGAGCTAATTTTCAGAGTATGATAATTCTTTGAAGTATTTTGGTAGAGGGTCAATATATGATGATATGTACCAAATATGAAAGCTCTAGGCCTTATGGTTTGGGAGAAGAAGATTTTTAAAGTTTTCCTTCTTTTATTCTATGTAAAATCAGGGATTGCCCAGAAGAGGGCAAATTTTCAGAATACAGTAATTCTTTGAAGTATTTTGGAAGAGGGTCAATAGATGATAATTTGTACCAAATATCAAAGCTCTAAGCATTATGGTTTGGGAGCAGAAGATTTTTAAAGATTTCCTTCTTTATTTCTATGGAAAATCAGGGATCACAAAGAAAAGGGCTAATTTTTAGAATATGGTAATTCTTTGAAGTATTTTGGTAGAGGGTCAATAGATGATGATTTGTACCAAATATCAAAGCTCTAGGCCTTTTGGTTTGGGAGAAAAAGATTTTTAAAGATTTCCTTCTTTATTTCTATGGAAAATCAGGGATCGCCCAGAAAAGGGCTAATTTTCATAATACGGTAAATCTTTGAAGTACTTTGGTAGAGGGTCAATAGATGATGATTTGTACCGAATATAAGCTCTAGGTCTTTTGGTTTGGGAGAAGAAGATTTTTAAAGATTTCCTTCTTTATTTCTATGTAAAATCAGGGATCACCCAGAAAAGGGCTTATTTTCATAATACGGTAAATCTTTGCAGTATTTTGGTAGAGGGTCAATAGATGATGATTTGTACCAAATATCAAAGCTCTAAGCCTTATGGTTTCGGAGAAGAAGATTTTAAAGATTTCCTTCTTTATTTCTATGTAAAATCAGGGATCACAAAGTACCGCTGCCATGGCAACCAGAGTTCTTCATGGATTTCAATTCTTTGAAGTTTTTTGAAAGAGCATGACCTAAGGATCATTTCTATGAAGTTTTGTTGAAATTTCATTGTTAGTTTAGGAGAAGAAGATTTTTTGTAATTGAGAACGGATGGGTGGACAGACGGACGATGACTGATCACAAATAGCACCCCCAGAGCACTTTGTGCTCAGGTGAGCTAAAAACTGTGGTTACAAGGTTTGGGAAGCCCTTTGAAAATATTAACTATACCTTTGTAGCCAATGTCACATCATGGTGCATAAATTGAAGTACTGGTATTAGAGATAACTTCAGGTGTATTGGAGTTGCTATACTGTTGATCATCTCAGATATCTTGTCACAAACATTAGCTGCAAACACTCTGAAATGGGGAAGTAAATTGTCCAGTCGCAGCTGTCAATCAAATAATCAGTAGACAAAATCATTCATTTAGACCAGAAGTGAGTATTTAACTCCATCATTGGCTGCAACTTATGTCAAGCTTTTTTATTGGTTTGGTGACTTAAACACTGTAACTACAGCTTATTCAAGCTTTGAATACAATGTTTAGGTCACCAACCGACCATTTTACTTGTTGCTT
Source organism: Fragum fragum (assembly GCA_946902895.1). Classification (NCBI taxonomy): domain Eukaryota; kingdom Metazoa; phylum Mollusca; class Bivalvia; order Cardiida; family Cardiidae; genus Fragum; species Fragum fragum. The sequence continues at coordinate 49,125,854 of OX336366.1, forward strand.
ATTACTGGCTACAAACTTTTTCAACTAACACCGTTAAAAAATAATTGATTGATTGGTTTTAACACCACTTTTAACAGTATTTCAGTTATATTGTGGTGGCTGGAGAACCTAACAATGGATTTCTGGTATTTCTCACTCCAATACTACCACTACATCCATTCCGAGCCTCAAGCTGCTCATCCCACTTATGTTTGCAATTATCCACCCACTGATTGGAAACAAATAACGGAAAGAATATTTGCTGCTGCCAGGGATCAAACCTGGGATCCAATGACTAGGAGTTCTACTACTGGGCTATGGCCGAGGCCTCTGATTAAAGTTTAATTGGACCTTCATTTCAAAGTCAATGGGCGGAGTCAATGGAGTAAGTGGTTTGGGCCATTAAATGGCCAATTATTCACTCAAAGTGGTTTTGGCCATTAAATGGTCAATTATTCACTCAAAGTTTGCAATAAGTGCAATTATAATTCAGATTAATTCTGTCTCACATACTGAATTTGGTAAATTCAAGCAAGTGCATATAAAGAAAGGGAGCTTCAAATTGAATCTGAAGAATTGATAGTCAACAGCTATGAGTAGAAAAGATGCTTCTGTCAGCAGCCAATTTCAAGAAATGCCACTTTGATATTTGACCTTTCAAAAGCAGCAGTGGGGTCATAAAACAATGAATGCACATGTAAAATATGAAAATCCTGTGGCATACCAGTCAAGAATATGCCTGATATTAAAGTTGCATGATGAACTGTTTTGCTTCTTGTTATATTTCCCTTGATTCTATTAAGTCTTTGTCGAGTCTGAATACTGAGAGCTTTACCAGAGATAAAAGGGCAAATGTTTACAAATAAAAACTTTCAAATCACAAATTAGCATCTAGCATCTGTTCTTGGTTTATAGGCTATAAAGCTGTAGCCACCATCATATTAGCATATACTCAGTCATTCCTAATCAGGCGATTGATTGATTGATTGAATGGGGTTTAAAGCCGCTTTTAACAGTATTTCAGTCATATCGCGGCGGCTGGAGCACCTAACAATGGATTCCTGGTATTTCTCACACCAGTACTACCACTACATCCTTTCCTAGCCTCCAGCTGCTATCCCACTTAGGTTTACGATTATCAACCCATTGGTGAGAGACAATTGTCGGAAAGAATATTTGCCGCCGCCGGGGATCGAACCCATGACACCTATGATTGAAGATTAGGAGTCTGGCGCGCTACCGACTGCGCTATGGCGGCGGCCCTAATCAGGTGATAAATCGTTGTCCTTATGTTATATAACTTAAATTGTGGAGTATATAAACAATTATAGTATCCGTATAATCCAGTGGACAGTTCAACAGGTAATAATACATTTTATGTCACTGACAAGAATATACTTTGTATATTCATGTCCAAATTTAAGGGGTAGCAAATCAAATGCATGTCCAAATTTGGGAATAAAAATCAATTATTCTTGAAAATAATCCACCATATCCCAACGTCTTGGGTATCCAAAAATATGAAAATAAAAGGAAAATATGTTAGGTACTTGCAATACATTTTATTTTAATCCATCCTTTTATTTAACCAATTCCCACTCAAAATTCTTTTTCGACTATTAAAAGGGGCTGCAGATGACAATTTAAAGTTTATGAAATTTGGACTTTTCAGCTTTCTGGGCAGAAAATGTGGTATGAAATGAAGAAATTGCTTGTTACAAGCAATTTCTTCATTTTACACCATGTTTTCCAAATGTTTTTCTTGATCGAATGGTGTCATTCTGTGGGAAAGGATTAATTATGTATCTTCATGTTCCACCTATTTATTATAATTTCTTTTACCTAGACTGGCAAGAAAATTTCTGTGCAGCATACACTGCAGCATCCACCTCTACAGCATCATGTGAATCCAGACTAATTACAACACTGTGGTGTAGATTCTTTCTCTCTGCCACAATGATAGAAATACTACCCAAAGTCCTGAAATTTACCAGTAGATAGTGCTTTAGATAAAAAGAAGTGATTAAAATCTGACTCTTTTATTACTCTTCCAAATCCTACGGAGTGGGTGTTTTATCCCATTCCCACTTGATGACAGTTTTAGATGCCCAAAGAAAAAAAGCAATTTCTTCATTATCCACAATGTTTTATACCCCAAAAATTTAAAAAATCCATACCCCAAATATTTAAAAAAAATCCAAAGTTTCATCAACTTGAAATTGTTGTCTACAACTTCTTTCAATTTTGACCTGTCTAAAATTGTGCTGTCTAATAAAGGGTTATCAATAAATGACTTAAAAAACATCACATTTCAGGTCTGTGAGGGGAGGGAGGGGGAGGGTTGGAAGAAATCCTCACCAACATTTTCTTATGCATCAAAAGATTCTGTAGTAACAATTGCATCTTATTACCAGAAAAGAATATTTTAGACTGGTCCATATTCAAAGAAGCTGCAGACAATAATTTTTTGTTGATGAAATTTCAAAAAGCTCTGTCTTCTAGGGTAGAAACATTGTGGATAATGAAGACATTGCTTAGAGCACGTATTCCACGTTTTACAATTTTTTTTTTCTTCAGAGCATCAAAACGCGTCATTGTATGAGAATGGCTTAAAGTCATTTTTAACAAAAATTTCTTCTTTCTCATAAGGGATTCAAACAACATGACCATGTTGATTAAAATTTCAGAAATAGTTATCAATATACAACAGCTAAAGTTTATTTCAGGCTTTTTCACATCTCTAAAGAAAAAAACTTTGGAAGGCCTCGTGGACAATGAAGAAATTGATTACAAGCATTGTACAAAATGTTTTTCTAAACAAAAGGATAAAGATATAACAAATGTCACCAACTTATATTTGTTGTCAACAACTGTCAAGTACATGTAATGTTACTTGCGACCTACCTGAGGGTAATAGCTCTTGCAACAGGATCATTACTGTGATACACAGTGAAAATCCTCCTAGTGAATTCATCAACACTCAGAATCTTGTCCAAATGCTTTTCACTTTGTAGAGCAACACGCAGTATACACCATCTGATGAAATTATTCCTGAAAATGATTTATATCATTAGTTGATACAAGAATGTTAGTACTAGGATAAGTTGTGAAAATCCTGCAATTATTTGATTGTGACCATGAACATGAAACTTCCAAAACCAATATGGCAAATGGTATACACATATCTTATAACGGATAACAACTGTTTAACCCGTTCCCACTCAGTGACGCATTTAGACGCCCCAAAGAAAAAAAGCTTTGGAAAACATTATAGAAAATGAAGAAATTGCTTGTAACAAGCAATTCTTCATTTTCCACAATATTTTCTACCAAGAAAGTTGAAAAAATCCAAAATTTCATAAACTTTGAATTGTTGTCTGCAACTTCTTTCAATTTGGACCAGTCTAAAAATTTCCCATGTGGTAACCGGATAAAGTTATCTTGATATTCATCCAAAATTGATGGATCCAGATCGTCAATCTAACAATCAATTGACCAAACAAATCATGCATTTAGACCACAAGTGAACAATTAACTTCAGCATTGGCATTTTTGTTGGTTTGGTAACTTACACATCGTAACTATAGCTTATCAAGTTGAAAGACAAGCTGGTGGCTTACTAGAAATATTGTTGGTAGCTGGTACAGGTGTGAGAAAATGACAGGAAGCCATTAGGTTTGATGCATCAGCCACCAAAATATAACTGAACTAGTGCTGAGAGTGGTATGCAACCCCATACAATCAATTAATCACTTGGTCTAAAGGCCTGTCATTTACAGACTTATGGACTTATAGAGCTACTAAGTTTCAGGTCCTTTTGGCCTAGAGTTACTCTTTTTCCAATCCAATCCATTCAAATCACTTTGTGCGTTTATCAGTCAACCACTAATTTCAGGAAACAGTTATTTTATTAGGGAAAACAGTGTAGGAAAAAATTAAATCACTTAAACCAAGGAATTTCTTCTTTTCCATAACTGTTTTGGATTTTATTCATGTGCAATGCACAATATCAACTTAAAAGTGCAGGTACTTTTGTATCACAAAAAGATAATTCAGAGTTTGAGGACCCCCAGACTCACACCTTTTTACACCCTGAAGAAAATGTTGTAGGAAACATTGCAGAAAATAAAGATATTGCTTATGATAAGCAATTTTTTCATTTCCCATAATGTTTACTTCCAAGAAAAACCAACTCCTTTGAACTTGCACCAGTCTAAATTTTTAATCACCTTGGAATAGATTAAATCACATAGGATGGCCTGTAAGAATTCAAACCAGCTGGTTCTACAGCTTATGGCAAATTACAGTTAGTGTTTAACCCATTCCTGGTTAATCCCTGGTATTTACGACCCTGTGATTTTGTAATTGAGGAAACATTGTGGAAAAAGAAGAAATTGCTTGTAACAAGCAATTTCTTTTTTTTCCACAATATTTTCTACCCTACCAAATGGTTATTTTTCAAACAAAATCAACTTTAAATTTTCGTCTGCAATACCTTTGAATTTGGACAGGTCTAAAATTTTGCAAAACAGGAAAGGGTTAACCCTGAATCAACATACATTTCCATCGTCACAGTCTATTCATGTGATTTATTTGTGGTGGTTTTACCTTGGTAATATTAGTGATCAAGCTGAGTCTTAGTAGTGCCAAAATAACCCATTCCCAAACTATCCCACATTTTACTCACTACAGGAATTCAACATTGTAAAACATTGTGAGAAAAAAAGAAATTGCTTCAATTGTGACAAGTAATTTCTTTTTTTCTTGCAATGTTTTCTAAACCATCTGGGACTTATTTTTTAATTTGAACAAGCTTTGAATTGTCGTCTGCAACCTCTTTCAATTTGCATTAGTCTAATCTTTTGTCGTTTGGTAATAGATTAAATCAACCATCAATATTTCTGTGTTTTCCTATTAAATTTTTGTTGTATTGAATTTAAGTTTTCAGTATCCAGAAAATTATATGCCGTGATGGTACATTGTAAATTGGATGACAAATAATAGTTTTAAAGGTTTCATCTCAATATTCTTTTAAGAATATGATATTTGAAACTAGTTCACGCATAGGTTACAAAATTAAAACTTCTATAATGCAAAATTTATTGTCTTTATCATGATACAGTAACAAGAGGGCCAGTGGCCCTGGCCCTCACCTGAGATAAGGGTCTTTTTTCTTCAAGGCCTAATACAAACTTGGTCGAGAGAAGACCTCCTTTAACATTTAACTAAAATCAACTTACGTTACCATACCATCCAATGCTTTCAACAGATTTCAAATATTTCAGCAATCATTAAAAGGGGGCAAACTAACGTATTTCTGCCCAATTTGGTTTAAATTGGCCAAATAGTTTTGAAAGGGTTGCTTTCTTTATTTCTATTTAAGCCTAATCACCCTGTGGCTCTAAAATTTTATCAATTTTGAAAGAGGTCAATGTACTGATGCTTCATGCAAAATTCAAGATTCTTCAACTTCATGCTCAGGTGAGCTAAAAACAGATGAAGTGTAAATACATCATTACAAATTGTATTATATACAGTAAACTTATTAGTAAAAAGACAAAAAAGCTGTTAACCAAATTACATGTTTTCCCTATATAAGTTTGTTTTCCTTGCCTATAAGAGATTGACCACAACACAGGGGCTTGTCACAATTGATTTTTTTAATACTAAAAACATACATATAGACAAGGGGTTGAACTTGACAAAAAGAACAAAAATACCTGGTACGAATTAAGTCCCCTTTACAGAAGTCTATTTCTGTCATTTTGTGTTAAATGATGCATAAATGTGCAGGAAAATGAATAATCTACACGACAAATAAACATTTTAGAACTACGGTGATATAAATATTGAAATACAAACTGGATTATCTGGCAAATCGATCGTAATTTTGTTAGTCGGACAAAACTGTGCACAGCTGCATATGGGGTTTAATCTGAGTATTGCTTAGCATAAGATCTCAAAATTTGACACCATAACAGCGACTTCATTCGTACAAGGTATGGTCATACTCTTTGTCAAGTTCAATCCCTTGTCTATATTTATGTATATAATATTAAAAAAACATGAATTGTGACAAGTCCCTGTGGACCACAAGTTATGTGTCATCTGTAAGCACTTTAAATTTAGACCAGTCTCTCACAAAATGATGATTTTTGATGCCTCTCAAGAAAAAATATTGGGAAAGAGTTGTGTAAAATGTAGAAATTGCTTGCAACAAGCAATTTCTTCATTTTACACATTGTTTTCTACCCACGAAGTTGAAAAGATCTAAACTTTTATCAACTTTAACTCATTCCCTAACAGTGACACTTTTGGACGCCCCTCAAGAAAACCAATTGGGAAAACATTCTTTACAATGTAGAAATTGCTTGTAACAAGCATTTTCTTCATTTTACACAATGTTTTCTACCAAGACAGTTGATAAAATCTAAAATTTCATAAACTTGAAACTGTCGTCTGCAACCCAATTTGGACCAGTCTAAAATTTTGCCATCTGGTAAATGGTTAAATTCTCAACTATAACTCCTTTCTACCACACTACAATTTTGGTGTCAGGTAAATGGATAAAATAATATCATTTGATAATGATTCAAACCTGCAAAAGTCAAAACCAGTATTTTGTTAGACCTACCCTGCCCTAAAAACATCAGCTAGTCTAAGAAATGCCGAGTTAATGAGTATAGGGAATGGGTACTTCTCAAACAGCCTTGGAAATTTTACCACTGCCTCACACTGAACTCCCACTTTCATAGAGCGAAGACCTGCAAGGGAAAGTGTAATGCTATCATGCAAAATGTCCTTTCAGTCCAGAATATTTAATGCACTACCTTATAAATCCGCAATTTCACACACGTAAGTAAAATACTTATAGAAAAAATTGTGGGAAAAGGAGACATTCTGCAATTTCTCCTTTTCTCCAAATGTTATCTACCCTATTTTATCATTATTTTTCAAGTGAATTGTCAATTTTTAATACTAACTAATCAAAAATTTTGTTGTCTTGTGATGGGTTTTAACCCTTGTCATGCTGAACCCAGAATATTCCTATTTTGGCAAGAGGTGCAGTTAAAGATCAGCATGCACTTATGTGCAATCTGATCCTTGTCTACACCACCTGCTTGTTGCTTTCAAGCCGTAGTAATAAATGAAATATATTTCAAAGAAATACTCACCATTAACCCATTCCAACACAGCAAAATTTTAGACTGGTCCAAATTGAAAGAAGCTGCAGATTACAATTTCAAGTTGATGAAATTTTGAATTTTTTCGTCTTTTTGGATAGAAAACATTGTGGATAATGAAGAAATTGCTTGATACAAGCAATTTCTTCATTTTCCACAATGTTTTCCAAAGCTTTTTTCTTGAGAGGTGTAAAAAGGAGGAATTGAGTTGGAATGGGTTAAAGGGGCTCTTCAGTGCTTCCGGTCCTTTGATTTCAATGCATTTCTTTAAATAAAGATTTTATTCAGCATGACAAGGGTTAAGTCTGGGGTACTGCACATTTAGCATCAAAACTTCAAAACTAAGGCAGAATGTTGTCTACAGCTTTCTGGTTCAAGCCGACCACCAATGCTGTTAAGAAATTGTTATAATTTCAAAACAAGAGGACTATGATGGTCCTACATTGCTCCCCTGAGTATGATGGTTCATGGTTTTATGATATATACAAAATATAAAAGCCGACTGTCTAGTTATTTTGGAGAAGATGTTTAAGGTTTTTCTCTTTTAATCCTAGGTATATTGATGATCCCACCATGAAGCCCTAATTTACTGAATACGGTAATTCTTTTAAGTGTTATGTAAGAGGGTCAATAGACATCAATACATACCAAATATCAAAGCTCTAGGCCTAATGTTTTAGAAGGAGAAGATTTATAAAGATATCCTTCTTTATTCCTATCTAAAATCAGGAATTGCATAGAAAAGGGCTAATTTTCAGAGTACCAAAATTCTATAATGTATCAAAGTAAAGGGCAAAAAGGTGATGATTTATTCTAATCATCAAAGCTCAAGGCTATATAGTTTGGGAGAAGAAGATTTTCAAAAATATTCCTATGTAAAATCAAGGATCGCACACAAAAGGGCTAATTTTTAGATTTCAGTAATTCATTGAAGTATTTGGTACAATAAAAATTACAGCATACCATATATCAAAGCTCTTGGCCATATCATTTGGGAGAAGAAGATTTTCAAAGATTTCCTTCTTTATTCCTTTGTAAAATCAGGGATCGCACAGAAAAGGGCTAATTATTTGAATACAGTAATTCTTTGAAGTATTTTGATAGAGGGTCAAAAGTTGATGATACAATACCAAATATTAAAGCTCTAGGCCTTATGTTATTGGAGAAGAAGATTTTCAAAGATTTCCTTCTTTATTCCTTTGTAAAATCTGGGATTGCACAGAAAAGGGCTAATTTTCAGAATACTGTAAATCTTTGAAGTGTTGGTAGAGGGTCAATAGGTGATGATACATAAAAAAAATATCAAAGCTCTTGGCCTAATGGTATTGGAGGAGAAATTTTTTTAATAATTGTTTACAGATGGACAGACGGACAGATGGACATTTACCAGCCACAATAGCTCACCTTCAGCACATTTTAGCTCAGGTCAGCTAACAATTGAAAACCTGTCATTTAAACCATTAGCAGATGGCAGAATTTTAGACTGGTCCAAATTGCAAGGAGTTACAGACGTCAAATTATAGTTTCTGAAATTTTAGATTTTTCAACTTTCTGTTTAGAAAACATTGTGTTATGACCTAAGGATCATTTATGTGAAGTTAAGCTGAAATTCCATGGATAGTCTAGGAGGAGAAATTTTTTTGTAATTGTCAACGGACAGACAGATGGATGCTCGACAATGACCGATCACAACATCTCACCCAGAGCAATTTGTGCTCAGGTGAGCTAATAAGAGTTTGAAAATAAAAGTAAATTTTACAATTTTAGGAAGTATGTCAAAGGTCAGGCACAAACTCATAGTTAAAATCTACTTTATGCCATGAGAGTCAACCGCCTGATGAGTACATATTTTATATTTGGTTCTCCAGGTTGTGTTTATTATGTAAACAAGGGTATGTCACATAATGTGTATTATTAAGATTATCAAAAGGCCCCTTTACTTGTGTTACTAAACCCTCCTCATGCTGAACCTAGAATATTCCTGTTTTGGACTAATTCTATCAAAATAATAAGAATATCGATTGTATCTATCATTTAATACCGGTTTCTTTTCAGTTCATAGAATATTTTCTAAGTTTGGCATCCATCTTCAAAGATACAGAATCATCAATATCATTATTTTTTCTATGAAATTCAATTACCTCTTGAATTACTTTCATACAACTATTTCTAATTTTCTATCAGAACTGTCCTGTTTTCAAAAAATACTATGTCTTCATAATAGGGTGACCTAAATTTTCATTAGCTATCGTTTTGGCAGGAAGCCCGAGATCTCGTGAGATCTTGCTATCAGACAGCAAAAATGACTTACATTTGATTCAAAATGGCCGAAAAACTTGGAGTTTCCGATGGTGTAGCAAATAGAGAATTAAGTGCATAAAATATCCAACTTTTTGCAGATTTACATTTATTTAAATGGATACATAAATGGTTAAGGCCTATTTTGGTATTAAACTTGTGTTTGTAATTTTTACATAACTTCCAATAATCGACCTCAAAGTGCCCGAGTGATTCACTCGGGGCACTGCAACAAAGAGCAAAGAAGGTGGGTGTCGTAGCCCTCACCAGAAGATTATCAAAAAGAGGGCTACGATATCGCAGCTAGTCACATCCCTGCCCTCCCATAGGATAGAATTGACAAACCAGACATTTCTGTGATGTCAGCTAAGTTTTTCAATCAACAGACGCTCACATTTAAAGAAAACTGCTATGACTGTGATCTTTGTTAAAGCTAAAATCACCAATCCTTAAAAAAGAATATTGGATAAGTAGTTTATGAAAAGTAAGATACAACAATATTTATATCCACTTAGGATCTTTTTCAGTTTAAAATTTTTTTCATTGGCAGGCTGAAGTGCTGAAATGAAAAGTGCATATGTGTGTGCGCAGATGTATGGTAGTTTGTTTGATTTTGGGTTTTTCTTTATTGGTAAATTGGCGAGGGGGGGGGGTATTATATATCTTGGAAACATTCTGTAAATCCCTGAAATTTTACTCTTATGGCCAGGAATTCCTTGAAAAAAAATAAGGCATGTCTGGTTACAATCAAATTTATAAGTATTACCTACCAACAATACACATCAACAGTGATCAGAATAGGGACCTTCAAAAATCACAAGAGATTACCATAAGGACGTTGTGCCCAGGTGAGCTTAATGTCTATTACATCAGACAAGATTTATTTTTATTTTGAATAGAACAAAAGTTTTCTTACACGCACTTCAACTGAGGTGAATAGGGGTACGTAGATTATAGGGTACGAACCAACAAGTGACAATCAGACATGTAAAGGTTGCTGGATTTTTGTACAAATCAAATGCAATATAATGACTTTTCACCTCTATCTAGATCCGATAGTGCCGAATTAGCATCCTGCTCTTGCTCAAATGTTGCACTTTCTTGTTTAAAGCTTTTCGCTTGTCGGATTATGCCCATGGAGGCTGCCATTTTTGTTGAAAAAGTCACATGATTTCAAAATGGCGGAGGATACAAAAAATTTGACAGCACTGTTGAATGGGCTGGCTAAACGCAATTATTATGGAGAAACAGATATCAGTGATGATTTTTTGAAGATTGAACTATTTCCTGATTTATCAGATGACGAATTCATTAATCTATTGACGAAATGCTCTGCTGTCATGAAGGTAAAAACTTTCCGACAACATGCACGCCCACAAGACAGTCTTAGGATAGACTTTTATCTGCATTACCAGAGGTGCGTTCTTTTCGTCGAGATTCTTATGATTCTTATTTAGATTTTTTAAGATGAAGCGTTCTTTATATTAAGATTTTTAAGCCGCTAAAAAAGAATCTTAAGGTTTCTTAATGAGGAATTAAAGAGTACTCAGCATTGGCTTAAACGAGTAGCCTTGACTACGTCAAATATTTTCACTCAAAATAACAAAAACCGTTCTTTATGACGTCTCAAAAATCTTATTTAGCGTGATCCTTTATATCGTCGAAAATAACGCACCTTTGAGCACTCCGAGTCAAATTAAATCCGAAGGAGTATGACGAAGAAAGGTGTTTGGGTGGTTACAGATCAACTCGGCCCATCAAATAACTCGGCCCGATCAACTTGAACCAAGTATGTAGTATCATTTTTGGAATTGGGCCGATGGTTGTTGTTGTGCAATGTAATTTTTAATTACTTAATCAAATAATCAACCTCTTAATCAAATTGACCATAACTACATATGCCTTTATGGGATGTTTAGTCAGGGCGTTTACGCCACTGTCATTTGGGCAAATCAATAATTGCCCAGTATTTGGGGATTTGCTCCAATGTTATTTTTTGACAGGTCTTTGCCAACTAGCAAATGGAATGTAATAAAAATCAATGCAGTTCATGTACAGATTGGCTGCAGCTGCTGTCATAGCACAGTCGGTAGTGCAACAGACTCCTATTCTTCAATCATGAGATGTCATTGGTATGATCCCTGGCGGTGGCACATATCCTTTCTGACATTTGTCTCTCACCAAAGGTTGGATAATGGTAAACCTAAGTGGGATAGCAGCTGGAGGCTGGGAAAGGATGTAATGGTAGTGCTGGTGCGATAAATACCAGGAATTCATTTCTCAGCCGCCGCAAATGACTGAAATACTGTTAAACCACTGTCACTGGGGTGTGTTCATGGGCAAGACACTTAATAGCCAGCCTCAGTCTACCAAGCTGTACAATTGGGTAGCAGAGTGTTTAAATCACTGCCTCTCTTTCAGGGACATGAAAACATCTAGGCTGTGAGTGTTCGAGAGCAAATCAATAAGCCAAAGGCTTACATTGAACTAAAATGAATTAGTATAAACTAAACTGAAATTCTGTGGGAAAAATTTAAGTCTTTTTTTACTTGGTCACTGTCAATGGTAGCTTTGATGAAATTTGATTATTTTTTTTAACTACTTCTCTTATCTTGTCAAAAACTTATTCTTTCTATCATATTGAATCTCATTGACATTATAATTGTCATTTATAAGAAGTATTTCTCATTTCAATTGCATAATTACACATAATTATGTAGGAGTAAAACTTCAACCTCAGAGTACAAATCATCTGTGCCTTATTTTTCTAAAATCAAATAATAATGTATAGATTTTTATCTTTAAAAATAATGGACTTGTCTCATATATATATATATCTCACTGACGGTTTCCTCTTAAACATATCTCATTGCAAATTACCTCCCCCAAAATTGTCGCACAAGACATCAATCCAGCATACACTGATCTGGTTATCTGGCTGTTGAATGATCCCTTGGTTACTCAGCTTTGAAAGGTTTGAAACCTTAAAGCTTAAAAAATTAAGTGGTCCAACTGGAATTCGAACCCAGGACCCTAAATAATAAGACAAGACTGGGTTATTATCAATCCATCCTCAGATACCCCAGGGTCTTTTTATTTGCTAAGCTACATCGACGATGTAGCGTAGCAAATAAGGAGACCCTGGGGTATCCGAGAATGTTATCAATTTAACTCTTTCCTGTACAATCCGGGATTTTATGTAGCTGTGATTTTATACTCGAGAAATTATTGTGGAAAAAGAGGAAATTGCTTGGTATTAGCAATTTCTCCTTTTTCAACAATATTTTCTACTAGATAGGATGGTTTTATTTTAAATTGATTCCAATTTTCATTGTGGTCTGCAACCTGTTTCATTTTGGATAAGTCTAAAATTTTGAAAAACAGGAAAGGGTTATGGAATAGATGATCCTGCTACACACCTTTAGTGGAATGAGCAGCTGGCGGCTGTGATTAAATGCTGGGGTTGTACTCATGTGAGAAATTAATAATGAATGATCATTTTGTTAGGTATGTAACTTAACCCATTCCCACACAATGAGGCTTTTTGACATCCCAAGAAAAAAAGCTCCTGAAAACTTAGTGAAAAATGTTTTCTACCTTGAAAGTTAACAAAATCTAAAATTTCATAAGCTTTGAATTGTCATCTGCAAATCTTTTCAATTTAGACCAGTCTGAATTCTGGTAATGGTTTAAGTACTGTTCAAAGGGACTTTAATTATCCCCCGCCGTTTCGGCAAAGGGGATATAGTAATGGTCTCCGTCCATCATTCTGTCCTGAACAGTCATTCCGTCCTTTCGTCACTAAACTTGTCCGGAGCATATCTCTGAAAGTATAATTGCTATCAACTTGAAACTTCATAGGTCGATAGATCTCATTGAGATTGAGGAGAAGTGCAGTGCACAAGAACCACAACTCTTGCTTGCATAATTTTTGAGTTAGTGCCCTTTCTTGTTTTAAATACTTACAGTTTGTCCGGAGCAAATCTCTGAAAGTATAATTGCTATCAATTTGAAATTTCATAAGTGGATAGATCTCATTGAGGAGAAGTGCAGTGCACAAGAACCACAACTCTTGCTTACATAATATTGGAGTTATTGCTTCAGTTTACTATCAAGCTTTTATGGCAGGGGATGGCCAATTGTCTGACATGGCTCTTGTTTGATTTAGACTTCAGAAATAATTCAAGATTTTTAGATATCTCATCAAATGACTGTAATCAACTGTATTTTTAAAAACAATTCAGAGTATGGTTTCTGCTGACATGGATCTCAACCAAAGTGAAGCCTTTCTTACCTCCCAAGTGAAGAAAAAAGATGGAGGCATCACAGAAAACTTAGCCAATGCTTTTAGGAAATTCTGGAAAAGTAACAAGAACAAAATACACGAGTCAGTGATTGCCCAGACATCTTGGAACAATACTCTGAAACAAATGTCATGGAGAATTGATATTCAGTCACAAACAAGACATATTGATGAAATCAACACACCTACAGCATTTGTAGAACTTCATATTGGACCAAATGACAAAAAATCAGAGGTAAAGTGGTCTACTAATCTGATTATCCCATTTACCCTTTCCCACTCAGTGACACTTTTAAACACCCCCAAGGAAAAAAGTTTTGGAAAAGATAATGGAAAATGAAGAAATTGCTTGTAACAAGCAATTTCTTCATTATCCACAATTTTTACTACCTTAAAGGTAAAAAAGGTCCAAACTTTCACAAGCCTTAAATTGTCGTCTGAAACTTCTTTGAATTTGGACTTGTCTAATATTTTATTGTATGGGAATGGGTTAACACTTTACAAGGTAGATGATAAATTTTGAGTAATCTAAAGTGAAAATTTCTGCTGCATATCTTCAGTTTGACTTTTTTTTTGGCTTTTTATCCCCTGCCGTTTCAGCGAAGGGTATATAGTAATGGTCTCCGTCCGTCATTCCGTCATTCTGTCCTTCCGCCACTGTCCTTTTGTCACTAAACTTGTCCGGAGCATATCTCTGAAAGTATAATTGCTATCAACTTGAAACTTCATAGGTCGATAGATCTCATTGAGGAGAAGTGCATTGCACAAGAACCACAACTCTAGCTTGCATAATTTTGGAGTTATTGCCCTTTGTTGTTTTAAAGACTAAGATTTTGTCCAGGGCATATCTCTGAAAGTATAATAGCTATTAACTTGAAACTTCATAGGTCGATAGATCTCATTGAGGAGAAGTGCATTGCACAAGAACCACAACTCTAGCTTGCATAATTTTGGAGTTATTGCCCTTTGTTGTTTTAAAGACCTAGATTTGGCCTGAGCATATCTCTGAAAGTATAATAGCTATTATCGAACTCATTGAGAAGAGATGCAGTGCACAAGAGGCCTAAATCTACATGGCTTCAGTTTACTATCAAGCTTTTATGGCAGAGGATGGCCATGTCCAACATGGCTCTTGTTTAAAATTGTACTTGACAAACAGCATTTGTGGATTTGTCCAAATTAGAAAAAATTGCAGGCATATTTTTCAAGTTAATGAAATTTTGACAATATTAACATTTCTGTTTGGAAAATGTTGTTGGAAATGAGAAAGTTGCTTGTTACAAGTAATTTATTCATCTTATATAATGTTTTCCAAAGCTGTTTTATTAAATGGTTTTAAAAAGCGGGATTGTGTGGGAATCGGTGAACAGTAAAGTCTGATATAACAATACTCAGGGGAATACAGAAAGTATGTTATTGTAATTGATGACTATTCTTGCAAAATAACCACACTTTGTTGCAAACAATGAATCATGTTAACCCGTTACCAGATGACTTTTTATAAGAACAAGATACAGGTACATGTAATTCTAATATAAATTATTTCCAAATAAAGTTGAATTTTCACTGTTCTTGGAAAGGAAACATTTCTGGATGAAGTTAAATTGCAAGCTTCTTCTCCTTTTATACAAATTGTGGTCATCAATAGTTTTTAATTAAGACCAATCTTGATTACTATTTGTTTGATTCACTTAAAAAAAGGCATAAGTTAAAATGGATTGCACAGGATGAAAGTCTGGGAAGAACTGTTGTTATACACAGATATGAGTGCTGGCAGCCAGCATTCCAATTGGTTGAAGTTTCATATCTCAAGTCAATACATGTATTGAGTCTAGGGGGCTGTCTTTAGCCAACATCTTTCGTCCGTCATCATGCATCACACGTAAACTTTCTACATTTTCGACTTCTCCTTTAGAACGCTTAGAGGTCAACCAAACTTGGCAGGGTGCATCCCCATGGGACGACACTCCAGATTTGTACATGTCATGGAGTAATCACCCCTTGGAACCCTATATTGATTGATTGATTGAATGGGGTTTAACGCCGCTTTTATCGCGGCAGCTGGAGAACCTAACAATGGATTCCTGGTATTTCTCACACCAGTACTACCACTACATCCTTTCCTAGCCTCCAGCTGCTATCCCACTTAGGTTTACGATTATCCACTCATTGGTGAGAGACAAATGTCAAAAAAAATATGTGTAGCTGCCGGGGATCGAACCCATGACATCCCATGATCGAAGATTAGGAGTCTGACACGCTACCAACTGTGCTATGATGGCGGCGACGGGAACCCTATAAGAGGTCAAAAAAGGGTAAATTTTTAAAAATCTTCTTGTCATGAACAGGCTGTAAGATTGGAGTCACATTATGTATTCAGAGTCTTAAAAGCAAGGACTATAAAGTTTGTACAAGAAAAAAAAACTGTCAAGGAATGACCGTGTTAGGGAGGGGTGGGGGTGGGGGTGGGGGGGTAAAGGAGTGTGGGAGTGGGGGGGGGCCAGATAAGCTTAGATACTGACAACTATGAAAATCTTTTTCTACCAAACCAAAAGACCTGCAGCTCTTGTATTTTGTATGTGGTATCATCTGACAGACTTCTATCAAGATTGTTTAAATTATGGCCCTAGGATCAGAATTAGCCCGCTGCCGGATGTCACAAGTTTAACATAAGCTTATATAGTGAAACTTTAAAAATCCTCCTATCTAAAACAGAAAGACCTAGTTTGTTACTTGATTTGTAGCATCATATGGTGGAGCTCTATCAAGATTGTATAAATTTGCGGGGAAATTCCACTAAAGGTTGTTGATTAGGTAAAGTAATAGTTATAAATTGCCCCGCCCCAGTGGCCCCAAATTTGATAAAATGCTCAATTGGAGCAATTTCAAAGTCTTCTCCTCTTAACGCTAGGCCTTTTTAAGAGAATTTGCAGAGGGTAATTCAAGTTTGACTGAAATTTGAATACAAGGAGCTTTTAGGGTGGCAAACATTGTGAGAAATGGAGAAATTGCTTGTAACTACCAAGGTCTCCTTTCCTCACAATTTTTTTAAACCTATTTTCTGTGAGGGTGTCAAAA
The DNA here is from genome assembly GCA_946902895.1 of Fragum fragum. Lineage (NCBI taxonomy): Eukaryota > Metazoa > Mollusca > Bivalvia > Cardiida > Cardiidae > Fragum > Fragum fragum. Next base: position 49,142,696 of record OX336366.1, read on the forward strand.
CGTGGGATTGTTTGGTAATGAATTTAACTATAAAGCCATAGGCATTCATAAGTACTGTAATTAGCAGATGCATCAGGTGAGTGATTTAGGACCATGATGGTCCTCTTGTAATTTCAAAATGCCTTTGGATATTCGGGCAATTATACTGGACATGTGTATCTAACTACTAATAGGTTTTCATTTCAGACCAAGAACCATCAAACTAATTGATGTACATTTCAGATCAAGTACCAAGAACCTGTGACCTTGACTTTTGACCTTCTTTTCAAAAACTTTAACCTTGCATATATTTTCTGGTTACTTAGGCCTTGGACCATCAAATTTTGTAGATACACATAACAAGAGGTGTACTTTCATTTCAGGTCAAGTATATTTACCATTACCATATGACCTTTACCTTTGACCTACTTTTCAAAAACTTTTAACTTGTTCATATTTTCCGATTCATCACACCTTGGGCCACCATTAATATTACTCTCAGTAAGTGATAAGCTTTTATTTCAGTACCATGACTCAGTAACCTTGACTTTGACCATAAAATTATATATATATGTACTTATCAAACGATAGGCTTTCATTTCATTTAATGACCTTGGTACATTGACCTTCAATATGCAAAGAAGATATTGCTTGTATTTTGATATACCTTAATATTATATTTCATGTATACCGGTATCTCTTGTACAAATTTCATAAGCCATAGGCCTTAGTTTAGTGACCTTGACCTTTGCTCATTGTTAAAGCACTTTTTGTGTCAAACAGCTGTTAGTGTGATCTATGTTGTCTGTGGACAACTCTTGTTTTTAAGGATAAAAAAACAGTCTTTTTTAGCTAAAACATTAGTTTGTTAAGCACATTATCTAATGTATTTTTCTTAATTTAAGCTATGCAAGACATTTGTTTTTATGTTTCTTTCTTTTTTCTAGCAAAAGTCTGATGTAGTGAGATTTGAAATGAATGAAGAAAAACTTTCTGGTGTTTTAAAGACATTACAAAATATAGAAGAGGAAGTCAACAAGTATTGCCAACAGTGACTGAATTAAGTTTAACCCCATTCATACATGTAGTTTCTGTACAATTTCACTTTTTTACGACCTTCGAGAAAAAAATATTTGCAAACATAAAGGAAAATTAAGAAATTGTTTGCTACAAGTGATTTCTTCATTTCCTATGTTGTCTTCTTCTGTAAAAGGCAAAAGGAATTTCATAGAAATTAAAAGTGTCATCTACAACTTCTTTCAAATTAGACAAGTCTAAACCTTTTTATCTGGTAAGGAGTTAACCTTGTCCTGAGGAATAAATGCATTTTCTATTTTCTGCCACCATGTCTCCATCATTTATCTTTGTAAAATTTCATAAAACAGAAAATCTAAGGATTTAAGATCATGAAAGCTGCTATGACAAGAAGGAATAATCTTTGTATTGTTTTTGTTGAGTTACACGGAATTAAATTTTCTTTTGTATACATTTTCAAGTTTCGTTTAACCTATTACCAGACTTCAACATTTTGGACTGGTGCAGTTTCAAAGAAATTGCAGATGACAGTTTTAAGTTGATGAAATTTTAAGAATCTTTGGCTTTTTGGGTAGTTGATAATGAAGGAATAACATGTAACAAGCAATTTCTAAATTTTTCCACAATGTTTTCCAAACCTTTATTCATGTGGGTTGTCCAAAAAGGGGATTGTGTGGGAATGAGTTAAATCTACTTCCCTTATTATAGTCTCAATTCAAAGCTGATGCCGCAAGTTCAATGCATAGCTTGAAAACTTTGCATGAATTCAGCTGTATGCAACTAATAAAAATGAATAGAAATATTTGAATAAATCTATTCTTTAGGAAAGTGGTGTGTTTACGATTATTCTAGTTTGTTCTCAGAGGAATACTCTCTACAATGAATAAGATTTATGTAACAAACTTATATTTTAATATATATCTAGTGGTCTAGTATCTCTAAACCCAATAGTTCTAAACTTTTTTTGTTTTTGGTTCTACCTTACAGTGTAGAATTGCAATTACTTTGTAAGAAAGTTCATCCTTGTTTGTTTTCAAACCAAACGGCATATAAACGACTCCTCCAGCGCTGTCATATACATATATCAATTTGCACAATTTGTACTATCCTATCATCTACTTTATATAAACATTTTTGAAAAACTATATTTATCTATAAGAAAAAAAGTATGCAATGAAGAAGAGGGGTAAGCTCTGAAGAAGTGGGTGCAGATATGAATAAAGGGAACTCAGCTAGAAAAAGAAGTGCAGAGGACAGACGACATAACCCTTTCTAGCCCTCCTCCCCTCATCCCCCTTACTCACAAGGAGGGATTGAAAATATAAGTAATGACGCTTTTACATGAATAAAACATTTTCCCTAGAGAAAAATATCAAGTTCTGGGAGAAGGACGATAGCATCGAAATTACACAAATGAGATGAAAAGTGAGAAATGAGATATATATCTACACATTTAACTTGATCTTTATCTGTAATTTTTCAAAAGTTCATGAATAAAGTAGATCTACTGTTTTGTTCAACTTTTAAAATTTCAAAATGCATCTTGGTAACGAAAAAATATTTGAAATGCAGCCTAATCAACAATAGGGGTAAATTGGGCAAAGCCCTCAGATGGGGTAAATGCCCATCTGTGAAATATCGCCATGTGTGTAATATTATCATTATTATTGTAGGTGTTTGTTTAAACGTTAAATAATAAAACACAATTCTGCTCTTAAACAAAGAGAAATACAGTATCATTTAAAAGATAATTTGTCTATTAATTTGGACATATTTTCAAATCATAGCCGCGTGATTGCATGTCAAAGCAGTTTGAAGCTCACACATTGAAACCATAACGAGAAGTTTAAATACACTCACCATTGCATAACATTCTTCGCTTTTTCAAATTCATCCCATAACTAACTGCATAAACGATTAAACACAACAGTATGTGTTTCCATATGCCAACTTGGTGCCCTTTCTGCATTTTTGGAGCTCCATCTTCCAAGATTTAATTGATAGCATTTTGCAATGAAGGAGATGGCTTGATGACTATGCATTAATCATTTTGTCCATAAGACTTTTTCATATCTTTAAATAAAAGCTGAAGCTACTTGAGAGAAAATAACTATTTAGCAAAAATAGTTATAAACAGGGTGACTATTTTCTACATAGTGGTGACTTTAGGTCAGTCCCTTTAATCCTTTACTGTTTTTCAAAATTTTAGACTTGGGGCAGCAGACAGCATTATAATGCAAGTAAAATTAAAAAAAGAAGCCATCCTGTAATGGTCTTTGAATATATATATGCATTCATCAAATATTTAAATCATTATTGTAGACTAGAGGAATAAAACTAGAAATGAAATCAAAGGATTGAAGGTCCTGAAAACCCCCATATCTTAAATGTTTAGAATACACAAAAGTTGAAGAAGAAATCGAAATCATCAGACCTGGATTCAATCAATCTTAAAACTTTTTAACAGACATAAAATTTTAAGACATTTCCAAATTGAAAGAGGTTAAGACAACAATTTTATTTTTCTAATGGGAAAAATGTCATATAGGGTGTAAAACACTGATTGATTGAATGGGGTTTTAACACCACTTTTAACAGTATTTCATTTATATTGACGTGGCTGGAGCATCTCACAATGGATTCCTGTTAGTTCTGTTATTAGTACTACTATTACATCCTTTTCGAGCCTCCAGCTGCGCATCCTACTTAGGTTTATGATTATTCACCCATTGGTTGGAGACAAATGTCGGAAAGGATATTTGCTGTGGAAATCAAAACCAGGACCCCATGACTAGGAGTCCTATGCGCTAACACTGCGCTATAGCCTTGGCAGAAGACACTGTGAGAAAAGAATAAATCGCTATCAACAAGTAATTTCTCCTTTTCTAACAATGTTTTCTTTAAGTATTTTTCTTTGAGGCTTATAAAAGTAGATTTTGTGGGAATAGGTTAAGTGTTGAGTCATTTCAGTTGTTTAAAATTTAGATATGATAGTACTACAGCAATGACTATCTTTGGGTTTATAATAGCTTATTTTGCAGCCAGAGTTTTGTATGTAGATGCCTGATCTTTGGCTGTAACAGTCTAAAGGATCAAGGCTATTAATAAACCTCAGATGAATTTGTTACAAAGTTCCAATGAAAATGAATTTAGAGTTACCAACCTTGATTTTAGAGTTTATACTTCCATTTTTAACCTATTACCAGACAGCCAGATTTTAGACTGGTCCAAATGGAAAGGAGTTGCAGATCACAAGTCTATTTTTTCAACTTTCTGGGTAGAAAAAATTGCTTCATTTAACACATTTGTTTCCCATATTGTTTTTCTAAAGGGGGCGTCAAAAAGTATCTTTGTGTGGGAAAGGGCAATTGGTCCATCCATGCATGCATACACAAAAACCTTGAAATCTCAGAAACTCACTATAATCTTTTAACCCTTTAACACAGTTCAGCCTACTAAGATGATTGTAAAAATCTGCCTCTCAAGAATGGCTATTTAAAAATTAGTCAAGTAATTGACCAATCTGGCTGTCAGTCAAAGAACCAATTAAATTATTTAATTTATTCAGATCGGAAGTGGACTGTGAACTCTGACCTTGGTTATTACATTGCAAAGAAAGCTTAAACCAACTAACAGACAAATTTTTTTTACACTTGTCCAAATTAAAAAAAGCTGCAGACAATTTGCAAATAGTGAAATTAGTGTTAAGCATATGTGACAAGCAATTATGTTGTTTTCCACAATGTTTTATCAAACTTTTCTTAGCTCGCACAAGACAAAAGTATTGGAAGAGCAATTGTTGGATGTGGGCGTAGATGTCAGTGTCCGCACTTGGTTCTCTTTATAACTAGTGTTAGGGGGGCTCATATTTCACCCATATACTCTTTAGACTGTTGACTTTCATTATAGACAATGACCTTAATCCTGTGACCTTGACCTTTTAACCCATTATAAAAATCTTTAACCAAAATCTTTTTCTATCTTGGCCTTTTTTCAACCTAGCGTACTCATATTTGATACATACACTGACACATGCATTCATGAGGGGATGAGGCAATGATCTTGAAATCTGTGAACTGATAAGACCTTAACCTTTGAGCCTGTTGTAAAAAGCACCTGAAGGGCGAGCTAAGTGGTCTGCGGAAAACTCTTGTCCTTGGAGGCATCAAAGTGTGATTGTGTGGGGACAGGTTAAGATGATGATGTAGCTCCCTAACACTTATTTAAGATATTTTTCACTGCCATGTGAGAGAAGCAGTGGTTTAATACATTCCAACACAATCCGCTTTTTGACAACCAGAAGAGATAAAAACTTTGATAAACATTGTTGAATATGAAGAAATTGCTTGTTATAAACATTTTCTTCATTAGCCACATTGTTTTTTATCTCAGAAAACAATTATTCTTTTTAAATTTTCCAGTCAAATTTGTTCTCTTCAACTTCTTTAACTTTGTTTCATCAGGTATAGGATAAAAGCTGAATGAACAGTGACCATTCTACTTTCAGGAAACCTGTCATAAAGATTTTCAGCTAGGCCGTTTTTTAGCTCACCAGAGCTATTGTCCATCTGTCCGTCTACAAACAATTATTATAAAATCTTCTCCTTCTAAACCATAAAGCCTAGAGTTTTGATATTTGTTACATATCATCACCTATTGACCCTCTACCAAAATACTTCAAAGAATTACTGAACTCTGAAAAAAAGCCCTTTTCTGTGTGATCCCTGATTTTACAAAGGAAATCTTTGAAAATCCTTTTCTCCCATACCACTAAGCCTTGAGCTTTTATATTTGGTATGTATCATCACCTATTGGCCCTCTACTGAAAAACTTCAAAGAATTACCATATTCTGAAAATTACCCCTTATTAAGGAATAAAGAAAGAAATTTTAGAAAATCTTTGATATTTAGTACATATCATCACCTATTGCATCACCTATCGACCATCTTCCAAAATACTTCAATGAATTATTTGACTCTGAAAATTAGCCCTTTTCTGTGCAATCCCTGATTTTACAAAGGAATAAAGACGGAAATCTTTGATAATTTTCTTCTGCCAAACCATAAGGCCTAGACCTTTCATAATTGTCATATATCTTCACCTATTAACCCTCTACCAAAATACTTAAATTAATTACTTGCCTCTGAAGATTAGCCCTTTTCTGTGCAATCCCTGATTTTTCATAGGAATAAAGAAGGAAATCTTTGAAATTCTTCTCCAAAACCATAAGGCCTAGAGCCTTGATAATTGGTATGTATCAGTGTTTAATGATCCTCTACCAAAATACTTCAAAGAATAACCCTATTCTGAAAATAAGCCCTTTTCTGTGAGATCCCTGAATTTTCATAGGAATAAAGAGGGAAATCTTTGAAAATCTTCTCCCAAACCATACTTGATAATTAGTATATATCAGTGTTTAATGATCTTCCACAAAAATACTTAAAAAAATAACCCTATTCTGAAAATTAGCCCTTTTCTGTGTGATCCCTGATTTTAAAAAGGAATAAAGAAGGAAATCTTTGAAAATCTTCATCTCTGAAACAATAAGGCCTAGAGCTTTGATATTTGGTACATATCATCACCTATCGACCATCTTCCAAAATACTGTAATTAATTACTTGCCTCTGAAAATTAGCCAACATTTTTGTGCGATTCCTGATTTTACAAAAGAATAAAGAAGGAAATCTTAGAAAATCATCTCCCACACCATCTCATGGTCCTCTACCAAAACACTTCAGGTTATGGTTATGTAATTTACTTAAGCCCTATGTCGTGGGTACTTTGATTTAATGTAGGAACAAATTCTTTTTAAAATCATCGCCTCTACTAATCATCTGATTTTAATTGAACTTTACAAAATGATTGGTTGATGTTGTTCTTTCAAGAGGATTTAAGACAATAAGAATCTATGAATAACTCTGGTTGTTATGGCATTTCTCAAGAATTCTAAGAAAATCTCACTGTAATCATAAGGCCTAAAGCTTTCAATTTTGCGTGTAGCATTGCCTGATGATTATCTACCAAAATGATTATGATGATGTTATTTAAATCAGCCTTTTGTTGTAAGCACCTTTGTGATTTTCAAGGAAATCTTGTTTCTGGAAAGATATTGACTTAAGTTCTTTAAGAAAGGTTGTTGTCAACTGTGCCCAGTCTAGTCGAGAATTTAAGAGAGATCATTGAACTCTGAAGGAAGTCAAGTTAAATAAAAAGAAAACAATATGGAAAAAAAGTTTTGAAAAAATTAAAACATTGCCAATAGTTTAACTTTTGCAACAGTATCTCAGGTGAGCGATCCAGCTCCATCATGGCCCTCTTGTTTTTGTTTAATGTTTTCTCTGAAAAATATTGTGGAAGTCTTTTAAAATAGGGGTATTTGAGTCTCATTCAAGGATCAGGTTTATTTAAGAATACATTTAATTGACTATTCTTCTGTATACCGTATCTGAAAAAGTTGACAACTTTTTAAACTATTAATTGTAGTTGGAATTGAGAGAAGATGCAAATGATATACAATATATAGCAAAGCTAGATTTTCATGGCAGAAGAAGGTAAATTTTTGTGAAGATATTAAAATGCTAGTTTACTGCGTTTTCTTCTTTTCCAGCAGTGTTTTTATGTTTTAATTTCTTCAGGGGTTCAAAAATTGTGACTGTTTGGCAATGGGTTAATTGGAATCTCTAAGGATCAAGCAGAAATGACAGACATTCCTTTGGTGCCAGAGGACTGACACTCTGCCAAAGGGCATATTCCCAGTGCTTTACTGAAAACAAGACGGCAATAACAGTCTTATATTACTCACGTGATTATTATAGCTCTAGGCTTTACTACATCCAGAATCCCACAACATACAGCTTATTTTAACTCCCGAGTGATAATTTTAAGTATTTTGGTAGAGTATAACAAGGCAATGGTGCTGGCAAACTGCACAATTTTAAAGCTCTAGTCTTTATGGTGTGGTAAGATTTTTTAAAGCTTTTTTAGCTCACCTAATCATGAAGTGCGAATCAAGCTATTGTGATCGGTCATTGTCCGTTGTCTGTCCATCTGTTTGTCCATCAACAATTTCTTTAAAAATCTTCTCCTCCAAAAACAGAAGGTCAATCAAGCTGTTACTTTGCAGGGATTTTCCTTTAAGTGAAGCTGTATAAAACTTGTTAAAAGAATTTCATTCCGTGAAAAACTCTGGTTGCCACAGCATTTGGAAATTGGAAATTTTGGTAATTCTTTAAAAATCTTCTCCAAAAACAGTGGGCCAATCAAGCTGTTACTTTGCAGGGATAGTCCTTGGTTGAAGCTCTACCATGTTTGTTAAATGAATTTCATTCTGTAAAAAACTCTCGTTGCCTTGGCATTTGAAAAGGGGAAATTTTAGTAAATCTTTGGTTTTTGTCAGAACCTAGAAGGCCAAAGGCATTTCATAATCATATGTAGCTTAATCACTTGGTTCTCTATCAAGTTTTCAAAAATCCAATCTCTGGGGTCAAAAATGGTCCTGCGCCTGAGGTCTGGAGTTTGGAAAAATTCCTAATTAGCGTTCAAAAGAATTCTCCTCATGAACTATAAATCTTATGACATTTATATTTGGTACTGTATGTATCATTACTACATGATTTTGTACAATATCACTTCAAATTATGCTCCTAGGGTCAAAAACAGCCCTACACTTGGGGTACAAAATAGGGAAAAACGCAAAATTTGAGTAAGTTTATAAAAAATTCTTTACTTTAGGGCAGAGAGCATTTATATTTAGAATGTGGCATAGCCTGGCTGTTATCTATCAACTTAGATCATATTATGCCTGTAGTGTAAAGAACGCCTCTTCCCTGGGTGTCCAAAGTTAGTAAAAAAGCTAAATTAGACCATGTTTAACAGTCTTCTCCTCCCAATCTACGAAGTCTAAGGCATTGAGGTTTGGTAAATAGTATAACCAGATGGTTCTCTACCTTGTTGGCTAAATCATAGCCCTCGTATAAAACATGACCCTGCCTGAGAGGTCCAAAATTTGGGAAAACACCCAATTAGAGCAACTTCAAAGGTCTTCTCCTGAAATATAAGGTGAAGGACATTCATATTTGGTATGTAACATTACTAACTAATTTTGTACTATGATACAGGAAAATATGCCCTTAGGATCAAAACGTCCTTGCTCCAGGGGTCGAAAATTACATAAATCGCTTAATTTGAAAGAATTCTTCTACCTTATATAGAGGGCTCAGAGTATTTTTATCAAAAACATAGCTAAATGTTAATGCTATGTACCATGTTTATATCCTTTGTACAACTAGAGGCGCTTGAGTGCCTGTATTGCTCCACAGGCCTGAATATACTGATTAACCCATTCTTGTAACAAGCAATTTCTTCATTTTAGACAATATTTCCTACTCCAAAAGTTGGAAAAATTTAAAATTTCATAAACTTTTATTTATCGCCTGCAACTCCTGTTAATTCAGACCAGCCTAAAATTTTGTTGTCTGTTAATGAGTTAAACAAATGATGTTTTCAGTATTCAATATAAACTGAATCATTTTAGCCATCTCTGGCAAATAAATCTAGTCACTTAAATCTTTGAAATAGTTCAAGTTAAGCATTTCAAACTTTTCACTGTTTTACAAAGTCAAGTTGAGTTATATAGAATTCATTATTAAGTAAGATGAAAAGGCATTTACAAAATCTTCACTGTATACCATGAAAAGGAATTTACAAAAAATTCTCTGTATTTCATATATGGACATTAGCCCCACCCATAAAAGCCATGTTTTTCGACCTATCAAAATTATGTGTAGAAACCTGACAAAGAGTCAGTCCCCTGAGGATTATTCCTTCCAATTTGGGTTGAAGTCCATCGATAGGATTCTGAGAAGATTTTCAAAGTTTCTCCTGGAAAAATTAGGTTGAAATCTATCCACTGGTTTCTGAGAAGATTTTGAAAGCTTTAACCATATATGGAAATAAAGCCCGCCAATTAAAGCCACGTTTTTTATCGGATCACAATTTTCTTTGAAAGAATCTGATAAAGGTTCACCGAAGGATTATTTCAGTAAAATTTTATGAATTTCCATCTGCTGGTTTCTGAGAAGAATATTTTCAAAGCTTTCACCTTGCATATATTGACATAGCCCCGCCCATTAAAGCCATGATTTTCATCGGATAAAAAATTCTTTGAAAAAATCAGAGAAGATTTTAAAAGCTTTCACCATATATGGAAATAGCCCTGCCCATTAAAGCCATGTTTTTCATTAGATTAAAATTCTCTGAAAAATCTGATAAAGGGTCACTCAAGGATCATTTCTGTGAAACTTCATTGAATTCATTTATTACTTTCTGAGGTGAAGATTTTTAAAGAAAAAGTATATGGATGGACTGACAGACAGACACATGACAGACACCACCTAAGAGCCTTGAGAAAAGCAATGTGGTGTGGTGTGGTAATGGGTTATCATTGCATTTCCTTTAATTCAATTCAATCTAGAACTTTGTCATCTGGCTAAGGGATAATGATAAATATAAGAAAACCTCTAATACAAAATGATATGCATTACATTTGACTAAATAGATCAGCTGAATTTCTCACCTCCCTTAAACAAGCCTTACAGTATTACGCCAATTACATCTAAAGTTTCAACAGATCAAAATCTCTTTTGAAAAATCTAATTAAAAGTAATCCAAAAAAGATCCATAAACATCCATATAAAATATAAAAGTAACCATTTGATATGTCTCAATCTCATTAAAATCATCTCTACGAAACCACTACACTATCTCTCCGTTATGTAGGGACGTGGGAATAGGCTACCATGGTGGATCTGCTTTTAATCAGATTGATTCCGTCTAAGGAGACTACCTTTAGTTAATTCACTATATCCCAAATATGGAAAAAAGCTCCCTAAAAGCTAGGTTTTTCATCTGATCAAAATTCTTTGAAGGAATCTGATAAAAGGTCACCCAAGCATCATTTCTGTGAAATTTGGTTGAATTCCAACCAGTAGCAATTGAAAAGATTTTTAAAGAAAAGGTTTTCGAACGGACACACTAATGACGGAAACAACGCCATAACAATAGCCTGCTGGCCTTCGCTCAGTGGAGCTAAAAATGGCCCTTCCCAAGGCATCCAAAGTTTAGAAAAATGCTCAATTAGAGCATGTTAAAATATCTTTCTCTCCCAATTTATAAGTTGTAATACATTCATATTTGATTTACATCCAGATTGTTCTTTACCAAGGTTGCTAAAATTACACCAGGTGAGTGAAAAAGGACCATCATGGTCCTCTTATCTTTTGGTTGCCTTAGAAACCAGAGTTCTTCATTGAATCAAATCACTGGACCGATTTCAACCAAATTTGTCAGAAATCTTCCTTGGGTGGTGCCCTTTAAAATTTGCTAAAAGAATTGAAATCTGTTAAAAACTCTGGTTGCCATGGTAAAAAAAAACAAACTGATCTTTGAAAAGTATCTCCTCCTAACCCACAGGGCCTAGAGTCTTGATATTTTGCATGAAGCATCAGTACATTGACCTCTTTCAGATTTGCTAAAATCATCAACCTCAGGCCCCCCAGGGGCCTCCTCCCAAACTACTGGGCCGATGTCAACCAAAGAATTTTAATCACTTTAAAACTCTTGTTGCTATGACAACAAGAGTAAACTTGAAAAAAAAAAAAAAAACAACATCCCCTCCTGGCCCAGAAGTTGAAGAATCTTGCAAGAAACATCAGTACATTGACCTCTTTCAAAATTGATAAAAATTTCAGAGCCACAGGATGATTAGGCCTAAATAGAAATCAAGAAGGCAGCCCTTTCAAAATTATTTGGCCAATTTAAACCAAATTGGGCAGAAATACGTTAGTTTGCACCCTTTTAATAATTACTACAATTATTTGATATCTGTTGAAAGCGTTGGTTGACATGGTAACATAAGCTTAATTTAGTTAAATGTTGAAGGAGGTATTAGGCCTTGAAGAAAAAAAAAAGGCCTTATATCAAGGTGAGCGCCAGAGCCACCGGCCCTCTATAGCATTTTTTTGTTTGTTTTACAGAAAACAGGCTGACAACCAGCAAATCACAATATCTCACCTAGTCAGGTGCACTAAATTTCAATTTCAGTTCAGTGGATGACCAAAACATCACAACTACAGATTATTCAATGACTGACTTGCTGGCAACCAAAACAAAATTTTTTTCCAGCCTGAGATGTCTAATTTATTATTGGGATTATGGGAGGCTTGCCTGTCAAAATCACGAGTAATCTTAGAGATTCTGTTGAGAGTTTTGTCCAAAAAAATCAGAAAATAATAAAAACATGTGTTCCTACTATTCCCTTCTTTTTTACGACCCTCAAGGTAAAATCGATCATTGTAGAAAATGAAGAAATTTTTTGTAACAAGCAATTTCTTCCTTATCCAAACGTTGTCTAGCCCAAAAGATAAAGAATTGAACAATCTCTTCAACTAGAAATTGTCGTCTGCAGTATCTTTGAAATAGGACTAATCTAAAAATTTGTTTTCTTATAATTCGTTTATTTATAAGAGGGGTAATTGAAGTAAACTATATGAATAAGTATATCTAATGCGTCGCCTTCCTTTAAATCTGGTTCCCTGCTTCTTTTCTACATATTTGGTTAAAAGGGGGCCAATTAATTTCGGTAAACTTTCGAATTCAAGTTTCGACACGAATGAACTTCAACTCAATATGACGATTTGACACAGTATTCGAAAACCTACGTGATTAAGAACTAAGACCTGTAACCGAGATGGCGGCCAGGGATCTCTCTAAAACTTTCGATGAGCTTGAATCTGAGGACTTAAGTGGGTTTGAAACATCTGTGCCCACCGATCTAACGTTGTCGCCTGATAGGACTGAGCGAGAAGACAGACATGATCGTAAGTCAAAGATAACCAAGCAGTTGATAGAGCGTAAACAGATCATGCACGATCTTCAGTTAACTAGGATTGAACTGAGTCAAAAACAGCTGCAAGTTGAGAACATGAAAGCTGAATTCTTGCAGAAAGTAGATGATTTGGAGGAAAAGTTACATGATCAGACACATCAAAAACAAATTCTTCAAGCTAGGTTAGAATCCCAGTTATCAATTCAACAAGAAGAATCTAGGCGAAGGCAAGAATTGATTAAAACTGAACTGGAAGAATTAAAGAAAAAGCAACACCAGCTTGAAGCCACCAATGAGCGTCTACAAGAGAAGGCTGGAAATGTCAGAAGAAATTTAAGAGATCTGGATTTATCAGAAGAAAGATTCTTTGAGTTGAAGACTACAAGTGAAGATGATCTATCCCTTAGAGATTATGTTGCAGTAAGATTATTTGAAAGAACTCGCCCATTAGAAACAGAGATAGATCAATTGAAATTATCTGTTAAAACAATGCAGGAGAATGAAAAGAGTTTAAGTAAAGAAGTTCAAGATTTACTAGGGAAACTGGACGAAGAAAGACAAAATCATGGAGATCTTCGTGTGAGATACCAAAAGTTAAACCTAGATCATGCGGACACTAAAACACAAGTGAAAACTGATAATTACAAAGTTGAAAATTATGACAGAGTCAAAGGTGAAAGAGACAGTTATGAGAAAAGTGGACTAGATGTACAGAGGCAGCTGACAACTTTAGAAGCCTCATTTCTAAATGTTTCAAAAGAGAGAGATGAGCTTTCCAGAGAACTCTCTGCAGCAAAGCAATCTTTGTCCTTATTGAAACAGGATAAAGATTATTTGACAAAACAAACATCCGACTTGGCAAATAGGCTTGCATTTTCTGATGAGAAAATCCAACAAATTAACCTTCAGCTAGATGATGCAAAACAAGCAAGAGAAGAAATGTATGAGAAATATGTAACATCCAGAGAACAGTACAAATCAGAGTATGAAAATAAATTGAGAGAAGAACTTGAGCAAATAAGAGTTACTACTAACTCTGAGATAGATAGGCTTCGATCTAGTAGCAGAGAGATGTATGAGAGGGAAAACAGAAATCTTCGAGAGGCTAGAGACATGGCTATATCTGAAAAAGAAAGAGCCCATATAGCAGAGCGAGAAACACACTCAAAATATGAACAGATTTTACAAGAATTGAGGCAGCTTGAATCAAGTGGTGATGGTAGAGTGGCGGATTTGACCAATGAATTAAAACTGAAATCATTTGAATTAGAAAGGTTACAATTGGTGCATGAAGAAACATTGAAAAACTCTAAAGAAACTCAGCTCGAAGTGGACAGACTAACAAAGAAAGCTGAGGTTCTCACTAAAGAATATTATGCCCAACAAACAGGACTAGAAAAAAGAATTGTAGAACTTGAAAGTACTTTAAGTGATCGAGATGCTAGACTGAAAACTTATGAAAAGCTTGAAAAGGAACTAGATGATGTTGTGATGCAAGCAGCTGAAATGGAAAATGAAGAAGAAGCTGAGAAGGTATTGTTTTCTTATGGTTATGGTGCTAATGTTCCGAGCACTTCAAAGCGACGTTTACAGCAGAGTGTACATTTAGCCAGAAGGGTTCTACAGCTTGAGAAGATTAACACATCACTAAGGCAGGATATAGAACAACAGAAGCAGAAAGCATTGCTGATAGCAGAAGAGTTGAAAAATGCTAACACACTACTGAATGAAGCAGACCAACCCCACAATTATTTGATTTCTTGCATGAGAACCAGGGATGCTCAGATTCTGAAACAGAGAGAATATATAGCTACTCTTGAGAAAGATGTTGAAAGTTTAGATAAGGAAAAAACAAACTTAATTAAAATGAAAAATCAAATGGCATTGGATCTGGAAAGGCTACTAAATCAAAGAGAAGAAATGGCTGTTATGAAACAAATTGTTCTAGGTATGTCAACTGCTAGACCATCGGAAAAGAGGACAATTTCTTCAAAACCCAAAAGTGCATCTCTACATCTACCCAATAAGCCCCCGGAACTGTATGATGATCCAAATGTTAGCAAACCTGGCTCAATCTCTTTAACACGGAGTGTTCCACCAAACTGGAGTAAAAAATTAAAGAATAAGAACAATTCAGAATCTAGCAATTATTCTAAAGTGTATGCAACTGCCAAGTCATGAGGCGTTTTGCTTGTGTAGTTAATTTCTGATTACTTGAATACTTTAACCCATTACTAGTTCACAAAAGTTTAGATCCTGATGGGTCCAAATTCAAAGGAGTTACTGACAATAATTTCAAGTTTATGTTATTTCGAAAATGTTTTCAATGATTATAATACTTGAGAAGACCTTAAAGCGTCATTGAGAGGTAATGGGTTAAACCACTATCACAAGATTCTATTTTCTTGGTTCTAACATCTTATAGGAGCATTAGTTTTACAAGACATCAAAATTTCAGACAGGTCCAAATTGAAAGAGCTTAAAGAAGACGAATTGCAACATTACCCACTTTGTTTTCTTGAATTTAAGGAAAGGATTTTTAATATTGGCAAATAATTTTTTTATTATGGAAAAAGCATTCAACTGTTTAGAAGCATTAAAAAATTTATAGTTACATGTACTACTATATAATATTGATAAAGGTATATTTAATAGAATTTATGTAGTATTTTGTGTTTTATTTATCAATTCGTAATGAAATTTTTCTTGAAAAATTGAGTTTGTACATCTTCTGATGGAATAGATTCTAGTTGTTTTTTTAGCTCAGTTATTAGCTCACCTGAGCATGAAGTGCTCTGGGTAAGCTATTGTGATCGTTCATCTTCAGGCAGTCCATTTGTCTTTCCATTTCTATGTCCTTCCAACCATTCGCAATTTACAAAAAATCTTCTTCTCTTAAACTAACCACCAAACTTCAAAGAAATAATCTTTAAGTCATACTCTTTAATAAAACTTCACAGAATTAAAATCCATGAAAAACTTTGGTTGCAATGTGTAATTAACTTAAAAATTTTCTCCCAAAAACTATAAGGCCTAGAGCTTTGATATTTGGTATATATCATCTATTAACCCTCTACCGAAGAGATACTTCAAAGAGTAACTGTACTCTGAAAGATTTGTTGGAAGATAAGTGACAAATAAAATTGAAATATTGGGAAAAAATTTTGGGGAAAAAAATGGCCATAATTTTGCAATAGTACATGATATAGCCTTCATATTTCAAATGTTTATCACTTTTGACAAGATCTTTCAGTAGATATGTAAGACAAAGTTTTTGGTAAAGGTCAATGTCAAATTGTCAAGGTCAATAAATTCAACCATAAAAACTCTAAATTGGCCATAACTTTTAATTGGAATGAGATTTAATCTTCATATTTCAGATGTTTATTGTTTGTGAAAAGATCTTTTTGTTACTACCAAGTTCAAGGTCATCCGTCAAAGTCATTTCTCTAGGTCAAAATTTCAAAAAAAAAATAACTTTTACATTGATCATAAGTTTACAATGGTTAGTGATATAGCCTTCGTATTTCACATGAGTATTGCTTATCACATTACCTTTCTGTTGGTATAAAGTTGGAGGTCATTTCTCAACGTCAAAAAATCTTAACTTTAAGACTGTCCATAAGTTTACAATGGTAAGTGATATAGCCTTCATATTTCACATGTGCATTACTTATGACATTCTTTCTGTTGGTATCAAGTTCAAGGTCATCTGTCAATGTCAAGGTCACTTTTCAAGGTCAAAACTTCAAAAATAACTTTAACATTGTTCATAATTTAAAATGGTAAGTGCTACAGTCTTCATATTTCAAATATTTATTACTTGTGACAAGACTTTTCGGCAGATACCAAAATCAAGGTCGTTAATTTTCAAATATACGTCTTTTAACAATTGCCAAAATATTAACTTTGGGCAAGGTAAAATGTTTTATCCTTTACAATATGATAATATTGAATTTTACGAGAATCTGGCCTGTGAAGCCAAACAGATTCCTTCAATGTTTATCAAACTTCCAATTTTCTTGTGAACTGAACTTTCAAACTATAGTTGCATTCAATAAGAAGTTTTTGTTCAATAATGGCATACAGTTTTGTGACAAAGCCTTATTCGGAGAGCATAATACATCTCTGACTGCTCTTGTTTCAATTTGCGTCCAATTTTCATTGCCGTCTGCAATGTCTTCAGTTTGGATCAGTGGAACTTTTCAAAAAGTGGGAAAGGGTTAAGCATAACCTCTCGCCTAACCTGGTTTGTTAAATAGGTACATGTAATACTAGATGCTTCTATTCTAGAGTCCTGAGCACAATCACCAGTTCAGGAAAAATGCAATTATTACACATGTCATTTGTCTCTAACGATGGTAAAATGATACGTAATTTGCCGGTAAAGCTGGCTGGGCAGCTACATATGTAATGGCTAAATTTTATTGTTGCAGTTGTATATGTTACTGGTGTGAAAAATGACAGGAAGCCATGCTTAGGTGCACCTACAAACCACGGTTTTACTGAAATACTACTGAAAGTCAGGTTAAACCAAATTCACTTGATCATAGTCTAACTAGCCTTCCAGATCAATATTTTTTCTCTTTTTTTTTTTTCAACCCTATCTTGGCGTTAGTTTTCAATCTCAAAGCAATTTGAATTGTTGTCTGTAACTAGTTCAAAATGTTGTCTTTGAAAATGGGTTGAAAAGGCTAATCCAAAATAATAATAAACATCTTTAAATAGCTTACCACTCCCACGATATACAGCTGGTAGGCTGAATTGGGCAAATCACTCATTATGTAATTGAAAGACACGTGTTATAGTGAAACTGTGACCGCATCCCTCGTATTACACCATTTTCAATATATTCAGTTGTTTGGGAGAGACATGTTTTGAAATATAATAAATCGAACATAACAGGGCACTACTTCTCTTCTAACATTGTAATAATCTACTGGATTTTCAAAACTGGACAAAACTGGTGGACGACTATGGATTCCATCAAAAAATATACCCTAGGGTAAAAAATGGACCTGCCCTGTAGGTCCAAAGTTTTAAAAAGTTGGGAAAAACACTCAGTTGGAGGAAGTTCAAAAGTTTTGTCCCAAACTTTATGGCCTAGGTCATTCATATTTTGTATATATAATAACTAGATGATTTGGTAGTATGTTAATATCAATTATGCCCCAGGAAAAAAGCCCTACCTCAGGGGTAAAAAATATGGACTTTTGCTCGATATGAGTCTGTTAAAAAATCTATATTTATAAAGCCTGAAGCCTGAAATTCAACCAAATTGCACAGAAATGATCCTTGGGCGACCCTCTATCAGATTTTTCTACAGAGATTTTGACCAGTTGAAAATTTTTGATGTTATGTGCTCAATTTTGTAAGGTTTATTAAAGGGAGGTAATTGATTCAGCTGATTGAGTCAACTATAATGCATATCATTTTGCATAATGAGTTTTCTTTATTAAAAGTTTGAGAGAAAGAATTATTATCCTTTAGCCCTAAACCAGATGACAAATTTCTAGAAAATGCAATTATAACCCGTTACCACACCACACAACACTGCTTTTCTCACACTCTTATAAATATGTGTATAGAAAACTTTGCATGAAAAGGAGAAACTGCTTGTAACAAACTTTCTCCTTTTAGCTCCACTGGCTGAAAGCTAAGGGACCATTGTCATGGCTTGGAGTCTGTCATGTGTCTGTCTATCCAAAGACTTTTTCTCTAAACATGGCTTTAATGGGCAGGCTATTTCCATATATGGTGAAAGCTTTAAAGAATCTTCTCAGAAAGCAGTGGATGGATTTAAGCCAAATTTCACAGAAATAATCCTTGGGTGAACCTTTATCAGATTTCTCCAAAGAATTTTTATCCGATGAAAAAACATGGTTTTATTAGGGGGGGGGGTATTTCCATATATGGTGAAAGCTTTCAAAATATTTCGGACACTCGTGGATATATTTCAACCAAATTTTACAGGATTGGTCCTGGGGTGACCCTTTATCAGATTTCTTCAAAGAATTTTGTTGTTAAACATGGCTTGAATATGCAGGGCTTATTTCCATATATGGTATATGGTGAAAAAGCTTTTCAGAAACCAGTAGATTGATTTTAAGTAAATATCACAGGAAATATCCATTTTTTAGACCCTTTATCAGATGTATTCAGTTAATTTGATTGAGAAAAATCCTGGCATTTCGGTGGGGTACTAATATCAATATTTGGAATACATTTTTAGATCTTTGAAAATCTTCTCAGAATCTTATCGATGTATTTCAACCCAATTTCAAAGGAACAATCCTCAGGGGACTCTTTGCAGATTTCTTCATATGATTTTGAGGTTAAAAAACATGGCTTTTATGGGTGGGGCTAATGTCCATATATGAAATACAGTGTAAACTTTGTAAATGCCTTTTCATGGTAGACAGTGAAAAATTTTTAAATGGCTTTTCATCTTACTCAATATATGAATTGTACATAACTCAACTTGACTTTGTAAAACAGTGAAAAGTGTGAAATGCTTGACTAGAACTATTTCAAAGATCTCAGTGACTAGATTTATTTGCTAGAGATGGCTATAAGATGATTTGGTTTATATTAAATGCTGAAAACACCATTTGCTTAATCAGTATATTCAGGCCTGCGCAGCGATACAGGCGCTCAAGCTCCACTAGTAAGCTCATCTGAGCCCATTTTACTTATGGTGAGCTTTTGTAATCATTGAATGACTGTTGTCAGCAATTTCCTCGTTAGCACTCTAGGGGCAACAATTTTGGCTAATCTTCAAGAAACTTGGCTGGTAAGTTGGTCTGGTGTTTATAAAGTGTTATGCTTTCATATTTCGTTTATAGTATATCACAAATGGGTTTGCTCAAGGGGTCCAAATTTGGAAAATGCCCAATTACACTAGTTTCAAAATCTTCTTAACCCATTACAATACTACTAAATTTTAGACTGGTCCAAATGGGAAGAAGTAGATGGCAGTTCAAATTATGTTGAAATTCAAATTCAAATAGCTTTCATGAAACAAGCAAGATTTCCTTTCTCCCAATGTTTTCAAAACATATTTTTAGTGAAGGCGCCAAAATGTGGGATTATTTGGTAATGGATTAAACTATGAAGCCCAAGGCATTCATTCTAGATATGTAGCACTACCCGGTATTTTTGTACTATACCTAAAATCTTATTTCCGATATTTATTTGGCTCCAGTTCGGTCTTTTTAAACACCCGTCAAAGACGGAACGTATTATGGGATCACCCGTGGTGTCAGATGTCCAGGTGGCATAGACTTCTTTGTCCTAGAGCAGAACTCTGCATCCACAGTCTGATTGACTTGAAACAGCAGTTATATTCCTCTCATGATTACAGAGTGCAGTGCACAAGAACCGTAACTCTACCTTTCTTATTTTTTTAGTTATTCCCCTTTGTTGTTTTTTATACTAGGATTTTGTCTGGCGCATATCTCTGCAAATATAATAGCTATGATCATGAAACTTTATTGATGGATAGATTTCATCAAGGGGAAGTGCAATGCACAAGAACCATAACTCTACCTTGATTATTTTTTGAGTTATTACCCTTTGTTGTTTTTCATACTTGGATTTTGTCCAGAGCATATCTCTGAAAGTATAATGGCTATGAACATGAAACTTTATTGGTGGGTAGATGTCATCAAGAGAAAGTACAGTGCACATAGACAGTAACTCTACCTTGCCTATTTTTTGAGTTACCCCCCTTTGTTGTTTTTCATACTTGGATTTGTCTGGAGCATGTCTCTAAAAGTATAATAGCTATGATCATGAAACTTTATTGGTAGATAGATATCATCAAGAACCCTAACTCTTCCTTGCTTATTTTTTGAGTTATTCCCCTTTGTTGTTTTTCATATTTGGATTGTGTCCAGAGCATATCTCTGAAAATTTAATAGCTATGATCATAAAACTTTGAGGATGGGTAGATATTATTTAGGGGAAGCGCAGTGCACACGAGCAGTAACTCTTCCTTGCCTAATTTTTGAATTATTACCTTTTGTTGTTTTTCATACTTGGATTTCGTCTGGAGCATATCTCTGAAAGTGTAATAGCTATGATCATGAAACATTATGGGCGGATAGATATCATAAAGGGGAAATTGTACAAGAACCGTTACTCTTCTTTGCCTATTTCTTGAAAAAATGGGTTAGGGCAAAAAAATGTGGAAAATGAAGAACTTGTTTGTAGCAAGTATTTTTTTCTTAACCCGCAATGTTTCTTACCTAGAAAGACAAAGACTTTAAATGTTTTGTCAAGTTAATTTGTCCGTCATCCGTCGAAAAATTCTTTAAATGAAATCTCTTGTTTAACCACTTGGCCAATTTAAACCAATCATTGAAATTCATTATGTGCTCCCTTTTCACATTAGGTGAAAGAATTGAATTCGGTGCAAAACTCCGGTTACCATGGCAACAAAAGTGAAATTTTGAAGACAATCTTCCTCGCCTAAAAGGCGTAGAGTCGTGATATATTTTTACATGAAGTATCAAGATACTGACCTCTGTCGGAGTTGTTAGAATCATTACCCTCATATATGGGGCCTATAAAGGAATATAGACTTATTTTTAAAACGGCAATTCCTCCCAAACTACTGGGAGGAATTTCAACAAAATACGACAAGAATAATCCTTCAGTTACCCTCTTTAACATTACTAAAAGAATTTAAAACTAGTTGCCAAGGTAACAAACTTGAACTTAAAAAACAATCTGTAAAAATTATCTCCTCATAACCCAGAATATATAAAGCATCAAATCTAAATTTTGTATGAAGTACTTTAGCCTCTTTCAAAATTGCTAAAATTTGTTACCTTCGGATCCACAGGGGAGGAGCCCGAGGGAAGGGGGTCTGTTTAAGAATAAAGAAGGCAGAACTTAGGCATGGGCAAGATCTATACGTAATTTACAAATTGATGGCCCCGCCCACTAATCTCCGACACGAAACTCTAAATATAAAACGGCCTTATCAGATTGCCAAAAGTTGTGGTCAGTAGAATGAAACAAAATCGAAGGAATAGTTGTTTGATGACCTTGAAACAGCTGTAGTTACGATGTTTAAGTCGACGAAACAACAGATGAATTATTTGATTGGAAGATTAGTTCTTTGATTGAATCCGCGATCCGTCGACCGCTAAAACTGTGGACCCGGGCACAAATTACCATTTTGGCTAATACTGTTTAAACATTTAGGTGTTGGTTAGAGCAATGGTTGTTTACAAGTGTGGCCGTACATTTCAGCAGGTTGAGGTCAAATGGCCGCGGCAACACGGGAAATTGTTCACGCCGCCATCATGAAGCCTCACTGTTTGTTACCCTAGAACATTCACTTGGCGGCTACAACATGAAAATGGCCTGCGAAAGAGGATACACTTTATTAGAGTTGAGATCATGGGGCTGGAAACCTGTTGAGCGGGTAAGTGTCGGCTTTTTAAGTTGGAATGCGGAGCAATTCCAACTTAGATTTAACAAAACCGCAAAATGAACACAAGACAATTTCATTTTGGGTTTCTTGATAACACAGTTGTAGCCGTAGACAATAATATGGCACATGTAAAGGGTGATATAAAAATTCGCTTAAAGACTTCTAAACATGCTTTAGTTTGCTTTAAATTATTGAAAAATAGGGTAATAATCAGCGCAGTAATTAGACTTTTGTGATTCGCCGTCCCGTGTTTGGAAATCACGTGAACTCAAGTGACATGTTGTAGTCATGTGACCATAGATAGGCAATGTTTACAAATATGGCTCGCGTCGCAAATGCATTTTTACAATAATCACGCCGCCCAGTGCTTTAAAACATTCTAAAGCGATTGAGGGGGATCGTAGGCATCAGGCAAACGCGATTATCGTAAGATTTACAGCTTTTATCCAATAAAAACCAAATAGATGCAAAACGAAAGTAGAAGATTTTGAAAATTAGAATGTAAACATATGAACTTCCGGTTTCTACTTATTTACTAAATAATAACGCTTTATTATGTCGTTATTTACAAGTTTAAATCAATAATAACACATCAAATCTTTAACAAGAGTCATCTAGCTTCCAGCTTGGTCCTTTTTACTTAAGATTGTTTACGCGTTTCTAAAGCCGAATAACGAATAAGGAAATCGCGCGACTACAGGACGCCGAAGATAATTTGATACTATCTTCATCATATTATAGGAATTTTAGGAAAAGGGCAAAACTACCATGTGCAAACAATAACGTTACAATAACGTTAACGCCTTTTTTTCTTTTGAGTTTTACTCACAATGCTTTAAATAGTATTTTTTCCTAAGTCTAAACCGGTATTTCATAAACAAGTTTCCGCACATTTTCGCAAATTTCCACGTATACTAATAAACTTTAAGTAAAAATCTACGTGAGTTTAGTATGTTCGTTACAGAATTGGCCGAGTTGAGGGTCAAATAATCATCGAGGACATTGATTTCTTACTGTAGAAGTTGTTATTCTCAGTTTTCAAGATTTTAAAAGAAGTTCGCGTATTACAGTTGATCAAAAGGAGAATGTTATGCTTGAAAATTCTAATTTTGCTGTGCGTGACACGAGCTTATAACCCATTCCAACACGATAAAATTTTAGACCAGTCCAAATTCAAAGAAGTAGCAGACGACAATTGTAAGTTGATGAAATCTCAAAAATCCTGGTCTTTTTGGATAGAAAACATTGCGACAAGCAATTTCTTCATTTTCCACAATGTTTTCGAAAACCTTCATAATGAGGGTTATTTAAAAGCCTCACTGTCTAGGAATGGGTTAAGACAATGCTAGTTTTTGATTTCTGTATGTGCATTTATGTTTTTGTGCGTTATTCACGCACATATCGAGGGCTTAGAGCAAAAACATAGTATGGCTCTATACAGTGTATAGAGCCATACTATGTTTTTGCTCTAAGCCATCGATATGTACACGAATTGGAATGCTGGCTTAAGTTTAAAGGAGGATGGCTTACTCGGAAAGTAATAAATGAATTTGAACCGAATTCCACAGTTATGACCCTTTCAGCGCATTCCAACTTCTCAGTACTTTTAGCCCTTTGATTTCTTCTGTTGTCACAATCGTTGTCATTTGGTCGTAGTCTACTAGTTGTGATGATCGTATTGGTCTTTATTACTCGAAATGAAAGCAAGGTGTATATCGGGTTACGTTACTGAGAAGAGGTTTCTAGCCCGGCCGATAGTCACAATTCCAGTGCGTTGAAACTGGTGGTGTTCGTTTTCTTATTGTTACCGTTAAATATTTATTTAATTTCTGAAAGAAAACGAAATAATGAGGCTGCAGAAGGGGTTGTTCAAACGAATGTCCTCTAAACCAGAGGCTACGAATAAAGATAACGGTAATGAGAACGCTTTATTCAATTAAAAAACATCAGTTAAGTATTGTACTAAAGAAAGACCATACAAAAATAAAAAAAAAAAAGGTAAGTGTCAGATTACAATTTCTGGACATAAATATTCAAGGCAGGTTCAACAATTTGACCATAGTTATGGATAGCCCTCTTGCCGGAAACTTCCATTGTAAATAATTTGATCTAAATTTTCTAAGCCTGGTTCTTGAGAATTTGGGTTTCTGATTGAGATGGTCCGTAAAGTATTCCAAACTTTTATACCGAGGTAGCTGAATTATTTCCGAGGATTTCAAGTTTCGGCTTTGGCATAAGTAATGAAAGTTTTCCGTCAGTGAAGAATTTTAACTAACAGTTGTGTGCAACACATCATTTTTCTGGAATGTATATGGGGCCTACGTCATCGGACCTGAGTGCCTTCAACACATTACATTACTAAAGAAAATCATTTAGAGTGACTTCAAGCTGAGTTTTTGAAAGCAGGAGTAAGCCTTGGTGGAGATTCAACTGGTTCATCAAGAATTGTACAGGCTGCTCGTTTCTGAATCCGGCTTTATAGAACTTCGATCTTAATAAGCCATATATTACGGTTTCCTAAAATAGTGCAAGTGGGGTAACGCAGACCTATATGCCGCATTGAAACAATGTCTGTATTTCAATCTTATTCCAGTCCACTTAGTCCCCCATATACCCTTGCAAGATGAGACCCGCGACCCCCACCCCACTCGTCTAAGTACCCCTCCGGGTGCGTCCCGCATTAACTGCTGAAGTCTTTTGTCGGTTATAATCGTTAGCCACTGCAAACACTTTATTCTACATTCACCTGGCACTACTACAGGCTTAAATTCACCTATAGATATTATATGAGATTCTAAGCAGCGGTATTGTCAATGTCAGTTTTTTTAAGTGGGGCTTTTTGAAAAATAATGGAAAATGATTTAATTGCTAGTCGCAAGCTATTTCTTCATTTGCCACAGTTTTTTCCACTTTGAAATAACAAAAATCTTTGGATTTCGTAAGCTTCAGTGATATAGTCGTCTGCATTTTCTTTCCGAATTCTGACTTGTCTAAAATTTGTCGTCTGGTAATGGGTTAAGATGAAATGTTTATCCTACAGTCATGAATGGCTTGGAGTCTGTGTACCATGTAACACTCTGCCCCGATAAGTGTAACACTTTGCCCCTAAAGCCTGGGGCAATGTGTTACCATGAATGATTTAAAACCAGATTTTTTCTTGTTATAAATTCTGTTTAAAATGATAAAATTGATTATCTTAAGTGGTTTCGAGTTTGAAATTTGTTGAATTTCAAGGTGTGTAGTCAGTAGATAGAAATGTCCCATAGATCTAGTATGGAAAAATGTGTGATTTTATTTAAAAAGATAATGTAACACTTTGCCCCGGTCTCCCCTAGGGCCTAAATGATCGCAAGTTGGCTTAAAATTTGCAATTTGAGTGAAAAAAATTAATATAGGATATTTCGCGCTATCCGTTTGTGCGGCTAAAATTGAAACAAAGGGTTGAACCAGAGGACCGAGATTGTCCTTTTTCGCTCACCTAAGTCGTCTACTAATTATTAGTATTATTACTTTTTTTTGCATAGTTTTTCGTTGAATGGAGTTACTTACCTTGTCATCTTGAGCTCTTCACAAAGGAGGAAAGCATCTGTTGGACGAAAATGACGACCGTTGACAGTGTTCGAGATAAAGCTCTTTCTGATTACAGAAAGAAGCTACTTGAGCACAAAGAACTGGAAGCCCGACTGAAAGAGAGTACGAATTTTGTATATTCCAGGAATCATTTCATATGAACTAGACACGTAATTTCAGCCCAATCTTAAGACCGGCATTCTAGCTGAATCATGGTTGGTCACCCGATCTTTAGAATCAAACAAATTGGTTTATTTTAAAAGTCTCTTGGCATTCGGGACAGGATTTCAAATGAATTGATAGATAGTAATAATAGTTTCAGGCATAAAAAGTAATGAATATATTTTAAAATCGCTATAATAACATTTTGTACTCAATTACTTTCGTAGCCTAGGACTCCTATTTGATAACCAGGGATTGACCCTAAAAATCAAGATTTCTTATTCTAACCTATATAGTTTTTTGTAAGAGGTCATTATTTCTCAAATCACACACATTTTGAAATGTCATAGACAAGTATTGTCAAGTCGTGTTTTTTGACGCTGATCTGTTTTGATGCCCTAATAATTTTTTTCTCTCCTGTTGATGATTGTTAGGGACCGGTCAACCTGGCCTATTTTTAACTCGAGCCCATTGGCAACTCAGCCCATCGTATAACTCGGCATGGTCAACTCGGCCAAATATGTGTGACATAGTGATATGTGTAAAATTTCATTTTGGACTTTTTTTGTACAATAGCTTCAAATTATTATGTAATATATTTGAACATGGTGCATGTAATGTTAGCATTAAATACTTTGTGTAAACATGAAATTGTGATAATAAGAAAAGATTAACTAAGTTACTTATTGTTTTATATTACATAGCCTATTTTTTTACTATAAAAGTTATGCTCATATCATCTCAAATTGTATAAACGACCTTTTGTTAGCCCATTGATGTTATTCTGGTTGTAATACGTATTGGCCCCTTGATCTTTGAGTAATGCTAGATTTTCAAATACTAAAGCTAGATATTTAAAAGCTTACCTCCAATATATCCTGCAGCGAAAAATTAATTTTAAATCCATTCAATGAAAATAGGTGTATTCACTTTATTTGATTGTGGAAAAATGCTTAAAAGTTTAACGCCATGTCATACAACCGTGTCGATTGAAACAATGCCAGGTGCATTCTTCGATCAATCGGCGAGGAATTAGTATTTGGCGGCATATCGGTTGGAAAAAAAGGATAAAATTTGTCTCATCAAATCATAAATTTGACCAATTAAATGTAAGAGTGTTTATCAGATTCTTTGTGACATAATAACATTAAAGTTACATAATAACCCCATATGTATCATGATTTACTGAAGGGAACCCTTTACATTCTTCTGATCACCTCTCTCTTATCATTATCTTTACATTCAATCTTTTTTATTTGTTATAGTGCCACCGTGATAGCGCAGTCGGTAGCGTGTCAGACTCCTAATCTTCAATCATAGGATGTCATGGGTTCGATCCCCAGCAGAGGCACATATTCTTTCCGACATTTGTCTCTCACCAATGGGTGGGTAATTGTAAACCTAAGTGGGATAGCAGCTGGACGCTAGGAAAGGATGTAGTGGTAGTACTGGTGTGAGAAATACCAGGTATCCATTGTTGGGTGCTCCAGCTGCCTTGATATGACTGAAATACTGTTAAAAGCGGTGTTAAACTCCATTCAATCAATTATTTGTTATAGTTTTCTTCAAACTATTAGCATCATCATCATCAATATGATTAATGTCATTCATTCATCGTTGAAATAATCATTAATGCTCCCGGTCTTTGCATTAAAATATATTCTTTTTAATTCATTGTATGGCATATTTTATGACTAGTGGATTATTTATATAAAGAAAATGTTTCCTCCTTTTCTTCCACATTTCTATTGCTACAATGATGCAAATATTAACTCTGACATGCTATCGTGCGAGCGTGTTTGATATTAAAAAAAGATTAGAGAGAGATAGATCTACATTGGTGGACACACAGACAGAAACTAATATTTTAAAAAAACAGCATGCCTGCTTTGTTCTTTATTTTCATAATGTTCAAATTTATTTGCTTGAACTTTGTAACAATGAAATGTTTAAAGAAAAAAAATATACCGGTAATCACTTTGGTGAACTTTAGGAGATTGATATCAACATGGCATATCTTAAGCAATATTTTATCTGTATCGTCCAAAATGTGGTCAATAGTATTTAGATACTTTAAAAATAAACAGTTAAATTTAGTCAATCAGGATTATTTCCACTTGTGATAAGGCCTACTGTGTGAAGGTCGGGTTTGCAATGAATGACATGCCTTTGATTGACGCATATTTGCAAATTTATTGCCAGTCAGTGTGCCGGAAAAATTTGGATGGCTTATGTCTTTTGTGTAGTGTCAATAGTTGTAAATATGAAAGAAAACAACATTGATTTCCAGCACAAATAGCTTAAAAATAATTTGTTGTATATTATAATTAATCAAAGTGATCATTCAGTGTTTGTACCTAGAGTTTAACTGTTTCTCTATATTTTTTTCCTTTGTGTGGGTTTTTTTTTGAGGGCGGGGGGTGTTAAAAATATTTTCAAGAAATCTTATTACATTGAAGATATTTTTGTTATAGCCAGATTAGAGGTAAATTATATTTCATATGGCCTAGATACCAGGTCGTTTTAAACTCAATTTGGTTACCTATTCATGATAATATCATCAATGTTACTCGCTACAACAAGTCTGCATATATTTTCTCACAGGATGAAACTCCCTTTTCAACCAAATTTTGATTTTTGACCTTTATTTTTACTTGTTCAAAAAAGCCAATTTATATAGGATTATATAGTGATGATTTATTGACTCCTCGCAACCGATCAAGTGACTTAGTCCTGTTTAAATATCGCATTTAGCGAGATTTTTTTTGATGCATGTGCTGTGAGAGTGTGAAAAGGTCTATTGGTGATTATTGTTTTTTTCTCGCAGTTCCCACTGGTACCGCGCTCTCAGTCACCAAATACGGTGGGTACCAATACGGTTTCGGAAAACTATCACTTACGCTGAGATTGGCAGAGTTTATGTAGAAGATAATGTAATTTGATGTGACAACTATCAAACTAAAGCCACAATGGTTTAGAATTTTAATTTTCTGAAAGAAAGATTAATTGGTCAATTTATTTCAGTCATTGCTCGCTGAAAAGATGCACTTTTCGCAATCTTTTTACATATGATGTGGATCCTTTTTATTTACATAGAAATTTAAATTCAAATGTTAAAAGAACTAACTTTTTGTCTCCTAAGCAGGTCATAACTTATTTACAAACAAAAAAGAAATCTTATTCAAATATTTTTACAACAAGTCACTAAACTTAAGGTTTCATATAATTTATTGGGTAAGCAAGCGGTGACTCTCTTCAAAATTGTGCCAGGTGAGTGCTTTAGGGCAAATGGCCCTCTTGAAACTGTATTGACTCCTAGAATTTCATAGTCAGGGATTTAATGTCTTCTGAATTTCAAAGGGTAGAACCATCCCTGGTACCGTTTCAGTTACATTATAAGTAACTTAAATTACTTGACTACTATTTAACACATTACAAAATTTAAGACTGGTCCAAATTGAAAGAAGTTGTAGACAACAATTTTAAGTTGATGACATCTTAAAAGTATTTGTCTTTTGGGGTAGAAAACGATGTGGAAAATGAAGAAATTGCTGGTAACAAGCAATTTCTTCATTTTCCACATTTTTTTCAAAAGCTTTTTTCTTGAGAGGCGTCAAAAAGAGTCAAAGAGAGTGGAAAAAAGAGTGTGGAAATGGATTAACCCTTGTCATGCTGAATCAGGAATGTTCCTGTTTTGGCAGGATGTTTAGACAAAGATAAACCTGCACTAAAGTGCTGTCTGATTTCAGTCTATACCTCCTGTTTGTCTCCTTCCACCAAGAGTTGTTTACAAAATTAATTTTCATTATAAATTTTGAGCCTCTACTAGTGATTCCAGTGTATTCAGTTCTTTGATTTTTAATGTAAATTAATACATAGACCTGTTAGGTAACAGTGGTTGCTGCAAACTTACGTCTGTTCATTAGATCTTACATGTTTAGCTCACCTGAGCACAAAGCGCTCATGGTGAGCTTTTGGTTGTTGAATGTCTGTCGTCCGTCATGCGGCATCAACAATTGAAGTGTTTACACTCTAGAGGCCACACTTTTGACAAAACTTCATGAAACTTGGTCAGAATAATTGTTTGATCATAAGGATGAACCCTATTGATTATGGGAGGGTTCTATTTGAAAACACAGGAAAAGGGGCCTTAATGACATTTTCTTTGTTTACACTCTAGAGGCCACAAATATGGCTCAATCTTCATGAAACTTTGCCAGAATAATTATAAGGTCATAAAGATAAACCCTATTGATTATGAAAAGGTTCTATTGGAAAACACAGGAGAGCCTTAAGGACAATTTCTTTGTTAACACTCTAGAGGAAACAGTTTTGGTTTAATCATCATTAAACTAGGTCAGAATTATTCAATAATTGCTTGGTCATGAGGATGAACCCTATCGATTATGGGAGGATTCTATTTAAAGCACAGGAAAAGGGACCTTAATGACAATTTCTTTGTTTACACTCTAGAGGCCACAATTTTGGCTCAATCTACATGAAACTTGGCCAGAATAATTGTTATCTCATAAGGATGAAACCTTTTGATTATGGAAAGGTTCTATCAGAAAACACAGAAAAAGGGGCTTTAATGACAATTTCTTTGTTTACAGTCTAGAGGCCACAATTTAGGCTCAATCTTCATAAAACTAGGCCAGAATAATTATTAGAGTATAAGGATAAGCCCTATTTATTATGGGAAGGTTCTTTTGGAAACCGCAGGAAATGGGTCCTTAATGACAATTTCTTTGTTTACACTCTAGAGGCCACATTTTTTGCTCAATTTTCATGAAAATTGGCCAGAATAATTGTTAGATCATAAGGATGAAACCTATTGATTATAGGAGGATTCTTTTGGAAAACACAGGAAAAGGGGCACTAATGACAATTTCTTTGTTAACGCTCTAGAGGGCATAAGTTTTGCTCAATCGTCATGAAACTTGGTCAGGATAATTGTTAGGTCATAAAGATGAACCTTATAGATTATTGGAAGGTTCTATAGGATAACACAGGAAAAGGGGCCATAATGACAATTTCTTTGTTTACAATATAGAAGACACAGTATTGGCTCAATTTTCATGAAACTTGTTAAAGTTATTTGTCTCAAGTTGAATTTTTTCTAACAGCAGACAATTCAGGTGAGCGATATAGGACCATCATGGTCCTCTTGTTGTAACTTGTGACTTATGTCAAGTCTTGATTTACAAATTTGATAAATATTGAGGATAATAATGGCCAGCATAATATATTTTGGAGATTCTCTCTTCTTTTCAGGCTGTTACTTAGCTCTATCAAGACAGTTTCTGAATTCCATTGTATATTTTAAATTCAAAACATTTAATAAAATGCCAAAGATTTTCTTATTTTCTTCCTGATCATAGAATATTAATATAATGCTTGTATTTTCAAGAGCGTTACTACAGAACAGAAGATTAATGTTTCAATGGGATCTTAATCATCATGTTTTGCTTTTTCATACTTGATATATTTTGTTGTATTAATTCAAATGTTTTTGCTTTTCTAGTGAGGGAGAATTTGAAAGATCTCACCAAACAGTATGACAAATCAGAGAATGATTTAAAAGCTTTACAGAGTGTTGGACAAGTAAAGTTTTATTTTCTCTTTTTAACCCTTTCCTGTTTTTATGAAAGTTCAGACTGGTCTAATTTGAAAGAGGTTGCAGATTTCAATGAAAATTGGATACAGTTTTAGATATAACCATCCTAGGTGGTAGAAAATATAGGAAAAGGAAAAATTGCTTGTTACAACGTTTTCTCAAGTATAAAATCACAGCGATGTAAAAACGAGAGATAGTGGATCTCACACTCATCTCCACTGCCCTCCACCAAGTTAGTTTGACTGATGTTTTAACCCATTACGACACGGCAAGCAATTTCTTCATTTTCCATGTTTTCTCAACCTTTTTTGACTGAGCATAAAGGAAGCAGTATTGTGTGGCAATGGGTTGAACAACATTATTTTGCTAAATCTATGGCCTTGGACATAAAAAAGCAAATGGTTTGTTGGCAACCTAACTGTCATAATTAAAAGCTTATCTGAGCTGCAGTTATGACATTTATGTGGTCTAAAAAAGAAATTGAGCATTGAAATTGTACAAAAACAGGAGAAACTGGTTGTAACAAGCAACTTTTCTTTTTCTAACAAAGAACACTGACTTAAATGGCATTAACTTTTTTTTAGACATTTATGTGGCATTGTTTGCCTGACAAATTTTAAGCTTAACCATATGTTTGTTATTATTCAAGATACAGAATTTGAAAGTCTGTGTTAACAAAAGAGTAAACAAAAGAGTTTACTCTAATTGCAGTTTTTATACTAATTATGATACTTTTATGCACCCGTCAAAGATGGGACATATAGTGGGATCACCCATGGTTGGTCTACATTGCTTACTTTATGAGTTATTGCCTTTGTTGTTTTTCTGACTTGAATTTTGTTAGTATATCTCTGCTGTGAAGGTGGAACTTCATGGGTGGATAGATCTTATCAAGGGGAGTGCAGTGCACAAGATTTTGTCTGTAGCACATCTTTAAAAGTATGATACCAATAATTATGATATTTCATGGATATATAGATCCTATCAAGGAAAAGTGCAGTGCACAAGAAACATAACTCTTCTTTGCTGAATTTTCGAGTTATTGCCCTCGTTGTTTTTCAATGTAAGATTTTTCTAAAACTAATCCTGTAAACTTAACCTATGAACTAAAAATTATTCTATGACCTGTAATTGTTTTAAGGTACAATGTTCATATTTGGTAAAAATTGCTATTTCCTAGGCATTAGTGTTTCATTGCCACATCTTGTTTTTTCCAAAATGATTGCTATACTTAGCTTATCTTGTTTCATTTTGCATCTGTTTATTATTTATCAGCTGTAACCTTTTTTCAAATAAGATAACTGGTAAACTATTTTATATCATGACAAATGTATGTGCAATTAATAGGTTTATTATTTTTTTCACAATGTTTTCATTAAATATTTTTCTTTTGCACATAAAAATGGAATGATGTGGAAATGGGCTGTTGATTTTATTTTCCTTTTCCAAACAAAAACAAAATCATATTGTGAGTGTTTACATGCTCTCTAGATTGTTTGCTACTTGCCCCTTCTAGATGAGAATCGGGTAGTATATAGATTTCAAGTGTGATAAGTTCCTGGAAATATTTAAAGAAAAAAAAAAAATCAGAATAATGGTATGATAAATATAGGTCAGTAAAACTTGTTAAAAGATTATCTGATAATATGTGTTTGTCAATATGTAACTAAGGACAAAAAGTGGTCTTATTATAATAGCAAAAGGTAAAATTCCTGTATTGGGTGCCATTTGGAAACAAGTTTATCCCATATTCCCATACAGTCCCTCCTTTTAGCACCCCTAAAGAAAAATGTTTTGGAAAACATTTTGAAAAATGAAAAAATTGCATGTATCAAACAATTGTTTCATTATCCACAATGTTTTCTACCCATAGAGACATGAAAAGGTAAAATTTCATCACCTAAAGATTGTTGTCAGCTGTTTTTTGGACTTTGGACCAGTCTAAAATTTTGTTGTGTGGTAATGAGTTTAGTGTTGAATAAACTCCAACCAATTAGAGTTCACAAGTGAAAAAAGAGACTTTTAACCCTTGTCATGCTGTATAGATTACCTTACTTAAATGCTGTCAAATCAAAGGGCTGAAAGCACTGATAGAACTTGTTGTTCAAAAATCAATATTTCTTTTAAAAATCAACTTCATAAACAACTCTGGCAGGAAAAGTACAAGCAGGAGGTGTAGACTTAAGATCAGTCTGCAGTCTGATCTTAGTCTACACCTCCTGCCAGAACCGGAATATTCCGGGTTCAGCATGACAAGTGTTAATTATCATCAACATGTCTTGTGTACTTTTAATCTTATTATTGACTACAAGTGATCATTATTTAATTTACAGATTGTTGGAGAAGTACTGAAACAGCTCACAGAAGAAAAATGTAAGTGAAATCAAAGAGGTAGTCCAGTGCAGTTGAAATACAGAATTTCTCTACTTGTCCCTGGATAAGTGAACACAATTTTTTCTACTTTTCCAGGATTAGTATGAACTTAACCACAAATTAGTAAAAAGATAAACATTGAGCAAACATAGTTGTTAATCATCCCCAGAAAATGTACTTGTCCACATGCAAAATAGCTCATAGGAATCCCACACCCCTAGTTGGCCATATAGGTTGTAGGGGTATCTATTTGAAATCATTTATGAAGCATCCTAGTATATATGTTGTGCCCAATCTTGAGAATATGCCCATTCTTAAGAACAGGCAGACACATTTTGCCCATTCTTAAGAATGGGCGTCCATTCTTAAGAATGGTCAATACAGTTTGTATCTGTTACCGAACGCGTTTTTTTCGATCAATATCGACCAATATATTATGAATCGACCAACCAGTCGTCAATCAATTGCTAGATTAACCAATCAATAAATAAATGGTATATTTAACCGTGCGGGTTGACAAACACAAAGTGGAGAGCTTTCACTTCTTCAGAACACAATTTTGTCGCACTTCTCTACCACATTCGGAGCAGCTCGCAACCCGAGATAAATAAACAGGTTTAATTTTTTAACTTTTACAAGTTCCTGTTCCAAACTGGACTCTAAATACTTTAAATAGTAAAATATTTATCACCTTGTGATAGATAACGCAATGTACTCATGATCCGTCAGGTCGTACCTGAACTATTTCGTACCGTTTATGTTGGGTGGACGTATTGTATCTATCGCTAGATTTGTACTCGTTGTTTTATACTTTTACCCTTTCCTTTAGTGTACAATCCCAGGTTTTTACGTTCCTGCGATTTTATACCTGACAAAACATTGGGGGAAAAGAAGAAATTGTACCGAGCCAATTTCTCCTTTTTCTACAATAATTTTTACCTTGTAGGATGGTTGCTTTTTAAATTGCACTCTCGTTAAATTGTCATCTGCAACTTCTTAGGATTTGTACAAATGTAAAGTTAAAAAAAACACAAAAAAAACAGGAAAGTGTTGAGTGCTTTTATGCAAGGGATGGTTATAGGCCCAATTCTAGAACTGTTGCCTTTTACTTTTTAATGTAGTGACATTGTCCTATTGCACCATATAGGGATTTGAAATAGCATTTGATTAAGCCATAGCCCGGGTGGTAGGGTATAATGTCTATGTGGGTCCACCTTGGTCCAAATAAAGACCCAGGTTCTGCAGTTAAGGAAATTATGGAATTGTCAATTAATGCCTGGGAGGTAGTGTATAATATGTGTGTAGGTCCACCCAAGTCGAATTATGAACCCGGGTTTTGCAGTTAAGGCAAATTATGATATTGACAAAATGAATGAATTTGGATAGTATTTTGAATGGTATAGATCAGAACGGAAATGGTTTGATTTTGTGCTTTGAAAGTATTGAGCAGGTTGTATTAAATTCAAATTGCTTGAGCTAATGTTTTAATCAAATTGCTTTGAAAAAAAATGATTAAAAAAATGATATAAACCATAAAACATCATGTTTCATTCACCAAATCAATTGAAATCAGTTGTTTTATTTCAATATCAGGTATCACAGCCTCCTTTAGGACCTGACTGAGGTAATCGCTTCCACCAAAAGGTTGACACGTAAAAAAAAACACTTTCAGACGTTAAAAACATGAAAAAATAAGACCCATTAAAACTGCATTTCAATAAGTCACACTGTCACTTAAGTTTTGTCTTGATTGATTGCATGGGGTTTAACGCCACTTGTAACATTATTTCAGTCATATCGCAGCCGCTCAGAGCACCTAACAATGGATTTCTGTTATTTCTCACACCAGTACTACCACTACATCCTTACCTGGCCTCCAACTGCTATTCCACTTAGGTTTACAATTATCCACCCATTGGTGAGAGACAAATGTCGGAAAGAATATGTGCCGCCGCCGGGGATCGAACCCATGACATCCCATTTTGAAGTTTGACCGAAGATAAACAATAGCAACACATATTTATTGAACTGACTTCCCTTACATTTTATTTTAAGCCACTTTTAAAAGTATTTCAGTCATATCATGAAGGCTTGAGCACCTACCCCTAGATTCTCTCATAGTGCAACAACAACATCCTTTCTGTGTCCCCAGCTGCTCATTAGACTTAGGTTTACAATTATCTACCCAATTGTGGGAGGCAAATGTCTGAAACGATTTTTGTCCAAGCTGGGATTGAATTCGCGACCTCGCAACTGGGAATGGCATATGTTACTAACTGTGCTATGGACGCAGTCCCCAAAAGTTATATTGTCATAGGCAATATACATGGCAATGTGTTACAGTGTTTTCAATAGTCTTTATTTAACTCAT
The DNA here is from genome assembly GCA_946902895.1 of Fragum fragum. NCBI lineage: Eukaryota > Metazoa > Mollusca > Bivalvia > Cardiida > Cardiidae > Fragum > Fragum fragum. The sequence goes on from OX336366.1 coordinate 49,179,133, forward strand.
CAAAATGTGAAGATGAGTGGGAATAGGTTCAAGAGCGCATGCCAATTGAAATGCATTGTACAATCCAGGTAGCTCAGTTTGTAACACACTTTTTGCTAAATTCACAAGTTGTGAGTTCTAGCCCCAGCTAAGCTATAACTCTTTCTGACATTTGATAAAAGTCATTTTGACATTGTCCTTTCTGTATCTCTCTCCAATGTAAAATATAAGTGGTTATAAGTAGTTCCCTAAGTAGATGAGCATTTGGTGGCCCATATCGTTTGTCCCGGATTCACTATTGAGAAGAATGACACGAAGCCATTGTAAGGTGACCAGTTTCTGCAAAATAACTGAATAACTGTTGCAATGGATATTAAGTGAGATACAATCAATCCAAATGAAATGGATTTAAATCTTTGCAACAAGGAATTAAAACTACATGTTTTAACCCATTATTATAGATTGTACAGTTGTACAGATTAGCTCTTTACTTTTCCAGAATTTAAACAAACTTGTCTCCTAAAAGGTGAAGAGATAGATTTAGAGAAAAAGTTATTTTCTTCACTTACATCAATGTTTTACACCCTTCACTATAGAATCATCATGATTTCCCAATATATAACAAGTTTTCTTTAACCCATTTCCAGATTGCAAAATTTCAGACTGGTCTGAATTGAAAGGAGTTACAGAAGACAATATAAAGTTTATGAAATTTTAGATTTTTTTAACTTACTAGGTAGAAAACATTGTTGAAAATTAAGAAATTGCATGTAGCAAGCAATTTCTTCATTTTCCACAATGTTTTCCAAATTGTTTTTCTTGAGGGGATCAAAAATTGTGACTGTAAGGGAATTGGTTAAGATCTGTTTTGTACCATTCCAAGATATGCCCTGGTATTTATTTGTCCTTCGGCAAGTTGCCTTGAAAAATGTACTTTTTCCCAAGAAGATAAACCTGTCATGTCAGACAAATGGGCATGTGAATTCCACACCCATGAGTTTGGACCATCAAACCTTGGTGAAGAAGAACAATTTTTCAAAGGGGTCTTGCATTGCTAGCAAGAAGTCAAGGACTATGGCTTTGAATCCCAGCTGCACCACTGGTCATGTGGGTTTGTCCTTGGGCAAGACATTTCAGGGCTCAAACCTAGCACTAGTAGTACGCAATAAATAAGTGAACTTTACTGTGAAAGAATATTCAGAGTGGCATTAAACTTAATTCAAACAAAACCTTTCTTAACTCTTTACAAAGTTTAAGACTTACTTTGTCAAAATTCAAAGAAGTTGTAGACAACAATGAAATTAGAGTGCAATTTGAAAAGTAACTAACCCACAGAATAGAAACTATAGTTGGAAAAGAAGAAATCGGTTGTTACAAGCAATTTCTTCTTTTTCCAAAATGTTTTCTCAAGTATAAAATCTTAAGGACTTATAAAGCAGGGATTGCACAGGAAAGTGTGAAATAAAAGAATATGCCTATTAAGTACATACAAATTCTTTGCAGTCTAATAAGAATTAATACTTTCAGACTCAACAAAGATGGTCAGTAAATATGCTCTCCACACGGAGTTAATTGCTACAAGCTAACATCTGCTGTGTTGACTTGATCACTCATTTACCAATGTTGTCAACACAAAGTTTATTGTTTTTCAGATTTTAATTTCAAGTTCATATCACCCAATGAAATGCAATGTCATTGACATCACTGTTCATGCAAACAATCAATATCTTGTATCCATTAAAGGGGTGATCAAAAGCAATCAGTCGTTTAGCTCACCTGGTCACAATATGCTCATGGTGGTTTTTTGTTATCCTTTAATGTCGGGCATAAATTCAGCAATAACACTTTAGCTTTCACAAATTTGGTGGGTATTCCCAAACTTACAGAAATTATTGAATGGTCATTAGGAAGATCCCTTTGGACTTTGATGACATTCCATCCTATTTCACAGGAAAAGTGTTCTTAATGCCAGTTCCCTCTTTACAATGCAACAGGTGCTTAATTTTGGCTCGATCTTTCTCAAACTTGCTGGAGGTGGTTATATAGTAATGAGGAATATGACAGCTCATCACAACATGCATCATATGGCTCTCACGTATGGTCATAGGATCAGTTATGTGCCAATGTTGTATTAAAAGTGGAACGTTGTAATAGATGTAGCTTGTGGTTTTACTTGTGTGAGAAAGGACAGGAGCCATGGTTAGGTGCACCAGTCATATGATATCCATGTATCAGAAATACTGTTGAAAGTGGCCTTAAACACCATTCAACATATAAGCCTTGATGACAATTTCCTATAACTACAGCTATACAAGTTTTGCACATTTTCTTACATGCAAGGAAGATCCTTGTATTGAATATCATAAAAAGGGGCCTTTACCCTTTCCTGTTTGTCAAAATTTAAAATTGTTCAATTTGAAAGAAGCTGCAGACAACGATTAAAAGAGAGTGCAATTTGAAAAGTAACCAATGTACAGGGTAGAAATTATAGTGGGAAAGAAGAAGTTGCTCATTACAAGCAATTTCTTCTTTTCCCACAATGTTTTTGCTAGCATGAAACCATGGGGACCTATAAACCAGGGATTGAACAGGAAAGTGTTAATGACAATTGCCTTGTTATGGCTTACAAGTCAAAAATCTTGGCTTAGTCTCTGTGTTTTATGCTGCAGGGGAATTCCAAAATTTTTTTAAGCTATGTGGAAGTCCCAATATCAAATAAAATAGCATATTACACCAAATATCAAGAGAAACTCTGCCATTCATACAGGTTAACAAAATGTTAGACAGATCCAAGTTAAAAGAAGTTACAGACAACACTTTCATCAAGACTTAAATTATGATAATCTTTGTCTTTTGGGTAAAAACTTTGTAGGTAATGAAGAAAATGGCTTATAACAAGCATTTCTTTGTTGTCCACAATGTTTGTCAAAGCTTTTAAATGACAAGCATCAAAAAGTGGAATGGTGTGGGAATGGGCTAGGTGAAAATATCCTAGCAACTCAAACCCATTATCAAACAACAAATTTTAGACTGGTTCTAAATGATGAAACTTACAGTTGACATTTCAAATCGGACTAAGATTGGAAAGTAACTGTCAAATAAAGTAGTAAACATCTGGGGAAAAAGGAGAGATTACTTGTTACAAGCAATGTCTCCTTTCCCCTCAAAGTTTTCTGTGATCATATTTCCTCAGGTTGCCAAAAAGCAAAATTGTCTGGTCATGGGTTAATTTGTCAAATTTGTAGAAAGAATCATAATGCTAACAAAATAGTTTTTTCCATCAAAGATCAAGTAAAAAGGGGACTTAGTATCTATAACAGCTTTGAAGTTCATTTTATACTTTTATGCCCCTGCATCAAAAGATAGGGGGCATATTGTTTAACTGTTGTCCGTCTGTCTGTCATTGAGTCTGTCTGTCTGCAAAACTTAACCAAAAAACTTAACATTGCCAATTACTACCAGCATATTCAAAATACATCTCCATACTACGCATCTCCTCATTTCAAAGTCAAGGTCATGTGTTAAGGTCAAGGTCACATACCAAGATCAAACCAAAAAAACACTCATGTATGTTGGGGGCATTGTGTTTCACAAACACATCTTGTTTGCCTGTTCATTTTTCCACCTTTAAGATATTTGTATGGTCATCTTAATGACCCTTTACTCTTAATATTGTAATTGAATATCAAGGGTTCATTGAAAAACTGTAGTAACTCTGTTTTTGGCAAATTTTGCAGGAGAGAGGAAAAAGCATTCTCATTTTTTCATTTCTAATTTACTAAAGGAAAAATTCTGAACATATTTTCCTTTTTTCATTAAAAGAAAATATTAAAGAAAAGAAATTGGAAAAAAAGTTGTATATAATGAATTATATGTATATGTGTGAGTTACTACAGTATTGCACTGAAACAGCTCTAAAAGATTCATTGCATTACTGTAGTAACTACAGGTACTACTGTATTGCAAACTAATTCTGATAAATTTTATGAAAAAAAATCTGTTCAATAATGAAGTAAAAGATTAATAAAGCTTATTGAATTGAGATGCCTGGATCAAAATTATATGCATTGTTGATAGGTTACTTGAAGATTGTTACCGCAGCTTGAATATCTTGCTGTAGTTACATAGTTTTGATATCCCTCAGGCAATATATAATCTAACTTATATTAGCCTAACATCAACCTTGCCTACTTATTCTTGCAATAACAAAATCCAAAATAAGTATTTCAATACAAAAAAAAATATTTTATTAGTTTGCTTTTGGGACAATTCTAACTCTGGCTGAAGGGGATTTGTCATTGCGTTGACTCAGTCATGTCCCAATTAAATAGTTTCTTATAAATTTTCCACAGAAAATATTTGATGGATTTAAAACAAATTTCACAGGGATTATCCTTGGGTTACCCTTTTTCCTGATTCCTTATGTTAATCTGAAATTATTTTTTTTTATTGGCATAAGATAATTATGTATAGTGAAAAATCCTTTTATCAGAACCTTTGGTCAGGTTTCAACCAAATTCCACATCAATAGGTCTTGGAAAAGCTTTCTCATATTTCTGAAAACATGGCTTTTATATACAAGAAAGATTCTTGGGTGATCCCTTATAATGCAGATCCCTTATTATAACCAATAAAAAACAACGGGAGCTTTTATAGGCCAGGCTTAATTCTATGATTCTGATACCAATTATGACCATAGAGAGTCATGTCTCAAGTTGCAGAGACCCATGGAAATAATTCTATTTCCTGGAATAAAAAAGTTTCCTACCATGTATGAAGTGGCAGAATCTCAAAGGGTCACCCTATATAGAATTAGTGGATTTGGGTGGGTGGGATTAGAAAAAGCATTTCACAAACCCCTAATGCTGTAGGAATTATCACTGGATTTTCTTTTACATTCTTACAAACTAGTTTCTTTGGCAACTGACAAATGGAAATTTAGACAGGTAAGATTGGAAATGCTCTCCCCATGACTAGGATAGCTTATAGCTCTGTTATTTGGCATTATGCATAAGATCATGGTCCTCTATGAGAACTGCTATCAACATTACTTTTATGGATTGTGAGATGGCTTAGCAAAAGAGAAGAGAAACAATAGGCCTTTAGAGATACAGAGAATATTTTCTTAAACAACAATTTTACTCAAAAAATTTTCTAAACAGTTTATCAATGAACTTGATATCAATATTTGTCACATGGTTCTCCAAAGTTCCCAGGATCTCCTTTGGGCAATGAAGAATGAAGAAATTAAGATTGTTTTATTTTACTGAGCACTCACCAATACATTTTATAGATGTACAAGTTATAGTGAATGATCAAAGGTCAATTTTGTCTTTACAGGCTATAGAAAAAATTGACCTTTGATCACTCACTTTAACATGTACATCTATAGTTTATTTTAAACTAATTTAGTAGCTATATTATGTAGGTTGTACATCTCCATAAATCATCTGCAAAGAAATGATATATTTAACTGGTTTAAAATCTGGGCTTCATAAGCAAAAGTATAATTAGGAATCTTCTCTTGACCCATAAAAGAAAAGACTTTGAAATTTGATACTAAAATGTCTTCTTTGAAGCTGTTTTTGATAAATGTGATGAAAATATCTGAAATAATAACCTTTTGATCCCTTTTTTTACAAGCCAGACACATATTTGAACTTTTCTTCAAATATGAATACATGTGTTTTTCTTATCCATCAGTTAATATATTTTACTACAGCAAGTGTTCTGCTAGAGTCTATTTGTCAATTTAAGTAATGGTAGTAAACACATACATGCATTTTGAATGCCTCTGCATTTAGCTAAAAGAAGATCTTTGGTAAAGACTGAAACCTGTAGAAGTTGGCCTAAATATGTGGACTAGCATTATTTTTTACTTGAATAACTATAGAAACATTAGTGGAAAGACTTTTATTATCAGAAACTTTGCCTATGAGTTGTATTGGGATATATGCTGGTTAGAACAGTATATCAGTAACATTCAATGGGCTTAACCCATTACCACACGATGACGCCTCTAACGCTCAAGAGAGGCAGTTGGGAAAACATGGTATGAAATGAAAATTTCTTATGTTGCACCATGTTTTCTACCCAGTTAGTTGAAAAAATCTTAAAATTTTTGAACTTTAAAATATTGTCTGCAACCCCTTTCACCTTGGGCCAGTCTAAAATTTTGTCGTTTTATAATCGGTTTATTATGCATCTACATAATGCAGACAACAATGTGGTTGGATGCAGTTTGAAATGAAATCATTGTATGTAGTAGAAAATATTGTGGAAAAAGATGAAATTGCTTGTTACAATCAATTTCTTCTCTTTCCACAATCTTTCCTCAAGTATAAAACCACAGCAAGGTAAAATCCAAAGTTGGAACAGGAAGGGGTGAGATAGCAACAACATACCAATTGATTTAGGATATCATTGAAAGCATCTTGTTGTAATAGTGATTTTTGCCATTTAAATGTTAAGATTACATGTACCTTTATTTTCACTTGTATGTCAAATTAGAAGTTAACTCATTTAACTACTTTGAAGAGAACAGTTCTATTGAAGTCAGTTGTTTGTTTCTTTGTATGGTAATTAATGCCACACTTTAAAGATCTCCAGCTATATCATCACTTAGTCCACCTATCCCTTTCCTGAACAAACTCTGGTTTTAAGGCATTGTAATTTAAAACTTAGAGAACATTGTGGGAAAAGAATAAATTCTTTGTTACAAGCAATTTCCTCTTTTCCCGCAACATTTTCTACTAAGAAGATGTGTTACTTTAAAATTGCACCCTTTTTATATTTTCTCCTGCAACTTCTTTGAATTTTGACAAGCCTTAACTTTTGAAAAAAAACAGGAAAACAGGAAAGAATTATAAGAGTATTCACGAGCTTCCTCCGTATCAGTAAATGTAAGCCTGGGCTTTGAATATCAAAAACATAGATACCTATGTGACAAGCAGTGCAGTCATAGAGATTCGAACCTGCAACCCTCAATTTCTCTCAGATTTATAGCCTGCCACTATTGAGACATGCAAAACCCTTGGTTGATTGTCCAACTAAACAGGCTAGCTATGAGGGAAACTTCTTGGCTTATTTCTGCTTTTTTTTCATTTAACCTATTCCTACACAATAACACTCTAGGATGCCCCTCAAGAAAAACAATTGGGAAAACATTGTAAAAAATGAAGAACTTGCTTGTTGCAAGCAATTTCTTCATTTTACATTATGTTTTCTACCCAAAAATTTTAAAAGAAATTTAAAATTTCTCAGATTTTAAATTTTTGTCTGCAACTAATTTAAATTTTGACCAGTCTTAAATCTTGACATCTGGTAATGGGTTAAATATGAATTTTTCTTCCTCATGGATTTGATGCATTTGCATTTGGCCTGTAAAAATAGCTTATTTTATATTCACTTGCCAAATATTTAAATACTACCTTTCTTTTTTATTTGTTTGTAGTTCAATGCTATTTTCAACTGTAACTCAGTTATATCAGGGCAACTGATGCACCTAACCATGGCTTCCTGTTGTTTTCCATACCAGAACTTGAACATTCAAGGAGCTACCATATAATGTCAATGAGTACATGTACTTTTCATTTGGCCATTGGTGAGAGACAGATTAATCACACATGCAATGACACATGTTGAAAATGAATATAGCTGATCTGTGGTTCAAACTCATGACCTTTGGATTCAGGATCAAAGTGTGTTACTGACTAAGTTAACTGAGTTCAGATTTTTTTAGCTCACCGTACAACAAGGTGCTCATGGTGGACTTTTTTATTGTTGAATGTCCAGATTCTCCTCTGGTTGTGTGTTGTTTGTCATCCATTGTCAATTCAGTGTTACCCCTCTACGGGTCACAATTTTGGTGCAACCCTACTAAAATATGCTGGATTTTTATGCCCCCTCATCGATAAGATCGGGGGCATATTGTTTTACCGGTGTCAGTCTGTCCATCTGTCTGTCCATCTGTCTGTAAAACTTAACCTGCCTACTAAACATTTTCCTATAACTTCAACCCTGATTAAGTTGCAATGCTAATACTTGGCATGTAGATATGTCTCAACAAGGCGCAACTGGGGAAGGTCATTTCATCAAGGTCAAGGTCAAAATTTTAACCCTTTGCCCGTTTCTAAAGAATTCTTGTTTAGGGGGCATAGTGTTTCACAAACACATCTTGTTTTTATTGTACTGTTGATGATTTCAATTTTTTGTGTTGACATTCCACCTAATATCAGGGGGGGGGGGGATTGTAATAATGACCATGTCAAGGCTACCGCTCTAACCTTGCAGTTTGGGGTAAATCTTTCTAAAACATGCTGAAAATGTTTGTATTGTCATAGGGATGATCTCCATTCACCCATTTGCAGATGACAAAACTTAAGACTGGTCAAAATTAAAAGGAGTTGCAGACGACAATTTGAAGTCTATGAAATTTTAGATTTTTTAACTTTCTAGGCAGAAAACATTGTGAAAAATGAAGAAATTGCTTGTAACAAGCAATTTCTTCATTTTACACAATGTTTTTGCCGTTATTTATCCTAAGGGATGTCCAAAAGTGTCATTGTGTGGTAATGGGTTAAATAATTGTGGTCCCATTCTGCCTATACCAGGTGAAAAGCCAACTTCCTTGTTCCACTCAGCATAACGCTCTTTTGGCTCAAGCCTACTGAAAATGTATGATTGATGCCTATGGAAGATGGTAGCATTTCATTGATACTGCACTATAGATCATAATTTTCAGCTCAACTGGATAAAAGCCATAGGGTTATTGACATGGCTTGGTGTCTGTTGTGCGTCCAGTAGTCTCTCTGTCCGTAAGTTTTACTGTAAAAATCCTCTAACCAGAGTACTGAACTGAATTCAACCAAATTCACAGAAATGATCCTTGGGTGACATTTCATCAGATTCCTTTAAAGAATTTTGATCAGTTTGAGAACATGGCTTACATGGGTGGAAACATTGTATGTTGAAAGTTTTAAAAAGCCACTCAGAAACCAGTGGATAGATTTCAACCAAATTTTGCAGGAGGGATCCTTGTGTGACCCTGAATCAGATTCCTTCAAACAAATTTGATCAGATGAAAATCGTGTCTTTAATCCATTCCCACACGATGACACTCTCTGTCACCCCTCAAGAAACCAATTGAGAAAACATTGTGTAAAATGAAGCAATTTGCTTGAACCAAGCTATTTCTTCATTTTCCATGTTTTCAAAAAAATTGAAAAATTAGAAAATTCACAGGATTCAATTTGTTGTCTGCAACTCTTTTCAATTTGCACTGGTATAAAGCTTTGTCATATGGTTAAGGGTTAATGGGCAGGGCTAATTTCCAAATATTGTGAAAACTTTGAAGAAACTTTTTCTCAGAAACCAGTTGATTGATTTAATTCTTATTTCACAGGGATGAGCCTTTGGTGACTTTCTTATTGCCATATATGGTAGACAGTGAAAACTTTTATTTCTCAGATACAAGTCGACTTATTTCAACAAAATTATCCTTTGGAGACCCTTTAACAGATTTCTTCAATAAATTTGATTATATTAAAAGCATGGCTTTTTCCTGGTGGGGGGCTAATTTCCAAATATGAAACATATTCTGAAAACTGTAAAATCTTCACCGAATCCTGTGGATGGGGATTTTTAACCAAATTTCACAGGAATGACCCTCAGAATGACTCTTTATCAGTTACCTTCATATAACCTTGGTCAGTTGAAAAACATGGCTTTTATGTCCTTGGCATAGAATGGATATTTTAAAAATTTTGTAAATACCTTTTTATTTGAATGAATTCTACATACCTTAACTTGACTATTGTAAAAAAATGAAAAATTTTAAGTGCTTCTGTAGAACTATTTCAAAGAATTTATTGCCAAGATTTATTTGCCAGATATGGCAAAGATAATTCAGTTTATATTGAATTCTGCGGCCGCGGCAATATTGCTTTCGGTAGCATGTCAGACTTATAATCAGCTAGGGTGTTCCAGGTTTGGTCCTGGGTTTGCGGCAAATGTGCGTTTCGACATTTGTGGAGGCTCGGAAAGGATGTAGTTATTGTGTACTTGTGAGAAATACTAGGAATCCATGGTTAGATATATATGAAGTATGGTGCTGTCTTAGAGGCAATGTAATTGTAACTACTCATCTAATCACCCCTTTTGTCCATTATACTTATGAAACATGCCCAAATGTTTGTGTAGTCACCAAAATGACACCTTTATAAAGGATACTTTAGTAGAATAGATGACACAAGATTGTAAGTGATTTAGCATCACATTGTTACTCTTGTTTGTAACCGATTACCACATAATTTCACTTACCGCCCTGAAGAAATATGATTAAGGAAAATTTGAAGCAAGAGGAGCAAATGGCTTGTAACAAGCAATTTCGCCTTTTTGCCAAATATTTTCTACCTTATTTTGTGCTTATTTCCAATTTGAGTAGACTTTGCAAAATTTCCTGCAGCTTAATTCTTTCAGTTATTACATTATCTAACATTTGTCTGGTAATTGGTTAATCCATTCCTACACAAGAAAATTTGACAAAGGTCCAATAATTGAAAGAAGTTGCAGATGATAATTTAAACTCAATGAAACTTTAGATATTTCATACTCCTGGTTATAAAACATTGTGGAAAATGAAGAAATTGCTTGTTACAAGCAATTTCTTTATTTTACACAATGTTTACCAATTGTTATACGCCCGTCGAAGACGGGACGTATTATGGGATCACCCGTGGTGTCCGGTCGTCCGGGCGTCCGGTCGTCCGGGCGTCCGGTTGTCCGGCGGTGTCCACTTCTTTGTCCGGAGCATAACTCTGTCATCGTAAGTCCGATTGACTTTAAACTTGGCAGTTATATTCTTCTCATCATTACGGAGTGCAGTGCTCAATAACCATAACTCTACCTAGCCTATTTTTTGAGTTATTGCCCTTTGTTGTTTTTCTTACTTGAAGCTTGTCCGGAGTATATCTCTAAAAGTATTATAGCTAGGATCATGAAACTTCATGGGTGTATAGATCTCACCAAGGGGGAGTGCAGTGCACAAGAACCATAAATCTACCTAGCCTATTTTTTGAGTTATTGACCTTTGTTTTTTTTCATACTTGAATCTTGTCCGGAGTATATCTCTAAAAGTATTATAGCTAGGATCATGAAACACCATGGGTGTATAGATCTCACCAAGGGGGAGTGCAGTGGACAGGAACCATAACTCTACCTGGCCTATTTTTTGAGTTATTGCCCTTTGTTGATTTTCATACTTGAATCTTGTCCGAAGTATATCTCTAAAAGTATAAAAGCTAGAATCATGAAACTTCATAGATGGATAGAGCTCACCAAGGGGGAGTGCAGTGTACAAGAACCATAACTCTACCTATCCTATTTTTTGAGTTATTGCCCTTTGTTGTTTTTCATACTTGAATCTCGTCCGGAGTATATCTCTTAAAGTATTATAGCTAGGATCATGAAACTTCATGGGTGTATAGATCTCGTCAAGGGGGAGTGCAGTGCACAATAACCATAACTCTACCTAGCCTATTTTTTGAGTTATTGCCCCTTGTTGTTTTTCATACTTGAATCATGTCCGGAGTATATCTCTAAAAGTATTATAGCTAGGATCATGAAACTTCATGGGTGTATAGATCTCACCAAGGGGGAGTGCAGTGCACAATAACCATAACTCTACCTAGCCTATTTTTTGAGTTATTGCCCTTTGTTGTTTTTCATACTTGAATCTTGTCCGGAGTATATCTCTAAAAGTATTATAGCTAGGATCATGAAACTTCATGGGTGTATAGATCTAACCAAGGGGGGGTGCAGTGCACAATAACCATAACTCTACCTGGCCTATTTTTTGAGTTATTGCCCTTTGTTGTTTTTCATACTTGAATCTTGTCTGGAGTATATCTCTAAAATTATAATAGCTAGAATCATGAAACTTCATGGATGTATAGATCTCACCAAGTGGGAGTGCAGTGCACAAGAACCATAACTCTACCTAGCCTATTTTTTGAATTATTGCCCTTTGTTGTTTTTCATACTTGAATCTTGTCCGGAGTATATCTCTAAAAGTATTATAGCTAGGGTCATGAAACTTCATGGGTGTATAGATCTCACCAGGTGGGAGTGCAGTGCACAAGAACCATAACTCTACCTAGCCTATTTTTTGAGTTATTGCCCTTTGTTGTTTTTCATACTTGAATCTTGTTCGGAGTATATCTCTAAAAGTATAATAGCTAGAATCATGAAATTTCATGGATGGATAGAGCTCACCAAGTGGGAGTGCAGTGTACAAGAACCATAACTCTACCTATCCTATTTTTTGAGTTATTGCCCTTTGTTGTTTTTCATACTTGAATCTTGTCGGGAGTATATCTCTAAAAGTATAATAGCTAGAATCATGAAACTTCATGGATGTATAGATCTCACCAAGTGGGAGTGCAGTGTACAAGAACCATAACTCTACCTAGCGTTTATTTTGAGTTATTGCCCTTTGTTGTTTTTCATACTTTGTTTGACAAAATAATTCATTCAAAATAACCTCAGTTCTATTCAAACCCCCAGTTAATATTAAGCAGTTTGACGGGCGTATCTTGTGACAGTTTGGCACCTTGTTTTTTTAAGTGTTGTCAAAAAGCGCCATTGTGTGGGATTGGGTTAAAAGTTGTTTTCCTTTACGATGCTGTCCGATGATCTTGCGCATCTAAGATAACTTCCATAATGCGCAAGATCACCGGACGCGCAAGATCACCGGACACGCAAGATCACCGGACACGAATGTATAAACTGGTAGCCCGCTGCCTGTGTATCGATAGATCTAGGGGCAGTAACCCAGTCAAACGAATGTATCAAGGTGATACCGTTTTTTGAGAGGCTTAAAACCTCTAATTGTCTCGGTTACAATTCGTTGAATAACTTCACACACTTAATAATGTCACATATGCCTTATTTTTAATCAAAAGACGGGTTTACACGCTGACAGAATACGTTAGAAACAGTCATAGTGACATCGTCATTTCTTAAGGATTGACTGCGTTCCGTCTTCGTGTTTTCTAAGATGGAAGATTGATAACAGAATAAGATTACGTAATATTAGATGTTATTGATCTTACAAAAACAATATGACCATGATATTTTATTTTGCCATGGGACAACCTTTTAAAAAGATTATTAGTTCACCGGAAGTTATATCGAACGACTGTAGTGAAGCCGTATCGGAGTGGGTTTTTCTATAATAACGTTTTATTATGGTATATTACGGTTCACATACAAATTAGATGTTCTAAAATTAATATTTCTTACAGTATTACCAACGAATAGGCCAATTTTCCTATTAAAATCAACGTTTTGCCCATTCTTAAGAATGGGCAAAGCCTTGATTTTACCATCTGCCCATTCTTAAGAACGGGCATTCTCAAGAATGGGCACGACATATACACTGTAACTCTATTAGAACCCTGTGAGTGGGGTCAATGAAATGTAACAGCAGAAGAAGTAGAGTTGTTATGCTTTACCCTTACCTGCGTTGATGGCACGCTTCTCAGGTGGTGACACCTGATAAATCGTGTTAACACTCCAAATTGACTAGAAAATGTATAAGTCCTTCGAGTTTACAGATAAATAGATTGGAAAATGAAATATTAAAAAAATACATAGATTATAGATCAGTAAGCATGGGAGTCTCAAGAATTTGTAATCAATATTGAATTGATCCTTGATCACTAACTCAAACTTGTTTATATTTATGAGGATATGTCAGAGAACCAACAGCATTCTGAGTGAATTGAGCTCTACACTTTCCCTTCAAGTCTGTTGAAAGAAAAAAAAAACCCAATAACTCTACCAACAAACTATTTTACTCTTTTGTCCAATGTCCAAAAAGCTAGAAAGTTCAGCCTGATGTGTTTATCATTTCTAGTGGGAGATATTTATTTACCTTAATTAATTTCGAAATCTGTGTTAACCCTTGTCATGCTGTATAAATTACCTTACTGAACTGCTGTCAAATCAAAGGGCTGAAAGCACTGATAGAACTTGTTGTTCAAAAATCAATATTTCTTTAAGAAATCAACTTCATAAACAACTCTGATAGGAAAAGTACAAGCAGGAGGTATAGACTAAGATCAGCCTGCACATAAGTGCATTCTGATCTTAGTCTACACCTCCTGCCAAAACCAGAATATTCGGGGCTCAGCGTGATAAGGGTTAATATTGCCATCATTGGATGAAAGGGATAAAATCATAGAAACCACATGGCGACATCTCCTTGGAGACAAACAAATCTTAGAACACTTTGGGTTACTGATACATTGAGAATATGTCACGTAGATCAGCCTTCACAGCTTTGGACTTTGCCTAAATTCTTCACTGCTGTTAATAATATGATAAAAAATCAACTTAAAACAGTACATGTATCTAAACCTAATCATATACAAACAACTGCACATGGACAAAACTGGATTTAATGGGTAAAAAAAATGCTCGCTTTTATTTATAATTGTTACTGTGAGGATTGTCACAATAATCAACATAATCGTCAGAGACTGTGGGATACGTAGTTTCACTGAAAAATGAAAAACATGCTTGTTACTACATGTAGTAATTTCTTCACTATCCACAATGTTTTCTAACCCAGAAAGACAGATTTTTAAAATTTCATTAAATTGAAATTTAGCCATCAACTTCTTTGAATATGGACCAGTCTAAAATTTTGTTTTGTGGGAGTGGGTTCATATAGTTCAACATTCAAGCAAGCAAAACATTGTCAAAGATATCCACCAGACTGGCTTATGAGATGAATTTTCAGAAAAAAATATTGATCAACAACTAAAGCTTTTAGTGCTCTAATCTCTTTGAATTTAATACAATTCTGAGAATTTTAATCAGCATGACTTAGATGTACATACAATGTATATGTTGATGTATGTTACAAACAAATGACATTTGAGAGTGTGAAACTGAATTATGTGTCAAGATATTGCATTCACTTTTAACTCTTGTCATGCTGTATAAATTACCTCACTGAATTGCTGTCAAATCAAAGGGCTGAAAGCACTGATAGAACTTGTTGTTCAAAATTCAGTATTTTTTTCAGAAATCAATAAGTAACTCTGGCAGGAAAAGTACAAGCAGGAGGTATTGACTAAGATCAGCCTGCACATAAGTGCAGTCTGATCTTAGTCTAAACCTCCTGCCAAAACCGGAATATTATGGGCACAGCATGACAAGGGTTAATAGGGTTTTACACTTATCCCTAAACTTGTTCATTTATTTTCTTGTGATATGATTTACTCTATAAGTGTTTCTCTCGTTGTTAGTTATTGTGAAGGCAACAAATGGTCCAAGATATGTAGTTGGGTGCAGAAGACAGCTGGATAAAGCCAAACTAAAGTCTGGAACTAGAGTTGCCCTTGATATGACCACACTCACTATCATGAGGTAAGACAAATTGGACCTGTAGGATAATCTTTTTAAAAAAATCATCAATGTGAAAACAAACATTCGCTAATTTGGCTTGCTTTTTTGGAACAAAAGAATCGGCATTACTTTGTCTTTGTTGGCATTGATCCGACCAATTTTTCACTACTTGGCAAGTCTAGGTGTGATATAAAACTTCGTTTTAGTCAAAGGTGAAAGTCAAAGGTAAAATCAAGATGTAAGAAATTACCGCAGGTAACCTTGGTTAATGCAACTTAAAATTAGATTAAGCTCCATTAGCTCACTTAGTTGAGCACTTGACTTCAAACCTCGAGATGGAAGGTTCATTGCTTGGGCTCATTTAAATATCAAACTAGTTGTCTTTTGGGAGGACATGATGAAACAGGAACCCATTTTACAGTGCTGTCCATTAAACACTATTCCCCTAACTAACAACTAACCATCTTCCGGGGGCATTGCTCATATGAGCATGTGCTAAGGAAGTGATTGGACAGAAACTGCAGAGGTATCTGTGGCTGTTTCACATTTCTAGTCTATGCTTGCAAATCATGTATTTTGAAAGTTTAGGTACAATATGTAATGCATACCATTATATGGGTTTAAACTGATATGTTTTTACTTTTAGGCACTTACCAAGAGAAGTTGATCCCCTTGTATACAACATGTCTATTGAAGACCCTGGTGAAGTGAGTTATAACCAGATTGGTGGTCTAGGTGAACAAATTAGAGAGCTCAGAGAGGTGAGGATATTGTTTGTTTACTTCTAAATATTTAACCCATTCCACACAATTCCGGGTTTTTTTTACTGGCTGGTCTATAAAATATAGATAAAACTTGTAACCACACAATCCCTCTTTGATATGCCCTGAATGAATTTGTAAATGGTTGAAAAGAGCAATTTCTCTTTTTCTGACTATGTTTTTGACCTTATTTGGCAAGTATTTTACAATTTTAGTGCATTTTGAAATGTTGTCTTCAAAATGCTTCTATGTGGACCAGTTTAAATTTTGTTGTGGTTTGGAAATGGGTTAGGCAATCCTCTTGTTAGAAGTAGATTTTTGTGATATTCAATGAGCCTGATCTATATAAAAAACAACAACAAAAAACCAAAACCCTGTAACCATACAAACTGACGTAGGAAGATCTCGAGACAGGTAGGATTTATCCACTTTACAAGCATTTCAATTTTACTATCTTTTCACCTTTTGTTGTTAGTGTACCATAGCACAACGAGCTAAGGGTGAGCTTTTGTTATCACTGTAAGTTGTGTGGCATGTGTCAGAAGTTCTTCAAATATCTTCTCCCCTGTAACCATTGGGCCACTTTCAACCAAACTTGGCAGGAATGATCCTTGGATTACCCTTTTCAAAACTTGTTTTTGAAATTTGATTCGCCAAAAAATAGGGGCGTGGCAGGGCAGGGTTTATAAGACTTACGAAAATCATTAAATATTTCTTTAAAAATCTTCTCCTCCCAAACCCTTGGGCCATTATGGACCAAATTTGTCAAGAATATTGCTTGGGTGGCCCTATTGAAAACTTGTTTATAAAATTTTGATTAGTGAAAAAATTCTAGATGTGGCAGATAGGGCATATCACACTTAAGAGAAATAATGAAATGATTCTTTAAAAATCTCCTTCTAAACCAAAGTTTGCAGAAATGTTTCTTGGTGATCCTTTTCTAAACTTTTTGTGAAAATTTGATTTGCCAAAAAGGGGTCATGGCAGGGCCAGGCTTATTAGACTTAGAGAAATCATTCTTTAGAAATCTCCTACTCCTAATTCTTTGGACCAATTTGGACATTACTTGGCAAGAATGTTCCTGAGCTGTATCTTTTCCAAACTTGTTGATGATATTTTCATTTTGAAGGAAATTGGATGGGCTTGTCAGACTTCAAGAAATCATGAAATAAGTCCTTAGATATCTTCTCCTCCTAAACCATTGGGCCAATTTGGACTAAACTTGGCAGAAATGTTCCTTCTGTGACCCTTTTCAAAACTTGTTCTTGAAATTTTGATTGTCAAAAATATGGGCATAGCAGGGCTTGCCTTACCAGAAATCATTCTCAGGTGAGCAATTTAGGGTCATTTTGGTCCTCTTGTAGGGCTTTATGGCATGCTTGTCTAGACTAAGTCTTAAAGAAGTAAAAACTTATCTGTTTAAAGAAATAATTTTTGTATTTTTAAGTTCATAAATAAACAAAAATGCAGATTTTTGAAGCCTTGTAAGTTTAACTCGAATCAACCATTCTGTCACGATAAACATTATAACAAGTGGAGGACAAATCCCATGACCACTTTTCAGATAAGACTATGGGGGTGTTTTACCCTTGAGGGTTTTGTTCATGGGGGTTTATCCTGGGACAGGGGGATTATCCCATTTTTTGTCCGTACCCTGTTTATTAGAAAACAAATTTTAGCTTGGTCTGAATTGAAAGAAATAGAAGGGGGCAATACAAAGTTTAATTGAACAGAAAAATGAGAGCCATGTGGAATGGAAAAAGAAGGAATCACAAGCAACTTCTCCTTTTTTCCAATGCTTCTCTAGCTTTACTTCTTCAGCATCAGATGGTGGGATTGTGTGATAAAGGCTATGACTCTAACACCATAAACTGAGTTTTTGCCATATAGACTGTTTATCATCAAGTAGGGCTATAGCCACTGAGAGGACTGTCTTACACTACAAACCTCTGTGAAAATAGTTTTAATTACATCATACTTTTTCTTGTCAGGTGATAGAACTTCCCCTAATGAACCCAGAACTGTTTCAACGTGTTGGTATTACACCACCAAAAGGTTGTCTCTTGTATGGTCCTCCAGGGACAGGAAAAACACTACTTGCAAGAGCTGTAGCTTCTCAGCTGGATGCTAACTTTCTTAAGGTATTATCATAAGTTATATCTTGCTGTTATGTTTTATTTACCTTAACCCTTTACCAGACAACAAAATTTAGACCGGTCCATATCTAAAAAAGCTACAGACGTAAATTTTTAGTGGATTGATGGAACTTAAAAATCTTTGTCTTTTTGGCAAAATATTATGGAATATGAAGAAATTGCTTGTTTCAAGCAATTTCTTCGCTTTACATAATGTTTTCCAAAGCTTATTCCCTCGAGGGGCATCAAAATGTGTCATTGTGTAGTAATTGGTTATAGAACTTTTATTTCTATTGGTTACTATGAATGGTATACATTGTATTGGCCCTTTGTAAAAAGCAATTGTTTTGGTATGTGGTCAGATCCTGAGGTAATAAAACTTTTTTATAAACTCAATTGAGAATAAAACAAAACATCAAGTCTAAATTGATCTACTATTTCAATGTACATAAAATCTTGTTACTCATATATTGTAATTTGGTTGTCATTAAACAGGGTTATTGGCTATTTGTTAAAATTTTTGTTGGAATGGCTTTTTTGTTCATAAATTGTACAGGTTAATCTAGAGATAAGTTTTCTTGAACCTTAAATAAAAGATTTGGAACAAAATTTGAAATTTGGAGACATAGTTTTGAAGAACTAATTTATTGTACAAAGATTGTCTTTCACTTTTTGTAAAGCATCAATGAAGCTTAAGTACGGCACAGATAAAAAATTGAATGTGAGTTGATCAAGAAAAAATTCTTGAGTCCAAAGATATATTGAGTTATTCATTTATTGCTCAAAAAACAACAACAGGAAATTCTGATGGAAAATATTACTAATAGTTATTAGTTGTGATGCTTGATAAAAAGTTCAGTCCCAAGCACGTACAGGATAATTGTTAATTCATGATTTAGCCGATAGGTGTTTAAATTTAAATTGCAAGAAACGTGACAAACAAAATATTTTCTAATAAATTCATAAATATGTCAGAATTTTGAACAGTGAAAATCTAGATTTAGGTTGAACTTTAAATGATAATTGATCAGGTACTAAATTAGAGAAGTATCTTTTAGTATTTCAAACGGCATGGTGTTTCAGAACATCTTGTTTCAACTTGAGACATAAATGAGAAAAAATGCAAAAACTGGAATATTACAAAACAGGTTGAACTTAATACAATGTTTAAAAACCTTTTCTGAAGAGAATTTTGTGTCAAATTCTGCTTTTATGTTTTGAAGAGGTTAACTGTCCATATTTAAAATTCTATATGAAATACCTTCATTAAACCAATTTATTTATTCTTATGATATCCAGCATATTATTATTTTGCTATTGTTTTGCTACTTTTGTAGGTTGTATCCAGTGCTATTGTAGACAAATACATTGGTGAAAGTGCTCGTTTGATAAGAGAAATGTTTGCATTTGCTAGGGATCATCAGCCTTGTATCATCTTTATGGATGAAATAGATGCAATAGGTAGGTACAACACTATCAATATATAACACAATGTAAATCTCACAGGGCAGAGATACCAAATAATTATTTGTAGTTTGTAGGAAGAGACCTTTCGACGAGAAAAATAAGAACTAGGGGTAGTTTACAGGTTTTAGTCCCCCTTCGACAAAACAATGTTGACCTCTACCAAAACTGTATCAGATAATGACACTGTAGCTCTGAGAACGTTTTCCGATGCTGACACATGCACAAAAATGTGGTAATCCCATTTGTTCTTATTCAATACATCATAATTCTATTTAGACAATCTCCAGCAGCTAGTTTAAGGACCTTGGATAAGATAAACAATATAGTGGCTGTATGTGTATTTACTAGTAAGGGAATGCTTTCATCAGTCTTTGGAGCAGAAACAAATACTTCGTGATTACAATTCAATGCATTCAAATCCAGTACAGAATCAGTTATCAAGTCATTTCCCAAAAGAGTGAAACAAGAAGATAGATCTTTTATTTTGGATATGAGACAAAGATAAACTATAGTTACATTTCAAAACATAATTTCATCTAATTCCATGTTTAATGGTTGATTGTCAATACAACAAAATTTTTGATTTAAACAAACTATTCCAGGGAAAAAAAACATTGTCATTGTGGTGGGAGTTGACTATACTTTAACTCAATCAATTTGAATTATGAAATACAAATTTTCCAGATAAAACCGGACATGAAAAGCAAAATTGAATATGTACATGTATATACAGTGTCAAGATGCTGCAGAATATGTTTTGTTTGATGACGTCATGTAATTTTAGATTTGATACCATAATTCTCTTTGTTTTTATATGTGAGATAGAATTATCTTTCATTATATGTCCGACCAAAGCTGTAAATGTATTTTCTTGAATGAAAATATTTAGCTTTTGTTATTCAAGAAATTAGAAAAGCTAAATCTATTCCAACAATAAGTGACTTATATAGTCTCATTTGTTTGCTGGTGCAGTTATTTAGAGGATAATCATTTGTTTTAGTGTAAGATCAATTTGTCTTTCATTGAGTGAACAACAAAAGCTATACACTTACGAGAGGCAGAGCCATGAGGGACAATATGCTCAAGTTGTTCATGAAATTAAAGATGAATTGATCTTACAAACAATTGTTCTTTTTATTCAATGCAAAAAAGAGACAAAATATCACCTCTTTTGTTGAAATTTGCAAAAAGTGTGTCATTTCACCTGTGAAATATATGGCAACCTGATGATGTCATCATTGTGTTTGGTCTCGTGTAGATGACATTCAGTAGTACAGTAGGGATGATGGCAGGGTTGAATCGAACAAAACAGTAAACTTAACATTTTGATAATTTCACTGGTTTTTGGGTGAAATTATGAAGTGATGATCAAGCGAGGAATCTCGATAATCTACCAAGAAGCATTAACCCTTTCCTGTACAAACCCAGCATTTTACGTTGCTATGATTTTTTACTTGAGAAAACATTGTGGAAAAAAAAGAAATTGCTTGTTCCAAGCAATTTCTTCTTATCCCATAATATTTTCTATCACACCAGATGGTTTCATTTCAAATTGTATCCAAAATTCATCGTTTGTCTGCAACCTCTTTCCATTTGGACCAGTCTAAAATTTAAAAAGAACAGGAAAGGATCAAAGTAAAAATGATAATCTACTGTGAAATCCAAATAATTCATAAACAAGGTGCCAAATTGTCACAAGATACGCCCGTCACACTGCTTAATATTAACTGGGGGTTTGAATAGAACTGAGGTTATTTTGAATAAATATTTTTGTCAAACAAAGTATGAAAAACAACAAAGGGCAATAACTCAAAAAATAGGCCAGGTAGAGGTATGGTTCTTGTGCACTGCACTCCCCCTTGGTGAGATCTCTACACCCATGAAGTTTCATGATCCTAGCTATAATACTTTTAGAGATATACTCCGGACAAGATTCAAGTATGAAAAACAACAAAGGGCAATAACTCAAAAACTAGGCTAGGTAGAGTTATGGTTCTTGTACACTGCACTTTCACTTGGTGAGCTCTATCTATCCATGAAATTTCATGATTCTAGCTATTATACTTTTAGAGATATACTCCGGACAAGATTCAAGTATGAAAAACAACAAAGGGCAATTACTCAAAAAATAGGCCAGGTAGAGTTATGGTTCTTGTGCACTGCACTCCCCCT
Organism: Fragum fragum; assembly: GCA_946902895.1. NCBI lineage: Eukaryota > Metazoa > Mollusca > Bivalvia > Cardiida > Cardiidae > Fragum > Fragum fragum. The sequence continues at coordinate 49,201,064 of OX336366.1, forward strand.
TTGTGAGATCTATACACCCATGAAGTTTCATGATCCTAACTATAATACTTTTAGAGATATACTCCGGACAAGATTTAAGTATGAAAAACAACAAAGGGCAATAACTCAAAAAATAGGCCAGGTAGAGTTATGATTATTGAGCACTGCACTCCGTATTGATGAGAAGAATATAACTGCCAAGTTTAAAGTCAATCGGACATAATATGGTGACAGAGTTATGCTCCGGACAAAGAAGTGGACACCGCCCGGACAACCGGACAACAGACGCCAGGACATCCGGACGCCACGGGTGATCCCATTATATGTCCCCTCTTCGACGGGCGTATAAAAAGCATAATAAATCCCAATTATTTTCAGGTGGTAGAAGATTTTCTGAAGGTACATCTGCAGACAGAGAAATTCAGAGAACTCTTATGGAGGTAACTTCTTTGAAGGACTTCAATTTCAGGAATAAAAACTAGCCCTTGTATAAACCCTAGATATATTATCTTTTAAGTTTAAAGTAAAAGAGAAATCACTGGTCATAATTAAACTATGAGGCACTTCCATTTCAGCTGTACTCGTGTAGAACCAAAAGTTAAGGTTTTGTCTGTGATGTAAAGGGTGTGTTGTTACAAACTTTCACCTCAATATCTAGTCCTCAACCCATTCCCACATGAGCCCACTTTTGGATACCCACCAACACCCACCAACTCAAAGAAAATAAACTTTTGAAATCATTGTGGAAAAAGCAGAAAAAGCTATTTCTTCAATATCCACTTTTTTCTACTCCAAAATACACACAAAAATAAAGTTCATCAAGTAAAATTGTTGTCTGCAAATTCTTTGAATGTGCGCCAGTTTAATAATGGGGCATGGTAACAGGTCAAGAGGGTGTTAAAAACTCAAATTGTAGTTCCAGCCTCAAATTATTTCTTATCAAGACCTGCAGCAGAATGTGGCCTTGTTCAACCCATTACCAACCAACAAAATTTTACACTAATTCAAATTGAAAGAAATTGCAGATGACAATTTTTATTTGATGAAATTTTAATATTCTTTGTCTTAAGGGGTAGAAAACATCGTGGATAATGAAGCAATTTCTTGTAACAAGCATTTTCTTCATTTTCCTGTGTTTTACCAAACTTTTTTGTTGAGAGGCGTAGAAAGGCGTGACTTTGTGGATATTGTTTTTAATGATGAAACATCGTTGTCAAGCCCGCTTGCGGTTTATTTGCATTAGTCTGCTAGTTAGTCTGTCTGTCCGTCCGAATTTGTCCAGACAAATACTCCTAAATTTATGGATGGATTTGAAAATAACTTGGCACAATTATTCTCCGCCATGGATAGATGTGCCATTTGAAAGAATTTTTGGAATGGTTCTAATGTCAAGGTCAAAGCTCAAACACTAAAATTCTGATTGTCAAGAGCTTTTCTCCTACATCTATGGATGGATTTCAAAATTAATTGGCACAATTATTCTCCATCATCAGTAGATGTGCCATTTAAAAGAATCTTTTTGGATAGCTTCAAGTTCAAGGTCAAATCTCAAGGTCAAACACTAAAATTGTGCTTGTCCGGAGCATGATGCATACAATTATGAATGGATTTCAAATTAATTTAAAAAATATTGTCCACATTTAAGAATTGATGCAGAAAAAAAAATTGACACAATTATTCTCTGTTATGAGAGATGATAGTAAAGGTCAAGTTGATGGTCAAAACTTTGCGGGCTCCACAGCAGTTGTCCTGGGACAACCATTTAGTTTATAATATTATAGGTTACCTTTAATTTGATATTAGCCAGTATATCATTTTTTTCTTTTCTTTTGTGGCAGCTGTTAAACCAGATGGATGGTTTTGATGCTCTAGGCAAGGTGAAGATGATTATGGCAACAAATAGACCTGATACTTTAGATCCTGCATTACTCCGACCAGGCAGATTGGATAGAAAAATAGGTAAAAACAATAGCTGTTTAATGTAACTTAACTGCTTCCCTTACAACTTCTTTGCTGGTGTCATCTAAAGGTTAAACTAATAATACATAGCAAGGGTTAGAGCAGAATGACTGTAAGTTTCTATAGGATAAAAAACACACTGCAATAGTTCTGCGCAAGACTCTTGGCTTGCTGAAACAAAATAATCAGTTGACCAGGGTTTTCATTTGTTGTTTGAACAACCTTGTTGACTATGTAGTAGGGGTCATAATTGAACTTGCCGAGTCCAATTCATGGGCATCTCTACGTGGAAATATTTCTCTTGAAAATCTAAGACTCAACTCATTGTCAGATTGATCACTAGAATCATCATTCTGCTACCTTGGTTATGAATCCTTTCTTCGGCCTCCCCAAAATACTGCATTTCCTAAACAGACAAATAACCTAAGAAGAATTAAAACTTCAAAAAGATGCATTACTAAATGTGAAGGGAAATGAGCCATAATCATGGGTGTAAAATAGATCTGACTGAATAGTCAAGTCATACCAAAAATGATCCCTACTACATCTATTGAAAATTTAACACATCACCAGAAGGCAAAATTTTAGACTAGTCCGAAGTGAAAGAGATGCAAAGTATCTTTGTCTTTTAGTGAAAAAATCATCATGGATAATGAAGAAGTTGCTTGTTACAAGCAATTTCATTTTCTACAACGTTTTCCAAAGCTTTTTTTAGGGTCGTCAATAAGCATTACTGTGTTGGAATCGGTTAATATTCAGAACAGTATGGATTTGCTTTAAGCCATAATTAAAAAAACATGTTAGACTGGTTTGAAAAAGATTGTACATGACAATTGGAATATAAATTGAATTAAAAAATGGTGCCATGTGCAGTGAGTAACTTTTTGAGTAATGAGAATTTACTTGTAGCAAGCAAAATATTATTTCTTGTATTATTTTCTGTATCAGTTTGTTGAAGTTCAGAGGTTGTGAAGTAATTGATAAATAGTGTACTTTGAATTCTATTTCAGAAATTCCTTTACCAAATGAGCAGTCCAGGGCTGATATTTTGAAGATCCATGCTGCACCAATAGCAAAACATGGTGAAATAGGTATGTATTTAAATTTATATTGAAGGTAACATTTTGGAACTGGATTGTTCATATATCTTCCTTTAACCCTTGTCATGCTGTATAAATCACCTTACTGAAATACTGTCAAATCAAAGGACTGAAAGCACTGATAGAACTTGTTGTTCAAAAATCATTATTTCTTTAAGAAATCAACTTCATAAACAACTCTAGCAGGAATAGTACAAGCAGGAGGTGTAGACTAAGATCAGCCTGCACATAAGTGCAGTCTGATCTTAGTCTACTCCTCCTGCCAAAACCGGAATATTCCGGGATCAGCATGACAAGGGTAATATAAATTGATTTAGAATGATTGAACTGTAGGATATATACAGAGTAGTAGAATAATACATTCTCGTTATAACCAAATTTTTACAGGTTTTTCAATGAGGTATGGCCAGTTCTCTGGTTATTTCAATTATTTCACAAAAAGGACATGTTAAATTTTCTAAATGATTACCTAATAGTTTTGAGTATTTTTATGGTATATGTATATCGCTAGCATATCTTTCTTTTTAGATTGGGAAGCAGTGGTTAAACTGTCAGATGACTTTAATGGTGCTGATTTGAGAAATGTCTGCACAGAAGCAGGTACTTTAATTATTAGCCCAGTTTCAGTCAAGATGTCAAAAATTAAGCATCTTCCAAATTGAAATGGATTGCACATCATAGATGGCCAACTCTGTAAAATGTGGAAATCACAGTGCTAAAAAGTCGCACATGGGTAAACCATGGAGTCGATGTATGGGAAAGGGTGAACAATATGAACTTAGCCCATTACAAGACAACAAAAAAAATAGACAATTTCAAACTGAATGAAATTTTTAAATATCTCTCATTCTCTGTACAAAACTTTATTGAAAAATTAACAAGCAATTGCTTGGTGTTTACATTTTTTCCAAAACCCCCATGAAAATGCTGGTTCACTTTTACTTCCTTACCCACTAGGTTTTCAATCTTCATTTCTGAGCCTTGGATGGTGTAGTAATGGGTTTCCATTGGATTTATTTATGAATATTGCCTTGATTTGAATTCAGACGGTTTTCCTTCACCAAGTTTGCACAAGTCCTTTTATCTGCCAAGTGCATTTACACACAAAAACTTGTTTATTTCTGAACAGACTCTTTTCGAATTTCATGCATGGATACCTCTCAATGGTTTGAATTCTAGATTACTCATTTCCGTCTTGCTGACAATAGGCAAGTAATGAATCCTTCAAGATGCAATAGCTAAATCTGTTGCCAGAGGGTAAAATTTTAGACTTGTTTTTAACTTTTTGTAAAAATCATTTTTTTCATTTCCCTTAATGTTTCAACCCAGAAAGACTCAAGTTTATCAAAATTTCACCAATGTCAGCATTTCCTTTGGTCTTGTCTAAAAATATTTTTGTGTTGGAATGAATTAAATGGCATCACAGATCATGCTAGATTCAGTTCTTATTTAGGGTATATTTTATTCAGTTCTCTTAGCATCTCTCCCCTCCCCTTAAAAGTTTAATATTTGTTAGTGTTAATTTGATTGTCAGGTTAAGAAAATTCCTTAAGGTTGGTAAGTGGTTGTAGTTTCTTCTTTTACAGAAATAATTTTCATCCTTTTCAGGTATGTTTGCTATTCGAGCGGAGAGAGAATACGTAATCGAGGAAGACTTTATGAAAGCTGTAAGAAAGGTGGCTGACAACAAGAAACTTGAATCCAAGCTGGATTATAAACCAGTTTAAACTTACTGGTCATTTTACAAACTCATGCTTATACCATAAAATTTAAATAAAATGATATTGTGTAACCCATTACTAAAGGTCCAAGTTATAAGAAATTGCGGATGACAATTTCAGGTAGATGAAATTTTAAAAAGCTTTGACTTTCTTGGTCGTAACAAGCAATTTCTTATCCTGCTTTTTGACATCCCCCAATAAAAACAACTTTGAAATATTATGAAACATTTAAAAAATTGTAGATAGTAAGCATTTTTTCCAAAAATGTTTTCATCCCAGAAAGATGTTTTTGTTGTTGTTTTATTCTTAAAGAACTTGACTTTAAAATGTGGTCTTCAGCTTCTTACAATTTGGACTGGTCTGAAATTTTATTGTCTGGTAATTGGTAAAAATGATATATGGCAATAAAAGTTGGTTCATGGTTCCAATCCTTTTGTAAGTATAGTCTTTGGTTTAAACTATATTTGCATATAATGATATTTTCTTCAGTCAATTAAGTATCATCATACACCAGTTTTCTGTATAATAGTTCAAAAGAACTTCATGTAAGATAATATAATTTTTTTTCAAGTTTTACTGTGTGGAAATATTGTGTTCATATGGACAAACTCATAACGCTTCAGTTAAAAAATATCATCATACATGATGAGCAAAAACTCCTTTTCTGGGACATTTCAATGCTGTAATGTAAAACAATAATAAAATATCAAACTTGTTTCTGGGTTTGTTTTGTCTGATGAATTCCAGCTCATTGGATACTAATATAATTGCAGGAGATAGCTTATCAACTATCTGTTAGGAAAGTACCTCGAAAATATTTTTTTCAAGAGCTGAAAAATTGCAGACCCTTCCTGACTTGCAATACCTTGGAATTTCGACAAAAACAGACAAGGCAATAAAGTCAGCAAATGCCACCATAAGTAGCACAACTCTCCACACAGAGGAACCAGAGCTTGCTAACCAATGTCATATCGACTTGGTTACATTGCAATCATCACATGGATATTTCAAAGGGCTTCAAGTCTACAGGTGGCCTTGTTTCTGACTGGTTTTACAAGTATTTTTGTTGAGCCCTCTGGAGATTAATGAGAAATTGTACTGTAAGTTGGTGTATGTGTGTCAGTTTCATTTCATCAAGGCCATTATTCCTGTTTTCATGATTGATTTCGAAATAACTTGACGCAATTGTTCTCAATCATGAGTAGATGT